>JUJX01000006.1:499038-673096 GCA_000800745.1 Diaporthe longicolla
GGGGGGGGGACCACGAGATTTTGAGTTTGTCATATTGTCGTGACCGACGACAATTGTGCATTGTACAGTATGTAAGATCGCAGAAGAGGACATGACAAATCGGATTCGACTCAGGCGAAGCCTACCAGCCTCATTTGAAATCAGTCGTCGACTCTTTAGAAAACGGCAGAAGGTGTCAGTCATGGTGAGACGAGTTTATCCCTTTTGTTGAAATCGAAGGGGTGGAAATTGGGAGTCGCGTCCTGCCGTAAAATGAGCATGTATGCCGTTCGCCTGGGTCGAGGTTGAACCAGTGGCGGCGGGCCTTGCCGCCTACAGCCTAGCATGTGTTCGGCTGGCGTGCCCAGGCTTGCTCAAGTCTTGAAGCCACAGCCGCGCCCACGTTGATATTTCCCGCCAACCTGCATCATCGCAAATGTCTGAACCTGTATTTTGGGTCGGTCAAGCCACATCTAGCCAAGTAACGTGCAACTGACAAATTGACCTGTTCCCGATAATCCGGGCCAGTCTCGAATTAACCGAGCTTTGCGATACACTGCACGACAGCCACGGCTCCAATCCACTTATTAGACCCGTTGCTGTCAGAACGGAACAAGCCAGTCCGCCCAGCCGGTACAGTACACAGTATGGCAAGGCTCGGCTTGTCACAGGCGATTTGCTGCATGCAGCATCAGCCATCAAGATTTCCCCAAAGGGCAGACACCGTGCCTCACCTATTCTAGCCGCACTACCTGCCTTCAACTCCTGCGACTCGATGCATATAAACTTGCGGCGGCCACAATGCCTTGGCTACATATACGCTCAGTCACCCAAGGCCACCATTTGCGTCGATCATACGTAGGCCTGGTAAATACAAGATTTTTTTTTTGGGCAAATCTTTCATGTTGTTGCTCTTGTGCATTCAAGCCACTGGTAGCCGTCACGACCGGGCTGGTCGAAAATCATGTCGTGGTTGAGCCAGGAAGAATCTGATGTAGCAGTTCTTGAATGCAGGTGTTCCTCTGCGTTGTCCTTGGACCCCACATAACCCTTGAATAGACTGAATGGAATCTAGAGCCACGACTCATCGTGGGTTTTTCTCGGTATTGGCAGTTGGCAGTGAAGAAACTGTCTGTCTCTGCGAATAATAGTGATGATGATGAGAAATCGCCTTCCGGCTCGGTGGCTCCACTTTCCCGATGCTCCCGCTGACCGAGTGCCGGTCCCGAAGGCTCGAGGCCGGCTCCCTGGCCGCAAGGCGGGCGAAGTCCTTCCAAGCTGGTCCATTTCGTGTTATGTGATTGGCTGCCGATGGCGCAATTCTCGACGTGCTCGCATCATGCCAAAAAGGGTCCCTTTACAGACGCTTTCAAAGGCATTGCGAAAATTTGCAATGGCCCATTTGTAGCGGATGGCGCGACCAGCGCCTGCCAGAGATGGGAAATCCATCTCCGGTCGCGCCGCCCCCGGCCTAGGGTCCTGCTAAGTAGTCGAGCCTAGAAATAATCTTGTCGCTCCTAAAATATTCTATGCCCCTTCCCGTCCCCAGCCCGTGTCCTATTCACTTCCTCGACGACAAGGTCCCTTGCCGTGCTGTGCTGTGACTGTAGTTGACCTGGAGGATTGGACAACCAAGAGTTCCATCCCAACATCCAGTCTCACTACTCTTGGGTTTTTGTCGCGTCACCGGGGAGAGAAGCACCGAAGCACACACCTCCGCATAGTACTTCCTGATAAGTCTTTGCGACTTGCAAGACATTCGTTCTCTACTCGACCCTTGGAACACCTCCAAGGCGCCAGTTCGAATTACCTACGCCACTTCGAGGCTCCTGTTCCATCAACATGCATCTGAAGCAGCAAGAGGGCTCCGGCACGCCGGCCGAGGCTCACTCTGGCGAGCAGTTCAAGAAGGTCTCTTCCAGCCTGCCTCTGGGCCAGCCTGTGCCATTGTCCCAGATCTCCGGTCCCACCTATGTCACCGCCCAGCTCCTGGTCCAGCAGGTCGCCTATAAGCTGTCGGACAAGATCTTTTCCTATTCCCCCGAGACATTCGACCTGGACGTCGCCGTCAGCGAGTGGTCCCGAAGCAAGGATGTCAACATCCACGGCTATCCCACCTCGGTCCTGCCGCTGCAGACCCGGACCGGTGCTGGTGCCTTTGCTCTGGGCTACATGTTCTCCGAGGACTTCGACCTGAGCAAGAGGCATATCCCTCAGACCCTGCTTGCGCCCTCCCTGAGCCTGAGCAGCCTGCGGTCGTCCCTTGACCAGCTGTCTTTGCTTTACAGCGTCGCAAGCCCATTTGTTGCACACATTGCCGCTGTTGACTATTCCGCCGAGAACGGTCTGGTCTCAGAGTACGGACGTGCACTGCAGATTGCAGAGGACCTTGACCTCGGCCTCGTTAGCAGCTCTTCCGCCTACGAGACCCAGCACATGTCTCTGCTGTCCACCCTGTTGGCCGCTATCCTGCCCACTCTGCACGTCTACGACGGCGTGCGAACTTCTCGGGAGACATTGAGGGTCATCGATGCCCTCAGCGAGGTTGGCATCCGTGAGCTCTACACCAGCTTGTCCAAGCACGTGCAGGGTCTGAACACCCACCTCGATACCGCCGGCAAGGTGCTTGACCTTCTCAACGCCTTCAACAACGAGCTCGGCACCGACTACAAGCCTTTCGAGTACTTCGGAGACGAGAACGCCGACACAGTCATCGTGGTGTTCGGCAGCGTCGAGTCCCAGATTGCGAACCAGACCATCTCCCAGCTGGCCGCCGAGGGCAAGAAGGTCGGCGCTATCAACGTCCGTCTCTACCGTCCTTTCGTGGAGGACGCGTTCCTGAACACCCTCCCCGCGTCTGTGCAGCAGGTTGCTGTACTCGGCCAAGTCCGAGATAACACCGAGGTCGATGATGCAGCCATCCAGTCAATCCTGTACTCGGATGTGCTCACTGCTGTGTCATTCTCCAGCAGGTGGGCCCAGACGCCCGCTGTCACCGACCTCAAGTACGCCGCATCTGAGGCCCTGACGCCGTCCAGCTTCCGCTCCACCATTCAGAAGTTGATCAGCAAGGATGGTGACCTGCAGACGAAGACCTCCACCCTGAACAGCCAGGTCGAGCAGTACACTTTCTGGGACCTCGACAACTCGGTTGCACTCCACGCACCCGCCGTGGTTGGCAAGTCTTTCACTCGCGAGTCTTCCGATAACATCTATGTCCACGAGACCTACGACAACCTGGTCCGTGGCGGTGTTATCCGCACCGACATTCGGAGCTCGAAGAAGACGATCGAGGCCCCATACGCTATCGATGAGGCCGATGTCGTGTACGTTGGCGAAGAGAAGTTCCTCGACAATGTCAATGTCCTCAACAGCATCAAGTCTGGCGGCAGCCTGCTTCTGAGACTTCCCGCCCTGAAGGACGAGGAGCTCGAGAAGAGAGTCTCTCCTGCGGTCAGGAAGACTATCCAAGAGAAGTCCCTGAAGCTCTTCGTCCTCGACTCCTCATTCTCTCCAGCTCTGGAAAATGACCTGGAGCTTCTGGTCGAGCTGGCATTCCTGCGCATTGCCCGGCCTGACGGTGTCATCGACGCCGCCAAGAACCTGTCGGCTCCTCGTGAAGGTACAATTCAGGAGTGCAAGGATGCACTGAACCAATGCCTGCGCCAGGTCGAGGTCCCAGCCTCATGGGCCGAGCTTCCCTCCGACTACACCTTCCCTGAGCTCACCTCCGGTGTGAAGGCCACTGGCTTCACTGGATTCAACAAGGAGGAGCCCGAACAAGACCTGCAGCTCAGCAGCTGGGAGTCTGCCGCCAAGGGTCTTGCCTTCAAGGAGGCTTATGGAACCCAGGCCAACCTGCGCCCTGACCTGACTGTCAAGACATACACGGTCCACGTCAAGGAGAACCGCAGACTCACCCCCGACGCCTACGACCGCAACATCTTCCACATTGAGTTCGACCTGGGTGACTCTGGTGTCACCTACAACATTGGTGAGGCTCTCGGCATCCACGCCGACAACGACCCCGAGCAGGTCCTGGACTTCATCAAGTCCTACGGCCTCAACGCCGACGAGCTGGTCCAGGTGCCCTCGCGCGAGGACCCCAACGTCCTCGAGACCCGCACGGTGTTCCAGTCCCTGGTGCAGAACTTCGACATCCTGGGCAAGGTTCCCAAGCGGGCATACGAGCAGCTCGCCGAGTTCGCCACCGACGAGGTCGAGCAGAAGAAGCTGGCTGCCCTGGGCGGCAAGGACGGCGCGGACGAGCTCAAGAAGCGCTCCGAGATCGACATGGTGACGTACGTGGACATCCTCGAGGAGTTCAAGTCTGCGCGCCCGTCGCTCCAGGACCTCGTCAAGATCGTGGCGCCGCTCAAGCGTCGCGAGTACTCGATCGCGTCGGCGCAGGCCGTCACGCCCAACTCGGTGTCGCTGATGATCGTCGTCGTCGACTGGGTCGACAGCAAGGGCCGTACCCGCTACGGCCAGGCCACGCGCTACCTGTCGCAGCTGCCGGTCGGCACCCCCATCACCGTCAGCGTCAAGCCGTCCGTCATGAAGCTGCCCACCAAGGACACGGCGCCACTCATCATGGCCGGTCTTGGTACCGGTCTCGCACCCTTCCGCGCCTTCGTCCAGTACCGCGCCATGCAGAAGGCCCAGGGCAAGGAGATCGGCGCCATCCTGCTGTACCTCGGCTCCCGCCACCAGCGCGAGGAGTACCTGTACGGCGAGGAGTGGGAGGCGTACCTCGACGCCGGCGTCATCACGCTGCTGGGCGCCGCCTTCAGTCGTGACCAGCCCCAGAAGATCTACATACAGGACCGCATGCGGCAGACTCTGGACTCGATCGTCAAGGCCTACATCCAGGAGGAGGGCTCGTTCTACCTGTGTGGTCCTACCTGGCCCGTTCCCGACGTCACCGAGGTGCTGCAGGAGGCCATCGCCGCTGAGGCGAAGAACGCCGGGCGCAAGGTTGACCCCAGGAAGGAGATTGAGAGGCTCAAGGAGGACGGACGATACGTGCTCGAGGTGTACTAGGTGTGAAGCTTATGACTATCTGACTTTGCGGAGTTTGGGGCACACAAAATATAGATCACTGAATGAGGACTATGTGCAGCACAACAATGCCACGAGACCGCGAACATATTGAAGCATTTATACTGCGCGTGATTGTGCATACAGCAGCCTGTAGTGATCGTAATAATGATATATGTGTAACGGACAAAGTCGAGAATATCATTGAGTCTTGACCGCTCGCTCCCCGAGACACACATGGCCGCATAGTCCGAATCGAAATGGAAGACCTCTGGTTGGGTGGTTCATATTGCTCGCTACCGAAAACTTACCAACACATGGATTTTACCTCAAAAGGTGCAGACTACCTATAAAGTTTCTTTGCCTATTCCAGTGACGAGCATAACCTCTTCTGGGATACCCTACAATGGGATGACGTCGCATAGCACAACATGGCATGGAGATAGAGCCCCCTGATTAAGTTGCTGAGAATACCTGACCTCGGGCATACCGATAGGCAGTCTCAACTTCCCGTCGAGGTTATCTCTGAAAGGCTGGAATCACCCGTTGCACGCCTCATTCCAGCCTTGCGCTCAAAGCGCAATCTTTTAAATACCACTAAGCAAATGGAGAGGGGGGGGGCAGGCGGTTGGGTGGGGGTGGACAACCCAAGCGCCTCATCCCGGTCTCTTGGGTGGCTGCCCGAGCAATCGAGGGAAGCTCCATAACCCCACCAGAGGAGTCAACAGCCTCTTGTGTTTCTGTGCCTCTCTTAAGCCCCCGCCCTCCCTCTCTGCAAACAAAAACACCGAGAACGACATCCAAGCGTCCAAAACCACTACCAGCGTGCCTTTCTGTTTTTTCCTACCCCTCTCCAGCAGCTGAAAAAACACAACCAGCAAAGATGGCAGACAACTTCGTCGACGTCGCAAAGCAGTTCTGCGACTTCTACTACCAGACCTTCGATGCCGACCGCAAGCAGCTCGGCCCGCTGTACCGCGACCAGAGCATGCTGACCTACGAGTCGAGCTCTGTCCAGGGTGTCGCCGCGATCGTTGAGAAGCTCTCTGTACGTCAACTCCCACAGCCCATTGCGTGCTCATCAAGATCCTGCGCGGCGGGAGGACGGTGGGCATTCGATCGCGCCACAGATCTCCAGCCTTGGGCACCACTCCTCCGATGATCGGTGGCTAACTTTGTGCAAACGCGTTACCTCTCTCTCTAGGCTCTTCCCTTCCAGAAAGTGCAGCACAAGATCACCACTCAGGACCCCATGCCCGGAATAGCGGATGGCGGCGTCCTGGTCCTGGTCACCGGCCAGCTTCTGGTACGTCTACGATGAGGGCTTCAGGCAGCAGCGCCTGCGGCAGCGCCCAACGCGCCCAGCTGTCGTTGCTGTTGACCCATAACTCCCTGAGGACCTTGGAACAGCACAATGGCTGACTTTATCTCTTTTCTTTTCCGAACAGGTCGACGATGGCGAGCACCCCATGAACTTCGCGCAGACTTTCCACCTGATGAAGGACGCCAGCGGCAGCTTCTTCGTCTCGCACGACATCTTCAAGCTGGTCTACTAGATACGCTGATGATTTGTCCCTGAAGAAGGGTTTGGGCGAGGTGTTGAACATACGAAGGCAACAGACAACATGTTATTGGTGCATTTGCTGCGAATTTGACGGGCGCGCGTGTGGTCGCATGCGGAGGACATATGCTCGAAGGGGCCTAGGAGATATTTCGTTTCTGTTCTAGAGACCTGGCAGGCATGGCCAGCAAAAAAAAAGAGACGACTGGACATAAGACAACTGAATCTCCTTCGTGCCATCTGATGAGAATATGAGAACAGCAAGGGACCGCGGGTAGATCTTCTATGATCGGAACTGCTCTTGAATAAATTTCGGGACGAACTGGAAACCGTTGCTGCCCTGCCGTTTTGCACAAAGGAACGATTGTCATATGTGGGACGAGTCCAGGACAAACAGCGTACAACTTTCACTGCTGCCCGGCCTGGTTTGCAAGGCCGCTCAGCGGCTGTGTCGCAATGCAAGACCCTCAAGGGGTTGATCCGTCTTTGCCAATAATGATCATATTGCTGCAGATGATCAGCTGCTGCTATATAAGTCGGAAGTTCGGATGAACAATGACTTGCAAATAGTGCAAGCTATTACCAAAGGGCGACCCGACCCCTGCCGGCTCACTCAATGGTGCGATGGCGCAGTCAAGTCTTGGTTACCCATGCTGCCAAGGGCGGTGGTGACGGCCACGTAAGTGCTGTTCGTAAACGATCAGATCCGTCAAGTGGAAGCCTTCCAGGAAAGCATCTGCCTGGGAGACAAGCGTGTTTATAAGGCGAACAAAGTGCGATCGGAATCCATCAACCGGCTATGTTTTACATTTGTTTCTAGTAGTGGACAGGAGATCAGGCCTCGGGAGCCGCAGATTGAGTTGAAACGGTCCTGACCATCTTAGACCCTGGCGCCTCCAAGACCCCCCCCAAATCACTAGACCCACCCCACTGGCCCCTTGCCTGTCAGAGCTTCTCTAGCGTCCCAGCGACAGGCTGCCACTGGAAACCCGAGCAACCGGCCCCAGCCCCCTCTCACGGCAGGCGTGGTCGTACTAAGATCCCAAGCTGCGCAAGCTGAGGGAGGCTTAGAACGATTGGGGCTACCTGTACATTTATTACCTACCTGATGACAGACGGTCAAGGTTTCGAACTTTTTGCAATCAACACATCCGACAGCACGCATTACCTGCATCTCGCTACAGGTTCCGTTACCATAGGCCCGAGCATCAGCAATCCCACACAATACGCGACTACGGCCACACGAGCAGTCATCGATTGAGATATCCGTGAAGACTTAGCCAGAGCAACCCGCGGGCGCGACTCAGCACACAGCTCTCTCCGCACACACAGCTTCCAACCTTTTCCCCTGCTGCCAGCCAGCAACGTATCCGGATCAGACCACGCGACCCGCGAACACATAGGACCGAGCAGGCCAGGTTCCTGTGCTTACGAGAAAAGACAAGATGACGTTGAAGGAGGAATTCGCAACGAGGAACTTCAGTATGTGCCAGCCCACACCCTGATGGAGGCCCCCACCCGCGGTGATCGGCAAGCAACAGTGGACGCAGTGCTAACCGCTGAACCAGGCATTTACGGGCAATGGTGAGCACCCCTCAAACCACCTCCCTCAGCAAACCTACGCTCCCCTATTCGATGAGATGACATGCGCGAGAGGACACGAAATGCGTGCGCAAAGGTCGTCGGCGACGCTCGGGTATCACAAACGCTGCTTGCGCCCGGGGAGCTAGGGATGGAAACTGTCCGGAGGGAGACCACGATCGCTAACACAAGAGGCACGACTCTAGGCTCGGTGTGCTGTCGATAATCCTCGGTTTCGCACTTGGTATCGCCAACATCTTCACATTTAACCCCTTTATCATCATCTTCTGCGCTCTGTTGCTGTAAGCCCCAACCCAAGTCTGCCCCTATACCCCCTGTGCCCCGAGCAATGTCCCCAGCGCACGCGGATATCGCGATCACGCGAGAACATTCCCACGCTGGACCGCCATGTCCCAGGGGGATTCTATTCGCTCTTTGGCTCTTTGGCAAGCGAAGCACAAAACGCAACGGCTAATCTCCTCCCTCACCCACCACGCAGTGCATCCGTCTTCATCATCATCTTCATCGAAATCCCGCTGCTTCTGCGCATCTGCCCGACGTCGAGCACCTTCGACGGCTACGTGCGCAAGATCTCGACCAACTACACGCGCGCCGGCGCCTACGGCGTCATGGCCCTGGTCCAGTGGCTTAGTATTATCCCGAAGGCCACCTCGCTCATAGCAGAGGCCATCGTCCTCACCTTCACCGCCCTCTGCTACCTCTTCGCCGGCGTCAAGGGCCAGGCTTTCGTCGGTTCGAAGACCCTCGGCGGTGCAGGCGTTGCGCAGATGATCGTATGATCGTGCTTACCCTGGGGAGCACGGGCGAGCGAACAATGCGAACGAACGCCTTGCTTGCTGGGCCTGGGCTTCTTTTGATACGGTTTGCTATATGGGTTGTAGGCCTCGGCGGGCGACGGAGGATGTCGGGATTTGGGTACTTACGGCACCTTGTTCGAGATAGGGAGGAAGAGGGAGGAGTGGGAAACAGGAAAATCATTCATGCTATTCGGAGAAGAAGAGATGCGGGCAAATGAACTGCCGGGCTTGTCCTGGACGGGCCCCCCAACATTGTGAGCATTTGGTCAACCTGCTCCAGTTCGGAGTATGGCGTCTACAGGGCTCTTTTTTCTTGCTTATCCATTTTTATGTTGCGGCCCAAATTCGAAGGGCTCATGTTCTGCAAGGAGGATTCACCGTGGCTTTTGCATTGTACAGTGACCTGGTACGATCAGACTACTGTGTCTGGCGGCCGTTGTTGGTATCAGGCCGTCTGATTCTTCTTAGCTGCGATTACCTGTGGATAGAGTCAAAGTGCGTCCTGCCAGTCTGGCGGATGAACGCGATAGGTTGAGAATGGCTATAACACTGAAGTGCGTTCATATTGGAAAGGCATGTGATTGCCCACTCATCGCGTGCCCGCAACGAGATATCCTTGACGTTGAAAAGCTACACAGCACGTGGGAGATGTTCAAAATGTCATGCATATATTGGTAACTTGCTTTTGGCATACCTCACCGGACATGATAGGCGCCCCTGGGCCTACGTCCCAGTCAAAGCCCACGACTTGAGCACTTCACATAGATATGCTGTTGGGGAGCAACACACTCCGGGCGCAGACGGCCGGGAAGCAACAGCTACACGGAGAGTCGAGACGGTCCGGGCCCGTGGGTGAGGCCGGATTTGACTTGCACTACTCATGCGGGCTCCGTGCCGGGGGGAACATTTGGTCCGGGCAAGAGGCATGTGAGTCGCAAGTCTCTCGATTTCGGTTTCCGGCGAGCCGATTGCCATAGATGCATCCTAACCTGGGCGGACGGCATTGTCGAAGCATGACGCCATCCTGCCGCAAGCTTGTTGCAATGGCCTGTGTGAGAGCATAGGGCTGCCCGCCTCCTTACGTAAAAGGACAAACGGGAGGGCATTGAGAGGGTTCACCAGCACTGATCTGAAATAACCCAAAGGCACGTTCTACAGTGTCTAGAACGTCCGCCGCCCCCAGCGGTGCGAGTAAGCTGGACGCAGGACCCAAGAGTTAGGACGGGGAGGCACAGCTGCGCCCTGCGGCCCTTATTGGTACGATGGGCGAGGGCATGTGTGTGTGTGTTAATTGCTATGGTGTTACTCCTGCATAAGGGGCTGTATGAGGAATAGCCCCGAGAGGGAGGGCGCAGCAGCTTGTGCAAAAACTTGGGACGCATGCACACTGACGGAACCGTCGTGGTTGCAGGTGTGTCTGATGCCAGGGAAACGCGGGTGTTTTGGGTAGGCTGTGTGGAGCACAAGCTATAGCTGTCCGAGCCTGAATTATGGGGAGCACCGCTTTGGAGGTAATAGTAGGTACTATTTCATCAGCACCCATACCGTTCATCTCCAATGAACACAAGAGATCTCAGTAATGAATGATCCTGTCTTGGTTTCGATGCGCAGGGTAGGACACGAACTCCCCGTGCGACAGTCGAGAACTTGCTCGTCGAGACCAGCTGCCAAGCTGTTTCGGGGTCTAGTCAGTCTTCTGACTGTTTCCTCTGGGATTGTGATGGCGGGGTGGTGGGGTACACCATGCAGGTGTTTTGACGCCATCAACGACGGCGGGATGTGCAAGAGCTAAACTCAGCTTGTGCGTACACGATATGCACTGTAGGTGCACGTGTGGTATTTTCTTCTTCTTCACCGTCTTTCAGCACTCCGCCATTAAATGTGATCTGCCGTTCTTTAAGGTCGAGGTGGGATTGGGCGAGCTGTGGCTGGTTCGGGATCTCGAGTAACGCCTGTGCAGAGCTGAGACCCATACAGGCAGGCCCTCTTATTACTCACTGTGCGTTTGTTAGATCACAGCTAGAATTTTAACCAGAGGCACAGGTATGACGACGACTGCCCGCCCGTTCCCACCGAGCAGAGCTTGCAGACCAGGGGGAAAAGTGATCGACGGAAGCTACTGTAGTTCCTCCTTAATGGCCCATCCCGTGAAAGAGGTAACGGTCTGGAGGCTCTCACGAGCAGGCGGGCACTCGGGGCGCACTGGCTGGGCTGGGCTGGATCGGCTGGCAGGATCACGGACAGAGCTTTCTAGATCGCATCCCAGGCGGGACGTGTAGCGTGGGATAGACCTGCTACTCGTGTGCTAGCGATCGAGTTGGGGATCGTGATTCAGTGCGGGCTCAGTGGTTGGGGTACACCGTCGACGGCGACTGTGCCCGCTGCGGCGGAGGTCACTCGACCTGTTGCCAGGGCCCGGAAGGGGAATGGGCAGAGGGGGGAAGAGCTGAGGTTGGCCGCACGCCGGTAGGCCACAGGCCGGAGCCCAGATCTTGCTGCAGAGGCGATCCCTGTTGGCGGTGGGGATACCCAGTCGACGGCCCCAGGGCGGCCCAGCCAGTCGTGCCATGATCCAAGCTGCCCGCGCCCAATGACGAGCAGGCCATTTCGTAGCCGTAGGTTTCTTATAAGTGGCCCATGTCCGGGTTCCTAATGTCGTTGCTGCGTTGATGCTGTTGCTATTCTCGAGCACTTGTTGTTTCGCTATATTATCTAGTTTACATCTCTCTCTCTCTCTCTCTCTCTCTCTGTGCGCTTCCGTCTCTGTGCTCGTCCACTCAACTGTGAACTGCTGTAAAACCAGAAAAAAACCAACTCTGTTCTCTTCCTGTTCCACGAACAGGCTAAACGACGTCAACTTTGTGTCGCCTAACCCCTGCACTCCTACCACAAAACCACCTGCACTGACTGGACCTCCACTACTCCAGGTAAGTGCCGATGGCAGCCGCCCCTTCCATTGATACGATCTGTTTTTAGCTCCTTCTCTGCACTGCACCTTCCGTTTGCGTGCAGTTTAGTCGCTGTGTTCCTACCGCGGTTGCCAGATGTCTGAACAAGGGAGGGAGCAATCCCTCTGGACACGACCAATATCACAAGGGCCTGGGCTCGGGTTCTGAGCTTATCTACTTGGCCTGTTGTTTTTGTTCATTTTGGCCAGACAAGACGAGTCATCCAGGTCGACTGTGGCCGGTCAGAGCTGTCCCTTATCAGCACTGGGAACAAGGTCCTTGAACCGTATTGTGACGGCGGTGGGAACGCGCCAGCTCACGGTTCCAGCTTGGGCTTCGTCTCAACGGCACCTCCGTGCCTTTAGCCCGCTCGGGGAAAACTCAAATTGTGGTTCTTTGTCCATCTGCCCATATCACGACATCCTGATTTGGCCGTTCCTGTCGCTGCAGAGCCAGGGGGAGCCCTCAATTGGCGGGGCAGACCCTCACCATCTGCAAGCTTCCAGAACATTGACGCCGCCGCATACCCCAATCCAGTCACGCTTGGCCAGCTCAGCCCCTGTCTTGTCATCTTGTCACAACACAGCTTCTTGTTGCATGATCAGTACTTAAACCCTACCTCGCGCGCCTTTTTTGCATTGTGTTCGCGGGAAATGGCTCACCGTATCTTTGCTTCCGCCTGGACTAACAGCTGCAGTTCTTAAGAGCAGACACATACATCATCCTCTTGTCTTTCAGGCCTCCGACACACCACACCAAGGCTTCATTAGCGTCTTCCCATTGCATACTTGATCAGAAAATCGAGTCGATTTATTATCTCGACCTCCAACACAAAGGATATTGGAGTTTTCTGCAACTTAGCCACAGCCTCAAATTATCCAAAATGTCGACCGCAGCCACTCAGCAGCCCCCGGCTATACCTCCCCGTCCGTCTAGAGGATCCCAGGACAGGGACAGTTCTGAGCTCCCTAGAATTCCACCACGTCCTGCTAAGCGCGGGCCCTCGCCCAACCCCGACCGATACGCTCCATCTCCTCTAAACGGAGGCCTCCTCAGTCCAACCAAGAAGGACTTCCGCTCAAACTCAAATGGCGAACCAATCGAGCGGGTCAGAAGCGTTGACCTGCCGGCTGTTGTCGGCGAGGAGGGCATGGAATACGCCGCTCTGGCTGAAGAGTTGAAGTCGTCTCGCGAACCGAGCACTTCTCCCACGCAGACTCGAAGTGTGGACGAGAACATGAAGATTTATGCTCCCACGGCGACCATGCCTGCGTCAAGAGCCAAGCAACGCATCCAGCAGGTCACAAGGACCGACTCGGACAACGCGGCGGCCTTTGGCATCGGGAAGCCGAGCCAGGATCTTCCTACACCCTCAAATCGTAGCCTGAAGAAGAAGGGCAGCACAACTAGCGGTCTGTCCCAAAGTGAGGTTGAGGACGAGGAGCATGGCATCCCGGAGATTGGGCAGCAGATTCCCCTGCTGCCAAACGCCGGCGACGTGCAAGCTCCGTCCCCTGCTCCTGGATCCGATGCGATCAAGTCCCACAAGAGGAAGGGAAGCTCGAGGGGCCTCCCACCTGGAAGCTACGGTCTGCACGGCCACAACGTTGCTCCTCAGGACAAGCTTGAAAAGGAGTACTACAACAAGCACCCTGAGCTCCTGAAGCTTGAACACCACCCCTACC
Organism: Diaporthe longicolla; assembly: GCA_000800745.1. Classification (NCBI taxonomy): domain Eukaryota; kingdom Fungi; phylum Ascomycota; class Sordariomycetes; order Diaporthales; family Diaporthaceae; genus Diaporthe; species Diaporthe longicolla. The sequence continues at coordinate 512,651 of JUJX01000006.1, forward strand.
AGGCCGACCGTCCCACGGATTTCGCCTTGAGTAGTGAGCAGCTCAACAAGCTGGTCAGGGACACCGAATCCACTGGTCACGGTGTTGGTAAGCACAAAGAAACGCCCCCATGCTCCATGATGCGATTCTAACATCTAGATAGGTACCCATGACCACATGGGTCTGCCCAGTGAGCAAGCTGGGTGGGCTGCGCTTGACGCTAGCTCACGACCTCAGTCAGCCAAGCCGGGCGAGAAGGAAGTTCATATCGAGGAGCCCAACCGCAGGAGAAGCATCCTCCTCAGTGGTGACCCTGTTCCTGCCCCGTTGCCGGAGGAAGCCACTGAATATACGGCCCCCATCTTGGCCGAGGACGAGGTGAGGAAGAACACCCCGCAGCGGGACCAAGTAGCATGCATCGAGCCCTCAAGGGAGCGCCGAGGAAGCGATTATGAGGCAGACCCACCACGCAGCCGCCCCACTAGCCGTCCGGCCAGCTTGTACAAGGTGGATTCCTCCGATATGAGATCTACGCCCCTCGAGGACGTAGAAGAGTACGAGCCGCTTTTCCCTGAGGACGACGAGGGCACCCCCAAGAAGAACCTCACAGCTGCTCAAATTGAGAAGATCAAGCAGCGATTCCCCAGCAAGGACATTTGGGAAGACGCACCTAACAGCGTGCATCACACCGCCACCGTCTCCACGCCCGACCTGACAGAGCAGGTCCAGAAGAGCGTCCCCTCTCGTGATCAAACCGAAACGCCGGCACAGGAATGGGCCAGGAAGCAGGAAGAACTGGCTGAGAAGGAATTGACACACCCCGACGCCTTCTTGTGGCGCAAACAAAAGCCTACTTGGGTCAGTCACCAGTCTCACCTCTCACAAGAGTCTCGCCCCAAAATGGCGCAAAAGTTCCCAAGCCGCGATGTCTGGGAAGACACTCCGGACAGTCTGAAGCTCGAGACTACAGTGTCTGGGCCGCAAATGGAGCCAGCATCACCGGCGGATAACAAGCCGCCTCAGATCCCAGATCGGCCCCGGCGCAAGTCCAGTGGCTCAAAAGACAAGCCCGCGGTTCCTGAGCGACCCAAGCCTAAGTCGCCAGAGGATACATCGCAAAAGCCCCAGATTCCAGACCGCCCCAAGCCCCAAGTCCCCGCTCGACCTGTCAAGGCGTCTGCTGCCGCCGCCACTTCTTCAGACGCGCCGACTCCGAAAGCGAAGCCGGCAGTACCTGCCAGGCCAGCAGGCAATAAGATTGCTGCACTACAGGCTGGATTCATGTCTGATCTGAACAAGAAGCTCGGACTAGGACCGCGGGTTTCACAACCCAAGGAGGAATCCCAGGATGAAACGCCCGAGGAGCCAAAGGAAAAGGTCCCCTTATCTGATGCTCGCAAGGGAAGAGCTCGCGGTCCTCAGAGGAGGGCTCCTGCTGCCGCGACTGCTGCCGCAACGGCACCCGCGGAATCTGCGGCGAAGAAGCCGAAGTTGACCTTCTCGACAACTGTCACCGTCTGGTCTCTAGACCCGGAGTCGGAAGGCACAATCCAGGTCGGAGGGTTGAGTCCAGCTGAGGAAAAGAAGGAGCCTAGTGCACCTGTCGCTGAGAACCCTGTGGAGAAATCCGAGGCACATGTGGTTGAGACATCTACAGAGGACAAAGCCGTAGCCGAAGAGCTCGAGTCCTTGAAGTCAGAAAGTGAACCCAAGTTAGAAGAGCCTGCTGGTGAGGTTGTCGACGCCAAGAAAGAGGAGGAACCGACAGCAGTGACGAAGAAGGAGACGTTGGCAACCAGTAAGTGCCCACTCGATGGCATTCTATCCACGACATCTTGCTAACAACCGCGCTGTAGACATGGCAGGTGAAAGTGTCGAGGAGGCTATCGTGGAAGAGAGTCAGGCCGGCAAGGTCGAGGCGAAACACGCCGAGGTGAACCCTGTTGAAGACTAACATGAGACTTTAACGGCGTGATCCTCAAAGCGTTCCTTCTATTATTGTCGTTCTTTACATGAATAAGTAAACAAGCGTATGGAGAAGATGGGCAGGAGGCGCATCTGAGGGGGTTGGATTGTTCCACAACAGAATACGTCAGGTAGCATTCTGGATTCTTGATGCCGACTTACTTTCATTCCTTTACAGTATACAAACCACGCCCGGCAATGGCCGTACGAGAGCGCGACATTGCTAGCCTTTGTCGTGCCGGGTCAAGACGACTCGCTGCTACACACGTCGTCTCAACTAACAGAACAACCACCAGCAGCTAATGTGCTCTCCTGTGCCCTCATCGAGGGTGACTTAAGCCTGACGGGCGCGGTCACGATATCTCCGCTGAACCGTGATAAAGGAGTAGTGACGATCTCGTACATCACCTGAGCGGACTGCATGCCCAGGTGCCAGTCCACTGTATCGGGTAGGGGGTTGAAGCTTTACACCGATATTCTAGCAAGTAGCGTAGCAGCGTGGCGGATGACCACAGTGGGTGCACATTTGCGGATCACCTTCCGCTCGTAGAATGTTATCAAACACCGTTAAATCGATAAAGGTAGCAGAAACCATTGCCAAACATCAATGTATTCAACAAGCTTTTATGCGCCTTGTGCGAATTAGTTATGCATGCTGTATCCGTGACCTCGTACCTAAATAAAATGCGCAGTCCCGTTCCTTTCCAGTATGAACTCAGTACCGTTACAATGCTCTGTGTGTATGTGTGCAAACAAACAACACCCTGAATGCCCGTGTCCAGTCTTTGGATCTTCGGCTCACCCGCCCCTACCTGTCCGTGTCCTTCCCACACTGGACTCGAAAACCTGACTCCTTGTACAAATGGAAAGTCACCAACTCACACCTTGAACCTATCTCATCACTTCTCGACCAGCGGGCGCCATCGCCGACCCACAACTATCGTACAACAAGAAGCTCGTCATCGTCATCGGCATCATCCTCAAGGACAACCTCCTGTTGCTGCTGCCTCCGCCTCGACGCAAGGGACCCATTCCAGCCCCGAGAAGCCGCCGCCGCCGCCCCGTGCTCGGAGGCGACGACCGAGCCGGGCAGGCTCTCGCGCCCGGCCTCGCGGATCCCCTTCTCGGTGACGAAGCGCGTCTTCTTGCGCACGGGCGACCGGTCCTTGTCGCGGAACGCCGACCCGCTGACGGTGGTGTTGATGGTGGTGGTACCGGTGGCACCTCCCCCGCTGCTGTTGCTCGCGCCGCTGCTGCTGGCCGTGGTGCTCACGCTGTTGTGGCTCGTGTGCAGGGACAGCCGCTCGCCGGCCCTCATGCGCGTCAGCTTGTCGCGCAGCGAGGTGCCCCAGCCGAAGCCGCCGGGCGGGCGGCCCGTCCCTGCTGCTGAGTGCAGCCTGCTTGTGGCGCTGGCGGCGCCGTGGGTTGAGGACGAGGCGCCCGGGGGCTTGGAGTCGAACGAGGAGCTGTTGGAGGACAGGGTGCTGTCCTGGCGCTTGCGCTTGATGGGGCTGAGCGAGATCTTGGGGGCCCCAGTGGTGCCGCTCCTTGGGGGGAGTAGGCCCAGGGACCGAGCGTCGGTCTTACGCGGTTGCTCTTGGTCGTCGGTACTGCTGCCGGGAAGGGAGATGCCGTTCGCGGGGAGCCTGACCTCTGGCTTGAACGTCGAGGACGACGGCACCGTGCGCGGGCCGCCCCGTAGGCCGTTGAGCCTCGAGGTGGACCGGGAGCCCGCCCTCGACGAGGTCTCCTGCGCCCCCGAGATGCGCATGTACTCCCCGCCCATGCCGCCGCCGCCCATCTCGCCCAGCTTCTTCGCGATGTCCCTCTCCTTTTCCTGCGCCGCCAGCTTCCTCTTGAGGCCCTCGGCCCTCTCCCGCGTGTCGGAGATCCCATCGCGGTCGATGAGCGATGATGCGCTCTGCCCGCGGCTGCCGCCGTTCATGAAGTAGCGGCTCCGCGTCTCCCAGTCGAACTTGCCGTGTTCCTCTTCGACTTTTGCCCTTCTTTTGGCTTCCGCGGTGTCCCATGCATTTTTAGAACGATGACCCTTGAAATCACCGCCGAGCCCTCCTGTGCCGTTGATTTCCTGCCGTGCCGACCGTGTCCGGGACAAGGCTGTGTTGGTGTGGAACTCACAGTGCTCGGTGCGCCGGGCGTTCACCCAGCTGTTGCAGAGCTTGCCGTCCGCCTTGACGGATTTGCAGTAACCCAGGTCCCGCGCCGCGCCGATCTCGAGGATCGTGTCTGCGTCGGAGTTGATTGTCAAACTAAATCGGCCAGTATCTGCACGTCCGGGTGGTGGTGGCATGATATCTGGGTTGAGGATAGCCACGACCGTGCCCGTGGACAGTTTCCAGAAGCGCTCGAAGCCCGAGTTGAAGAGGAAGAGTTCAACCTCATACTGCAGGTCGACAAGGGTCAGCACCATGTACTTTCCCCGGTCTGACTGCTTCATCTTCCCCGTCTCGGCGTCGTACTGAGGCTTGTGATGCCGAGGGTCTGACTTGGAGGCTACGATGGCGAACACGACGCTGTCAACCACATCGTCTGGTAGTGACCAGTCTGGAGCTTTGACCTGGCGGAGCAAGTCCTTGATCGAGTATGTCGTTTTGCCGGAAACGGCGCGGGCGACAACCTGATGCGGTAAGATGCGCCTAGACAGATGAAATCCTGAGTAGACGTCGAACGAAACAGAAGGTGACTTTGGAGTATCGGATGCGATTGAGGAGAAAGAACCTGCGACTTGAGATGTGAAGGACCCAGAGTTTGAGGCTCCGTGCCCCAGACGTGACGTTGTCCGGATGTCAGGTGCTGTATTACTGCGGCTTAAATGTCCATTCCTAGGCCTCTCGGATGGCGCAGTACCGGTTGTGTCGTCTCGGGCGAATATTCGAGGTGACGGCTCGTTGGGTGGCACATCAACGGCAGCCTTTTTGTATTCCTCCATTTCCTGCTGTGTCACGTTGAATGCTGAGCTTCGCGACCTGGACGCCTTCGACCTCGTTTCCTCGCGCGTCTTCTCCTCTGTCCGAGCCGCAGCCAGCCTCTCGTTGAAGCTCAGTGGCCGGGGCTTGTCCTCTGTCAGGCCTGGGGTCCTGGACCTGTGCAGGTAACCTGCTCCGCCAGCCTGCGACCCTCCTGGATCATCTTGCGACTTGCGAAGACTTGGGGCCCTCTTCAATGATATGTCCTTCCCCCTCAGCCCTTTGTCTATGCCGAGTAATATGCGGCTTGGAGATGTCTGTTCTGGCTGCGTTTGGACCTTCCTCACCGGCGAGGCTGGCACTTCCACAGCAGAGTCTTGCGAGGGAGGCCGTGCTGCTGCATCTGTCCTCCTGATCTCCTTTATTCTCATGCCCGCCCGCCCCGTCGAGGCTGAGCCTGGCCTTGATCCCTTCGTGTTGTCCTGATCCGAGTGCGTACTGAATGACGAATGTGGGTCATTCTGGGACCTGGCCTTGTCCTTTCGCAACTTCTTCAACCTCAGCTGTGCCTGTATCTGCTGGAGTTTCAGCTGCAGCGTCTCCTCGTCATCCTCCTCGTCCACGTCCATCGGGTCCCCCATATCCATGTGGTCGTCCATGTCCATGCTCATCGTCGGCTGTGTCGCGCCGCGCGACGCTGGTCTGGTAGAACGTGTTTTCGAAGGCGATGGCGATGACGAGCGCTGGGCGAGTATTTGCCTGTATCGCTCGCGGCCACCGGGGGTGCTCAGTAGGGCTTCGCGAGGGGATCGTGGCGGCCAGTGAGCCTCCAAGCCTGCAGCGTCTGTCCATGAGTCAGTTGGAACACCAGCATTTGGGATTTTTCCCATTAAATGAAAAAGAGCCTACTGGATGCCATCCTGCACGCTTTGTTATTTCATGAAGAGATTTTTTTTTTCCCCTTGCAAATGGCTCGGGAGTCTCCCGATGTGCATCTGCACCCCGAGTGTTGTGTGTTTGGGTTCGCGCCAAATTGTTTGGCCCAGGAGGGATCAAGAAGTATGTACCTCGCCTACCTATAACAGCCGAATAATATCACCCACCCCTAACAACAACGCTACGGTCCTGGACTTTGTAGGCGCCCGAGAGCAGCACATGGGAGCCAATGGGCGGATAAGCAGTAGAATTTGTGGCTGATGTTTTGTCGCTGCAATCAGAAACAAGCGGAAGCGGCCGACTTGGAGGGGGGGGAGAATAGGTGTAGTTGCTGGTAGACAGGCTATGTATGCAAATGTAGTATGTAATGCCGTGCGTACTTTTGGGTCAAGTCAACAAGAACGGCTCCGAAGGCGGGTGAGGCTCCCCCAGGGCCGAAACGGATGATCGACTGATACTCTAAATTAGTCGAGTGTGGCTGCTGTTCCGCATGCAACTCACACCTTCGCCCTCGCTTGCCCTTCGAAACCGGATCCTGCAGGAGTGGGCGCAGGCGTGCAGGGCGTAGCACAGATTAACGGGTACGGGGAACGGGGAAATGGGAGGGGGCGCAACTGAGTTGCTGGGATACGCGCCCGCGCGACTCGGACGCGACCCCACACTGCAATAAGCGCGCTGACAGGGACCCCGGGATATTTACTTTGGGGGGGGGGGGCTGCGTCTGCATCTCGTATGGTATCAGCTTTCGATAAGAGATATTCACAATTTCTGGGGATAGCATCTTGTACATTTCTGCTTCGACGTCAATCGCACTGTCATTTTACATACCAGCAGTCCACATTGTAGAAAAACATGGCAAGAACACGGGCAACAAAAGGCACCGAAAAAGGGGCAAAAAGCTCAGGCAAAGACACAACTTCAACAACAGCATCGTCAAAATACTCCTTGGCAGCAGAGTCTGAGAACCCGAGTATAGTACTCATCTTACCAGAGAAGGCGAGCCCGGATGCAAGGGTCGTCTCACTCACAAACCCCCGATACTCAAAACCAACACGTTATCTTGTATGTCCACAAAGCGGCGCACATGAGTTCGTCAAGATCTCAGAACCAAAGACGACACCCCGAAGCTGGCTCATCGAGGGAAGCAATGAACGGATATCAGCGTCAGGAGATGCCGACAAGGACGAGCAGGAATTTCAGACCCGAACCGCCAAAGACGCAGACCTCTTCATAGCAACACCCATCGACCCGTTGTTCCTCACCCTTCCCGCCCTGGTGAAGCAGCTGTCCTCGTCCAAGCGCATGTTCCTGTCCAGCGACGACCACCTCGACAGCATAGCAGAGGACGCAGCACACCTGCGCGAGACCCTGAGATGGCCACAATGGCGCGAGTTGCTCGAGTCCCGCATGGCAACAGGCTGCGACACGGTCGAGGCGGGAGATGAGACAATGTTCCGGCTGAGCGAGGAGAAGCTGCTGGCCGAGGTATTGGCCAAAGCTGACCGGATGAGCGATGGCGGCCTTCCGGCAAGCATGGAGGACAAGTTCGTGACCAAGGCACTGGAGGCCCCCGTGCTCGGTCGCAAGGCCCCGGCTGCGACACCGCGGTTGCAAACACTCGAGTCTTCCGAGACGAACGGCGCCGACTCGGGCTCGGACACGCAGCTGGAGTCTCAGACGTCCGTTGCGACGTCTGCGACGTCCGCCTCCGAAGCTTCGACTGCGGCAACTTCTGTGGCAGATGATGCCGCCTCGGCGATCCAGGCTTCTCCAGAGGTGGTCAGGCTCCAGCGCCTGCGGGTCGCGTTCAACTTCATCTGCTCCAGCTACGTGCCGCCGGCCTTGTCGGTCGTGCTCAAGAAGATGTTGGCTGAGGGCAAGGGCAAGGGCGTGGAGTTCAAAGCCCTCGATGATTATGTGGGAGAGCTTACGAAGCTGCGACAGGAGGCAATGATGGCTCGGTCAGCGTCGGATTACAGCCGGAAGCGGACAATGGACGAAGAGGATGAAGACCGCAGGGAGAAGAGGCGCAAGAAAGAGGAAGAAGAGAAGAGGAAGAAGGCTGGCGAGAGCAGGGGCGTGAGAGACCTCAAGAAGGTCAACACATCGGGGATGAAGAAGATGAGCGACTTCTTCGCGAAGAAGCCCAAGGCCTGAGCACTTGCCTGCAAGGCACTGGCGAAGCACCAGCTATTTGTCACGTATGTAGAATATTTTGTTTGGATGAGAGCATATGTCGTTGGATGGCGTTGGAAACACCAAAAGGGGGTATCATTCAATGCAGGTCACACGAATAGCATAATACGAAGACGGACACCAGGGCGGCTTCCTCGCCCTCACCGCACGCCCCTGCTGCTTCCCGTGCCCCTCGTGCCCCTTGTCGTCCGCGAAGCACCGAAGCCCCTCCCTATCTGTGATCCGCCCCGCGTGCTGCTGGAAGACGCTGTCCCGCCATAGCCGGAGCTTGTGCCGCTGCCTCTCAGTATGCCACCCCGGGTCCCACGCACGCCCCTGACGCCCCTCACGCCGGAGCCCCGGCCGGCAGCGGATCCCGTACCTGCCATACGCGCCCGGTCCTGGTCCTCAGCCTTGCGCCGGGCCTCCTCGCGGCGGCGCTCCTCCTCGGCTGCCTTGCGCTCGAGTGCCTGTTGGCGGGCCACGGCCTCGGCCTCGATGTCCTGCAGGTCCTGGGTCGAGCCCTTCCAGTTGGGGTCAAGGACGAGCCGCTGGTTATGTTCTGTCTGTGAGAGGATGCGTGTCCATGTGTTCAGGAGGGTGGAGGCGTTGTCGACGGTCTGGGAAACGGTCTGTGAATGGTTGGTGTCTATGTTAGTTGCGCTGTTTGTATGAGGTAGGCAAGGCTGAGGCCTGATGCGGGGTGCTGCGGTTGACTTACCCCCATGTTCCCCTTGGCCCGTTCCAGCGTTCCGATGACGCCCTCGATCACCTCATTGATGTTGCGGACCCCTTCGAGCTCCCGCCGGAGCTGGGTCTCACGGACCTCATCGGCATCGAAGGGTTCCTTCTCCTTCCCGCCGGGGCCGGGGCCGGGGGTTGGTGTTTTGGGGGTCTTGGGGGTCTTGGGCCCATCGTCGTTTTCGGCCATGGTGGTTTGTATGGGTTGTATTGGGCCTGTACTTGGGGTTATGGGCGATGACGTTGCAGACAAGGCTGAATCAAGGTCTGCTATTTTGGACGGACGCGTCGTTTGCTTGCCAAGACTGCTGCCAAACGCGAGTTGGACGCGTTGGGGGACAACAAGAATTGATTGGCCAGGGGGGAGTGGAGTGGGCTGGGGGAGGGCAAAGCTCCACTGTAACCAGCTCATCTCTGCACATTGTACCCAGCCATTCTATTCTTCACACAGGCTGTTCGCCCACACCACCCATCAATTGCACTTAAACGGCCAGTATCAATTCGCATCATCACCCATCATTATCTGACTTGCTCCCCATTGTTCATATTTTGCTCTTCGCGGCTGGTATTATTCTGGTGATATCCCATGAATGGTGAACACTGCTACTCTACTACTACTACTACTTCAATCTGCTTTCAGAGCTTCCCTCTTTTCTGTGCTGTGTCTTAGACGGCGACCCATCAGAGGAGTCCCCACAAATCCCCCAGTCCACCAAGCGACCCACCCGCCGCCTCCTCTCAAGTCTCAAGCTCTGCATCTCCCTTCTCCCAACCCTTACCGCTCTTCCAACCTCCCCCTTCTTCACTTCTCGACTCCCTTTTATCGTGTCCTAACCCTCTATCCTCTACCTTTTACATCACTTCTACTCTCGTCTGATCTGGCTCCTCAATTCACCTGGAAGCATTGGCATATTGGAAGCTTCGGCGAGTTCCTGATTCACTGCTGCTGCTGCTGCTGCCTTATCGCCTTGCCGCGTCCCCACATTTCTTAAGGCATACCTCTCGTCCTAAGCTCACCTCCAACGTGCCTGACAAACGAGCCCACCATGGCGTCTGTATCGACGCCCCCTCCGGGCTCGCCTGCCAGTATCAACACCCCTCCTACACCTCGCCTCGGTGGCTTCGATGACGATTGGGAGCCTTACACTCCCGTTCGCAAGTCTGCCCGTATCTCGTCGCAGCGCACCTCAGCCAACCGAACCCCCTCACCTCACCTGTCCGGTCGCGCACCCACATCTCGTCAGGCTCGCGGGTCACCTAGATCAACCTCCGACAAGAAACATCAATCCTCTCAAGCTAGCTCATCTAGCATGACTTCACCCCCAGCCACCGCGTCGCCGCAGAAGAAGCGCCTTCCTGCGGCGTCGCGCATCTCGTCGGGGTCGTTGACCGCAGAGAGCATTCGCAACGCCGCTGCCGCCCTCGGCCAGTCGCAGAAGATGGACTCCCTCACCAGCGCCCCGAGTCAATCGACCCACGTCATGCCCACCCCCGCCAAGACCCCCTCGCGCAAACATGCCGAGCAGAATGAGAAGAGCGTCAACGCGATCGCGCGCAACCTCTTCAGCAAGCCCCAGAGCCCCAAGAAGACGCGCACTAAACAGTACAAGTTCGACAGCTTCGAGGCCGAGGACGACACTTTCCAGATCTACACCGACTCCCAGGACCGCCTCCCCGCGCCCGATGTCACCGAGGACAACCCTTTCTACGGTGAGGCTGGCATCGCTGCCTCTGCGAAGCCCGTTCGCCGCAGCTCGCGCAACAGGAAGAACATCGTTGGCGCCAGCGCCTCCGAGCAGGTCGACGAGGTCGTCAAGCGCAAGGATGGCATGCTCTACGTCTTGTAAGTTACTCATCTACCCTCGATGCGTTTTTCGCTCCGTGCTGACAGCATTGTAGCCGTGGCAAGAAGATCTTCAGGAAGTTCTCTGAGGGCGAGGAGTCTAGCTCCCGACTCGACGTCAAGCCCCGCCTTCTCTTCCCATCTGCGAAGAGTCACAAGGAGAACGACCTCGCCCACGACGACGAGGAGGCAGACACCGATATCGAGCAGCCCCTCGTTGGCAAGCCCGAGGTCGTCAAGGCCAACGAGTCTAAGCCCAGGGCCGAGACACCCGTTGAGGCCAGTGAGGCCAAGGTTGACACCCCCAAGGCGCCCAAGTACGCACCCGCTTCGCCTCCAGACACGAGCCGTGCCACCCGATCCAAGAAGATCACCAGTGAGCCGGTCCCAATCAAGACCAAGCGCACTGGCAACCGGAGCCCCTTTGATGGCTGGCGTCGTACCAAGACTGCCTCCGAGGGATCTGTGAATGGCCAGAAGAGGCCTGGTGAGCCGATCAGCGGCCCATCCGCTTCCAAGCGACCCAGGACTTGAATTTGAGTTTGATTCGTTCGGGACTCGAGAGTCGAGCCATTTTGTCTACTTTGTTTTATTACTTTATGAAATTTGATTCATAAGGAACAGCATCTTCCACCGACGAAGAAACGGCGTATGGCAGCAAGGGGATCGTTTGGCGAGCTCGAGGAGGCTCTTTGGTGCTCCCCGGGATGTTGCGATGTTGCGATGTTGCGCAGGATGGTTTGGAATGTGCTCTTCTGTGAGGCTCTGGAGAGCCCATATCACAACTTGACTGTCGGTCATTTTGCCATTACAGCCTTTACAAAATGCATTGCGAGCAGAAGTACTTGCAGGTAGTCTCTGGGGTCTGCCAAATACGGATTTTTCATTATGACATTGACTAGGGAGCAAGGGCAAGGAGTCTTGGACTGATTTGCGCAGGCATGTCTGGAAAGGAAGGATCAGATAGATAATTTTTGACTTCATGGATTCGTTTCTAAATTGCTTCGGTGATTGTGATATATGTGATTGACTACCGATGGTGTGGGATAACGTAAATATGTGAAGCCATCTTGGGCTGGTCTTGTTCATTGACTAAGGCCAAGCAACTCAGTTGTCGTACATGCGAGTCTCGGACCAGACCATGAGACAAGGAGCACGTCATTTGTCATTAACGGGACTCGTATGATGCGAATTGGCATCGGGGCTCGTCATGTCATGGTGGGAACCCGGCCGGTTTGCGGACCACGACTCGGTGGCCAGCTTGGATGGAAGAGATGCCCCACCCCCGCAATCCTCAACCGCATTGGCAGCCGGTTTCTTTTTCATTCCTCGACAAAACACAGCCTTTTCTCCGGTGCTCTCATTCTACGCTCCAATTTTTTATGTTTAGGATTTCTGTTACAGGTGAATTGTCTCGTGCTACTACGACTACTACTCTCCGTTTCCACCACCAATCTGTTCGAAAGGAAACTTCGTCGGTGCCTCCCTCGCTCATCAAGACCCACGTTCCAAAGCCGCAACAGCAGCAACAGCCCAAGATGCACATCCTCGTGATCAACGACGACGGCCCCCCGTCGACGCACTCGTCCCCCTACGTCCATTCCCTCGTGCGCGAGCTCCAGGTCGCAGGCCACACTGTCTCCGTCTGCCTGCCGCACACGCAGCGCTCGTGGATCGGCAAGGCACACATGATCGGGCAGACCCTCAAGCCGACCTACTACCGCCCGCCGCCGGCCTCGTCGCTCCCGGCGGGGCTGGGCTCCGAGGACGAAATCGGCACGACGCACAGCAGGCCCTCGGGGGACGGCAGCGTGGAGGAGTGGGTGCTGGTGGACGGCACGCCGGCGTCCTGCGCGCAGATCGGCCTGCACCACTTCTTTGGCGACCGGGGCACCGTCGACCTGGTGCTCTCGGGCCCCAACTACGGCCGCAACACGACGGCCGTCTTCGCGCTGAGCAGCGGGACCCTGGGCGGCGCGCTCGAGGCCGCCGCCTGCGGGTACAAGTCCATCGCGCTGTCGTACGCCTTCTTCACGCGGAACCACGACCCGGAGATTGTCGGCGCCGCGAGTAGGCACGCCGTCCGCGTCGTCGAGGCCCTCGCGAGGCAGTGGCCGGCCGACCGCAGCGTGGACGTCTACAGCGTCAACGTGCCGCTGGTGGAAGGGGTCGAGCAGCGCAAGACACTGTGGGCCGGCCTGCTGCAGAACTACTGGGTCAAGGGGAACAGCGCCTTCGAGGCCGTCGACGCCGACGGGGCCGACGGGCGCGACGAGGAGGAGGAGAAGATCCGCGAGGGCGCCAATGGCGAGGCTACCAGGCCGCAGGTCGACGGCGGGGCCCAGGTCGGCAGTGAGAACAAGGGCCACCAGCACAAGCACTTCAAGTGGGCGCCTAAACTGGCGGACGTCATGAAGGCTGTGGATGACGCGCCTGCAGGTTGTGACGGGCGGGTCATCAGGGATGGGCACACGAGGTGAGTTGTCTGCGAGTCCTGCTTCATTCATGAACATATTTGCTAACATGTGCTTTCCCGTAGTGTGACGGCATTGAAGGCCAACTTCCTGCACGCCAACGAGAGCGTGCAAGGGCAGGAGCTGAAGCTGTGAGTGACTTGTTCCCGGAGTACGAGCATGAGAGAAACGAGCCAGGCGTCTTTGGACACAACACACGCACATATATCGAGACTATGGGGCTTTCCTAAGGCCCCCCGCCCGGGCGAGGGCTTGGACATAGAGTCATAGAAAGCATGCTAGAAATAGACAGCGTTTCTGCTCTCGACCCCGTCAGTCCATCCACTTTTACACCGAGACTGGATTCTTACACTTTTTGTCTTTGCTCCGGCTTCAGGGACCAGGATGAGGCTACCACAACAGCACTACCGCTCAGGACGGCGGGAACATTCGGCCCAAAGTCAGCAGTCAAGCCGGAGGAGTCCCAGCCTGATATTCCAGCAGCCCCAAGCTCAGGGAAAGAGGTCTTCGCGATAGTTGACTACGAGGACGCCTACGTCCAGCCGATCATCCTTTCAGCGCTGAAGTCCCTCATCCCGGCCAACCGGCTACGCCTCCTACCACCGAACGCGTCCCATAACCTGGCGGAACAGGTGCCCAAAGACGCCAAGTTACTTCAGATAAGGGCATATGAGTCCATCGACTTCGACCACGCGTCCGCGAACCCATCGAAGTCTCTCGTCAACAGCTACGTGATCCGCAAGGCCCTCATCAGGAAGCACTTCCTCTCGACGACGGTTGACCACTGGGTGGCCAAGAACCCGGCCTCGCCCCTGAGGGGCCACGTCAAGGCCAGCGAGCCGTTCGAGGTCGACTATGCCGAGTTCCTGGACGATGCGCTGGACGAGACGTTCGACCTGCGGGCGAGCCTGGAGCGCAACGGCGACTTTCCGGAAGCGGCGGAGAGGGAGTGGTGGATTCTCAAGCCGAGCATGAGCGACCGCGGGCAGGGCATCCGGCTGTTCTCGACCATGGAGGAGCTCCAGGGCATCTTTGACGGGTGGGAGGCTGAGATGCCGTCATCCGACGACGAAGAGGATGACGAGGACGCGGAGATGCGCGATGGCAACGGGGCTGGTGCTGATGGTGATGACAGAGACGGCATTACGACCTCGCATCTTCGCCACTTTGTCGCGCAGCCGTACATCCACCCGCCGCTCCTGCTGCCCGAGTGCGACAACAGAAAATTCCATATCCGCGCGTACGTACTATGCGTAGGTGCACTCAAGGTCTACGTGAGCCGCTCGATGCTGACCTTGTTCGCCGGACGAGCCTACTCGGCGCCCTGGGAGAAGAACAACAGTGGAGGGGCTGGAGTCGACGGGTCAGAAGAAGATGAAGGTTACCTCGACGCGCACCTCACCAACACATGCATCCAGGGCCCCAAGGCGGACGCGGGCTCGGTGCGGCGCTTCTGGGACGTGCCGGGACTGGCGGACGCAGCCAAGAATGATGTCTTCACCCAGGTGTGCACCGTCACGGGCGAGGTCTTCGAGGCCGCTGCCAAGGCCATGATGGTGCACTTCCAGCCGCTGGGGTTCGCCTTCGAGGTCTTCGGGCTGGACTTCCTCGTGGACGCTGCAGGGCGCGCGTGGCTGCTGGAGGTCAACGCGTTCCCGGACTTCAAGCAGACCGGGGACGACCTGCAGGACGTCGTGGCTGAGTTCTGGCAGGGGGCAGTGGGCCAGGCCGTCGCCCCGTTCGTGGGAGCGGGGGTTCCTGACGACGGTGGGAAGGGGGATGGGATGGTGCTGGTCAGGGACGTTGATCTGGGGAGGAGGTGATTTGGTGGTGTGATGTTACGATGGGGCCACCATGATGATACTGAGGCTGAGCAGGTCCGGTGAGTACTGGAGTCAAAACCGTGCCCGCCGGTTGCCGTCCAAGCTCCAGCACTGGCCAAGTGTAAGACGACATCGCCTTAGGTCCTCGAGGCTTGGGAGTGCTTCATTTGGTGGTGATAAACTACTGCTGGTTGTCAAGAGTTAAACATTGCAGCTACAGCCTACGCTTGCCGAAGGTGTGGACACCTAGGGACTGTGGACTAGAGGCACAAATTCCACCTGGCAGAGTCTGTCGGCTGGCGAAGCTACCGTCGACTGTGTCTCGAGCTCGGAAGATGCCTTGTGGTCAGCGAGACTAGCACGCCGTGACGACTTGTTTGGGGCTGTGCGTTTCAGCCAGAGCGAGTAGAACAGTGTGCGACGGTGCCAATCAACATCGCAGAGAGAGAACTTGGTGCATCGCGAGCATCCGACGGTGCGAGCCATTACGTGAGATTGCCAATTGCCATCTCCTGCAAACCCCTTGGCGAGTAAGCAGTAGCAAGTATACATTACTCATCCAACCAGTGGTGATGACGGTATGTAGGGTAGATGAGTCGTAAGTGTCACAGAGTGCGAGCACTTCGTCGCGATACGGATCGCACGCAGACAGCTTTTCTGCCCACGTCACACGGCTAGTAAACAGATTCGTTGCAGAGAACTAGTCTTCTCTGCATGATGCTTCGATGATCACGCGCATGCCATTGTCAAGCACGGATATCCGCCACGTTTTTCGCAGAGCCGCCGCCTGCGGTGAAAAGAGCAGAGTCTGTCCAATTAGGGCTCTGTGCAATCCAACTAACCGGGATCCGGAGAATCAGAGAATTGAACGACACCCAGCGGATTGTTGGCGCTGTCCGTAGGACCGGCTGCACCTTAGTCAGTGCAAGCCAGCTATGAGATGCGATACATGGAATTATACGCTGATACGCGGACTAAGGCACTGCGCCTGTGGGGGCTGTGAGAAGTTGTGCCTTGCACGTTGCCACTGAGGGAGACGTTTCAAGGATGGGTCGATCACGACAGCCAGCCGTGTGTGGGCTAAGACCTGAACAAAACACTCGAAACAGGGAACATTTTTCATGGGCCCTGGTTTCCGGCCGTAGTTCCGAGTCGTATCCCGCAGCTCATGATCGTCCTGTCCTTTGGCTGTGGAGCAGATGAAGCTGTCAAAGTCAAGTAAAGCAGAGCGGACATTGATCTGTTCGGATCATTGAAGCAAAGCGCTAGCAAGGAGCGTGCCCAATCAGGTCTTGCACAGCCTCAATGTACCACCTGAGTGCTGGGCAAAAGACAAGCCCACACAAGCAATGTCCAAGAAGGCCCGTCGATCGTCTAGCACTCTTGCCACGGGGCTTGAGAAACCGGACAGCTGTCACCAAGACGGCCGAGACTTCGCGGCATGGGAGAGCCCGCGAGCTTATTCAGAGGGGGTGCGCAGGCGGGTGGGTGCGCCAAGATTTGCTTGGCCACAGCAGCAAATGTGTATGCTCTTGAAAATATCTGTAGTCTTGTGTGAATTCTGACTGTAGATCTGGGGTGTAGATAAGCTATGTGAAGCTTGATACGCCAAGAACTCCGATGCGCGATGATGGCAGTATATTCAGATTGATGAGTGGGAAACACAAGGTCTGGGATCCAGCCTAGTTTTGTCGGGATCGGGGCATCTAGCTCACTCAGTAGGGGCACAATCATCCGGCAAAGGGGGGCAAAAGCGCTTTTCGCTGGCCCATCTTGACCTTGCTGGCGCTCTGGAGACGTCCATGTGGCTAATCAGTTGGCTGCACAAGGCGGGCTTGAGCAGTGTAACGCATCGTGCTTGGAGCAATAGTTCTTCTGTCCTGTCACAGCCGAGAATGACGCCGTCGTGCACAAATAGCTTGTCTAGGGATGGGCCGATCCAGACTGCTGGATTCTGCGACAGATGGCGATGCACGGCTTCCTTCGGTGGTCTAATACGGGAGCAGGATCGGTGCCACGACGATGGGCCGCAGAGGTGCATCCTCAATGATCCAACCACGTTGGCCTAGCAAAAAGCTTTACTGCTTAGGTGACGACTGCAAACGCGTGGCACGGGTGGGAGAGGAGCGCGGAGGCATTGGCAGCGACTGCCAAGGTGTTTTGATATCGCTAATGTGCCCAGAGGTTGCAGACAGAAAGTGTTTCGGGCGGGTCGCCGGGTGGGCCCCCCTCCGGCGATCAATGAAGTCGAGCAGCCCGGATCGGGGGCACCCCCGTAAGAGCCAGAGGTAAAGCTTCTAGAATCTTGTCAGGAACGACAGCACCGGGGCAGCATCAGGCCCGGGGCAGAGGCCAGTGCCAATGCTGGAAGCGGGCAGTCGTGGACTTGGGGGCCTATTAGGCGAACATCAACCGGAAGAGCCGTCGCTTGGTAGGAGGCGGTCTGTAGTGGGCGCGAACGTGATGAGGGCAGCGTGGAGGCGGGAGCTTCAGGGGCGCAACCCGACTAGTCGATTCGGAATGTTTGGGGCCCTGAGGTCTAGTTGCAGGACGGGGTGGACGGCTGGGCGCCCGGGAGGTGGATGGAAGGCGAATGCGAGGGGTTTCCTGGGTTCGCTGGGTAAGGCGCCAGAACTCCACCGGCCGGAGATGAGGGTCCAGCACTAATCACGGCGGCTGCGTGGACATCATGCCCTGAATCGAGGGCAGCTGGGTGGAAATTGGGAGCAACAGCAGAGAGTTACCATGAAGCTCTTGGCCATGGGGTTTGTCAAATAACGGTGAGATGCGCCGGCTGACCAGATTCGCAGGGCGCCGTCTGGAGAAGCCCGTGCTGGTTTTGCCGGTCCCACGGCGACGATATCAGCAGAGCAGGACTGTGTAGAGAGTAGAGTGATCATCGGGTGACATTTCCTCGCAGGTGGGAAGGGCTGCTCTTGGCGGTGCTGGGGCTGCCGGAGGCCAATGAGGGAGGTTCGTATAGACACACATCCATCCGATGGTTGTGTGCGGCAGCCCATGAATTACATACAGTGTAATGCCGTAGGCTGTGGGCTAGTTGGACTTGATCGATGGAGACAAGATGATGACGATGGCGAAAATTAATGGGCCGCCCGTGTCAAAACTGGAGGTCCACCAAACGAGCGCTGGAGGCCTTTTTTGGGTTCGGTCAGAGGCCCAACGATCATCTCGCCTCCTCGTCCGCACAGTCGCTCAGCCAGCGAGCCGGTATCGTAGATGACGAGGCGAGGCGGGCTTTGGCCTGAGACTGACTGGTCGGCTGGCTGAGTCCTTAGGTCGATCACGGCGTAAATGGTGGAAAACGTTTGCGGCCTCCGCGTGGTAATTCCATGGCGCAGCACCAACCGCAGGAAGCCGCCGTCAGTCACACTTGGTCAATGGGGTGGTTGCTTGCCCGCTCGGTTGTTGAGGAGGCGGAGGGAGGCGTTGGAGGAGGCCGTTCAACAATCTCAGCCGCTCTTTGTCAGAGGCGATTGTCAAGCAGTCCGTTTCTTTGCGCCTCGAGTCGTGAGGAAACCCGAGCACGTACGTACGTTTTGACCAGCCAATAAAGGACAGAGCACAGCAGACAGTATGCACAAAATTACAGTTGGGATCGGGTACGGTCAGAGGCATACATACACAAAAAATTCCGGATGTTTGGCGCCAGACCTGCAGACCTGTGGTGCTGGTAGGCCCAGAGCCCGGCCATGCTTGTTGCGGCCATTACCCATGAGGGCAACTGCGAACAATGTGCCAAGAAGGCACGCGGGTCGAGGTACCTAGATACCTAGGTACCGGCCGGCCAGAGCTCCAATCATCAGGGATCTCCTGCAGCCAGCCCTGCAAGAAAGTGCAAGCGCGGGCTGGGCACATTTACACAGCCACGACGCTAGGGGGGAGGATCCATACTCCATGGCTCCTTGCTCCCTGGCGGCCCCGGCCCCCTGCTCCTGTTCATACCTGATCCCTGTCGTGTAACTTCTTCATGTCTAGTCTGCCCTGCTCGTTGCCCAGTGTCTGCCATGCAATGGGAGATTCTAAGGTAATCTGTACCCAATTCTCTACATACCGCTTGCTATTACTACACTCGGCACCCACTTGGTGCTTCCTTTCCCTTCTCGTCTGTTTGTTTGCTCGCTCTGCCCTGCACTGCCCTACAGATTACACGGATGTTCGCCTGCAGACTGTCTCCTACATAGGACAAGCCCACCCGTCCACCCGTCCTCCTCCACCCCCGACATCTAGCCTTGTCGCCTTGACTGAGCTTGGTACCACTCCGTCCCGGAGCAGCATGTTACTGTAGGCCGCAACTTGCATACCGCCGGTATCCAAGTGCGAGCTCCGAGCCGCCAGCCACGACATCCTCCTCCACCATGGCTCCCGGTAGGCCCAGAGCCCCTACTATCACCATCGACACCACCGCCGTCAGCCCGACGCCCGACGCCGACGACGTGGATAATAATAATAATGATGCCGCCGCCGCCAACTCCCAGCATGGCCGTGGCCACTCCCCAATCTCTCCCTCAGAGACCTACAGCCCCTCCACCGTCGTCGATCAGACAGTCCAGACCTGGTCATCCCAGAGAATCACCGTTGAAACTTCCGATGGGGTCACCCGCACCCAAGTAGACACGGAGCCGTCCTTCGAGAGCAGAGAGAGCCGGCCCACCAGCCCTCACAACGTTTCCAGCCCTATCTCCCGTGCAAAGGACCCCTCCCAGACTTTCCTGGCCGTTCCCAACCATGGCGGCCCCCGTTCCAGGCAAAACAGCGTTGACTCCGCCGACGAGTCCCATCCGAGATCTTCCACCCAGGTTGACACCAATACCACTCTCTACCAGAGCGAGCAGGGAGAAGCCAAGGGCAAGGTTTCCATGGAGCTTGACCACACCCAGGTCATGAACGACCCTAATGCTCTCAAGCCTGACCAAGGCAAGGAAGCAGAGTTCGAGGTGGACAACAACCCATTCGCTTTTAGCCCCGGTCAGCTGGGCAAGATGTTCAACCCCAAGAGCCTTTCAGCTTTCTACCGCCTGGGAGGACTGGCAGGAATCGAAAAGGGTCTACGTTCCAACCGATCAGCCGGGTTGGGTGTGGACGAGAAGCACCTGGATGGTGCGGTCACTTTCGAGGATGCGACCGGCACCGACAAGCTCAAGACAGAGGGCGCAGAGCCCACTCAACCCGCAGCCAGCACTGCTCAACACGATGCTCACGACCGAGACCAAAACTTTGGCGACCGGAAACGTGTTTTCAAGGACAACAGGCTCCCTGAGAAGAAGGGCAAGAGTCTGTTGCAGCTGATATGGATCACCTACAACGACAAGGTGCTCATTTTACTGTCTATTGCTGCTGTCGTGTCTCTGGCAATTGGCTTGTACCAGACCTTCGGAACGCACCACGACGAGGACAGCCCAGCAGTCGAGTGGGTTGAGGGTGTGGCCATCATTGTTGCCATCGTGATTGTCGTCATGGTCGGCTCTCTGAACGACTTCCAGAAGGAGAGGCAATTCGCAAAGTTGAACAAGAAAAAGCAGGATCGGATAGTCAAAGTGGTCAGATCCGGGAAGACGATTGAGCTGAGCGTTTTCGACATTCTCGTTGGGGACGTACTGCATCTCGAGCCTGGCGATATGATCCCGGTCGATGGTATACTGGTTGAGGGATTTAACGTGAAATGCGACGAGTCCCAGGCGACCGGAGAGTCGGACGTCATTCGAAAACGGCCTGCCGACGAGGTATATGCTGCCATCGAAAACGGCGAGAACCTCGCAAAAATGGACCCCTTCATCCAGTCTGGCGCCCGCGTTATGGAAGGTGTTGGAACCTTCATGGCCACCTCTGTCGGCATTCACTCGAGCTACGGCAAGACTCTGATGGCCCTCAACGACGACCCCGAGATGACTCCACTTCAGTCCAAGCTTAACGTTATTGCTGAGTATATTGCGAAGCTCGGAGGTGCAGCTGGTCTTCTGCTGTTCATCGTGCTTTTCATCGAATTCCTGGTGAAGCTGAAGGGCAGCTCTGCGACGCCTACCGAAAAGGGCCAGAATTTCCTCGAGATCTTCATCGTCGTTGTTACTATCATCGTTGTCGCTGTGCCTGAAGGTCTCCCTCTGGCAGTCACCCTCGCTCTCGCCTTTGCGACGACTCGCATGCTCAAGGACAACAATTTGGTACGACACTTGAAGGCTTGCGAGGTCATGGGCAATGCCAGCACGATTTGTTCAGACAAGACCGGAACTCTCACGCAGAATAAGATGCAGGTCGTTGCGGGAACAATCAGCACGTCCCACAGGTTTGGCGGTGCGCCAACTAGGGAGGGCCACGAGCCAGTACCTTCTGGCACATTGGACGTCAGCGCCCCGGAACTCGTCAAGACGCTGAGCGCAGATGTGAAGGAACTGCTCAAGAACTCGATATCCCTCAACTCGACGGCTTTTGAGGGCGAGGTAGATGGACAGATGACTTACATTGGATCCAAGACCGAAATGGCGATGCTCACCTTCGCCAAGGAGCACCTAGCTATGGGACCAGTTGCTGAGGAGAGGGCAAACGCCAAGGTCCTCCAACTCATCCCTTTCGATTCGGGCCGCAAGTGTATGGGTATCGTTGTCCAGCTTCCAGATGGAAAAGCGAGGCTGTACGTCAAGGGTGCCTCCGAAATTGTCCTTGCACAATGTACCTCTATGCTCCGCGACCCATCCTCCGACTGCCGAACTACTCCCCTTGGCCAAGAACACAAGGATACTATCACCAGCCTGATCGAGCACTACGCAACGCAGTCTCTGAGAACCATCGGAATTGTGTACAAGGACCTGGACAAGTGGCCACCACCAAGGGCTCGACGTGTCGACGGCGAGAAGGATGAAATCTCTTTCGAATCGTTCTTTAACAACATGGTTTTCCTCGGCATGGTCGGTATCAAGGATCCCTTGCGTGAGGGTGTTCCGGAGGCTGTGAGAGACTGCCAGATCGCTGGCGTCGTTGTCCGCATGGTTACCGGTGATAACAAACTGACAGCTCGTGCCATCGCTGAGGACTGTGGTATCTTGCAACCAGACTCTATCGTCATGGAAGGCCCTGAGTTTCGCAACATGCACCTTTCCGAGCAGCAAGA
Organism: Diaporthe longicolla; assembly: GCA_000800745.1. Taxonomy (NCBI): domain Eukaryota; kingdom Fungi; phylum Ascomycota; class Sordariomycetes; order Diaporthales; family Diaporthaceae; genus Diaporthe; species Diaporthe longicolla. The sequence continues at coordinate 534,637 of JUJX01000006.1, forward strand.
GATACTACCGCGGCTCCACGTTCTCGCACGTTCGAGTCCCGAAGACAAGCGTATCCTGGTCGGTCTCCTGAAGAACAAGGGCGAGGTCGTCGCTGTCACCGGAGACGGCACCAACGATGCACCAGCCCTCAAGTTGGCTGACGTGGGTTTCTCAATGGGAATTGCTGGTACTGAGGTTGCGAAAGAAGCATCCGCGATTATTCTTATGGATGACAACTTCAGCTCTATCGTCAAGGCTCTGAAATGGGGTCGTGCTGTTAATGATGCTGTCAAGCGTTTCTTGCAGTTTCAGCTGACCGTCAACATCACCGCTGTCGTCTTGACATTCGTCTCGGCCGTTGCTAGCAACGACGAGAGTAGTGTCTTGACCGCTGTGCAGCTGCTATGGGTCAACCTGATCATGGACACTCTCGCGGCCTTGGCCCTGGCAACTGATCCCCCACAGGACAGTGTGTTGCACCGAAAACCCGAGCGCAGGACTGCATCTATCATTTCGACAACAATGTGGAAGATGATCATCGGCCAGGCGATCTATCAGCTCGTCATCACGTTCCTCATATACTTTGGTGGTAACTCAGTCATCCCCGGTGATGATGCCAACGACGCTCAAATCCAAACTCTGGTTTTCAACACATTTGTGTGGATGCAAATTTTCAACCAGTGGAAGTAAGTACAGAAACCGTCCTTTGATCACAAGACAAGAAGATTAACAAAAGATAGCAACCGTCGTTTGGATAACCACTTCAACATCTTTGAAGGCCTCTTCAAGAACTGGTTCTTCATCGGCATCAGTATCATCATGTGTGGCGGGCAGATTCTGATCATCTTTGTTGGCGGACACGCATTCACCATTGCTCCCGAAGGGCAGACAGCTAGCATGTGGGGAACCGCCATCGTCCTTGGCTTCATCTCGATACCCATCGGAATCGTTGTTCGACTTGTCCCCGACTCGCTGCTGGAGAAGCTGGTGCCAGAAGCCATCAAGCGCAGGGCACAAGCCAAGGTCCCAGACGTCACTCTCTCCGACGACACGGAGCGGTTCCAGAACTTCCCGGCTGAGTTTGCCGAGATCCGTGACGAGCTATACTGGCTGAAGCGGTTCAAGGGCGGACGTGTTAACAATCTGAAATTCGCCATGAAGCATCCGAAGGAGGTCTTCTTGCCCAAGAGGAGCATGTCGCGACAGAACTCGAAGCAAAACTCTCGTTCCAATTCCATCAAGCAGCCGCAGACCCCGACTCGGGAGAACAGTTTCGGCTCTAAGGGCGGCGACGGCGGTAGCAATGTCGGCAGCAACGTTGGAAGCAACGTCGGAAGCAACGTCGGCAGTGTCACGCCGGACTCGAGGCACAGGTCAAGGTCCAACCGATCCAGGTCAAGGTCCAACTCGGTCCTGGGGGCGGCGACTCTGATGACTGGTATCGTGGCGGGCAGTGTCGGCGCGGCGGGTTGGTCGCCGATCGACAGGGCCGGAGGAGACTGGCAACAATTCCCCCAGACGAAACCGGCGCCTTCGCCGCTGGGTGCTGGCGCATCCTCTACGAAAGGAGACGAGAAAGGAGACGAGAAAGAAGACGGAAACGGTAACGGCTCATGAGCGACTGTAAATACGGGATAGGCGTTATCATAGACAGTACACACGTAATTGCATGACTACATCGGGCGTTGATAAATCATCTCGCCTGCTATTATTCGAATCACTCTCTCTTTTCTCCACACGTTCGCGATATGCTTGAGCGAGAATTGAAACCTGGTGATGTGATTCATTCTGTTTACTCACCCGTTCTTTTGGGCAACGCAATCTCCCGATCTTTAAAGAAGACTCGCTATCGGCCCGCAACTTGTTCTAGACTGTCCACTGAACATCTCGCCAACTGCTTTATTCAGCCTGGAATCTGAATCGCCGTGGGGCCCTCCGCGTCGGAAGGGGGGGTGGTAAAGGTGGCTTTGAAAGTGTGTGCTGCTCGGCTATCCGTTCCCTTATCTCCCTACCCATGTAATTTCGTTCCTCTCTCTTATTCTTTCCCTTGTCAAACACAGACTCGATTGAAATCGAACATTTTCTCTGGGTATGTATGCGGGTGCCCTCTTGGGTTAGCGCTTCAGTGACAGGTCTGTGTAACAGCTGTTGGGAGTTCGCGTGTCTAAGTATCTACCTCTATGCCAATTAAGTGAATTGCCTGAGCGAGCTACCTCGTATTTCATTGGACGAGTCTTTCAGGTGGATGCATATTTCTGACTTTTTGGAAAGCTGACTTTTTCTTCCTGTTACCATCGAAGAATCCTGACGGTCATGTGCATGTAGAGCAGCATCGGTTGACTTGCACGGAACTCTTTCCGCAATTACACTAACTTAACATGCAGATCTGTGTAACACAGATACAGAATAATCTCCGATGATTTGATACCCGGCTGACACGGGTATGGTGTGGCTGGTTCTCTGTCCTTTTCAACGACCTTGATGATGATGGTGGTGCTGTCACCCGACGGCTTACGGCAGCGGTCTTCTCTTTCTCTAGTGTGGATTACAAAAAATACATGCCGCCGTGGTGATATATACCGATATGCTTGATGGGTGATGAGCAGCAAGCACTTCACGGCTCAGCAACTCACGCGGGCTTGGACACGGCCATGGCGCTTATCAGAGCAGAGGCTTCGCCCCTCTAGACAACTGTCTGCTCGCTCTGGCAGCTCCTTCTCAGCCAGCCGCAGACAGACCCAGAATGTGATGGTTACTGGTTCAGTCCAGCCGTCGGTGCGACGGCGCTACCTGCAAGCCATAGGGGTGGCCGCTTCGCAGTTGGCGAATGGTATCATGCTGTGGGAATACCCCCCTTCACCCCGAGGTTGGGTCGCTCAGTACCAGCGCAGGATGACAACATGTGTGACTGTTTATGTGGCCTCTTGCCCCGTTCACAGACGATTACAGGCGGACAGTCTGAGCCGACCCATCCATCTTCGATAACTGGGTCGTTACATTGCACAAAGCTGCACCGAGAACGTCGTCTCTGCCTGATCTCCTTCTGGCGCTGTCTAGCTAAGGCGCTCGCGCAGATGTTTCTGCCCGACCATGGTGATATAACCAGCTTGAGCATGCAACGTCGATGGGCGGGCAATGGACAGATTTCCGGTTTCTGTCCTGCTAGCTACGGCATCGTGCTTCTCAACAACCATCGCGGGCCTCAAAGCTGCCAGGTCATTGTCATTCTGCCAAATGAGAGGAATTTTTGCCAGTTTGATCTTGCTTTTGAGACAACGGACTGTGAAATACGCTGTCAGTAGACGAAACAATTTGGACGGCCAATGCGTGTGACTTGTGAGCCCTTGCCCCTGGGATAACCAAGAGTGGGCCATTTCTTCACCTGCTCGAGTGGTAGGGCCCCATACTGGTTTCTCTCGGCCAAACGGGCCAATTCGCTCAACAATCTGTGTCATTAGCACTGTATCTGACGTATGGCCGTCACCAGTCATGTAGGAATGACAGCTTGACATTTCGAAACAAGATCCGCCTTAATTTCCTGCTGGGGGTGTTGCAGCATCGGTCGCCCCATTGCGGTTTTTCTTTTCTCATGCTCACTTGAAGGGCCTCACCATTACATGACGAGTCTTGTATGGCGGTGAGCGCCACGAGCCAACTTGGCATGGATCAGATCCGGGTCGCATTTTGTGATATGTGACAGATCCTCGGGCTCGCACATTTACAGCTGAGCAACACTCTCAGCCCTCTGGTTTGAAGAAGAAACGACACCTGCACTCTAGCTCACCGGTGTGCTAGATCAAAAGCATGTCTCATCGCGAGGGCGGTGCGTGGCTCACATAGGCAGTCTAGGGATAGCTGCTTGGACACATGACTTGGGGGAACGGCCCCTTTGGAAGGAGGACGGACGGTTACTTTCGATACGCTTATTCTCGGTCTCTGAGCCTTCAAGCCCTATGTGAGTGTCCCACTTTGAAATAAGGTTTTCAATGCCGTGGTATGGAGGGTTCAGTCCACGTGCTGCCTCTACCGTACGTCGTACACTATACACTGTACATCTCGCAGAAGCCTGCGGTGAAATCGCAGTGGCCGATAGAAGATATGCGGGCCCGAAACAAAATGAACCACTCGGGATGAGCCGCCCGTTGACAGCTTTGTACCGGGTAGCCATGCGCTATAATCTGGTGGGGGTATGGGGAAGAAGGAGACGGTATCGGAATGAGCCATAGCATGATTCACTGCCCAGCACTGGCGACTATTTCGAGGCACGCCTGCAGTCTACCGGAGATGAAGGGCTCAGTGATGAACGGGCCGGCTTCCAATTCGCTGGCGTTGGATGAAGGAGATGATCGAAGGCGGTGAATTTTGGGCTGTCCCAATGCCGTAAGGGTTGTGCTTCTAGCATCTCCATTTTTTTGGTCCTGGATATTTTTGCTCGCGACTGCGGGCCACAAGACCAGGTGCGGACTCTTATGGGGACCCTTCTACGGGAGAACCCCTTTGAGATACCCTCCTTTGGGAGAATGTTCTTATGAAATGACCTCCTATAGGTGAGGATTGGCTTCAAACTTCGACCCGAGTGTACTAGCGAATACCTTTGATCACGATGTGAGGGCGTCCGCAATGTCATAGGCAGACATAGCCCATGAGCAGGCGAGGATGGAGGCGAAGGAGTATCGTAAGACCGGTCATGCACACGTCCGCTGACGGCAGTCGGCACCAACAGGTTCGCAGAAGCAGGTTCTCATTATGGACGAGATCCGGCACGGCCCCCGGGTGTCATGTTGAGCGGACGTTGCATAAGCCGGGCCGAAGAAGTAGCTTCGTCTTGTTTCTGTTGTTTGTTCCGCGACCACGGTGCCCCCACAGGGTGATAGCGTCCCCCACGGCTAGGGAGGGCGCCATTATAAAAAAGAAAGGGTCGTATTGGGCCATCCGAATTTTGGGGGAGGGGGAAACGGCATGTCTGTTTCTGAAGGAGCAAGGTGATGGTCATGTGCAGAAATCAGCAAGGTCAGCATGCTGGATGTAACAGCCAGCGAAACCCTGGGCGCATAGATGGAGCAAATAGGGAGAGTCCCGGCCGCTTGGCTCATGTGTTCCTGATGGGATCGGGCAAGGGGCCGAAGAGGTCGCATGTGGATGGGGTCGGGGGCAAGCAGGCAAGCAGGCAAGCAGGCAAGCAGATACGTAGACTAGTTGACCACACGATAGTAGTAGCGCAAGGCGGAGCGTCTGTACTGTCTGACAGTCTCCACCCGAGGCCCTGCCACGAGGAAATGAAAGGGAGGCGGGCCAGGAAGAAGAAAAGAAGACGCATCTGGGCTCTAGCACTGAGAGTGGACAACCTCAGCTGGCCAGTTGACTGAGAATCTGAGGAGGGATCTGGAGACTGGGCAGCCAGGCGGGCATGGCGTTCGCTCGGTATTGCCGGATCCCCACGTTGAGAAGAGGCTGAAAGGGCCGTTCCAGACAGCCAGACTGGGTCGGACTGAGCACACCTCGCTTAGAATTAGGCACATAGCAAGACGGTAGGTAGACTACTGTACGGTCACTTACAGTATGCGGGCTACCTAGATGTGTGTATGCAGTCTACACAAAGTGTGGGACATGCATGGGTGCAGGACCGAGGCGCATTGCAGACAGGACGTCTCCACCTGGACATGCGATGGCGGATCGGGGTGTTTCCGCCGGTCTGCAATGTCCAATTGGCAGGAATTTGGTGACCAGAGGTAAGTGGATTGCGTGTCAAGCCCGAGGGCCTTGCCACTGCGCGCTTGTCGCATGGGTTGACGAGTGCTTGTGCTGACGAGAAGTGCCTGAAGTGGGCGAGTTGGGCGAGTTGGGTAAGGTTGTGAGGTTGCGAGTTTAGCCCATAATACACAGTAATCTCGGGATACACACGCGGGTACATGGGTACATGAGAGCACGGGTGCTCTGCTGTAGTCCCGCTGGGGGAGCCGTGCTGAATCATGATTGGGCATGTCCCGTCCACGCCTTCCCCACAACAGCCACCACCCTGGCCTGCCAGTCTCATTCTGGAAGCTCTTCGCTTGTGCGGATCTCGTCATCGGCCATTCGCACTGCAGCACCCTGGGCACCCTACCCTACCACCTGGGCAGCGATAGCGATATCTCAAAACGCCATCCTCGAACTTGTTGTGTGTGTGTGTGTGTGCCTGCCCACTGCAAGACTACCTAGGTACTGTGGCCGCCACCAACCCCGGGACTGACCACGAAACCCTGGAAACCTGTGCTGCTTGGATCGGAGACTTGTCCGGGACCCCTTGCAAGCCTCCCACCGAAGAAGTCGGGTCATCGATCAACCACAGCACACAGGCACAGCACACAGGCACAGCGCAGCGGAGCGCAGACGCAGCACAGCACCGAAGGCAGCACACAGCCTACCCCCGTCCCCGAGCCGGCCGCCGTGACGCATATCCTCGAGTCAAGGAGAGGCGCCGGATACCACTTCTCTTGACATGCTGCAGTCCGGGGTCGCATCCACCGCCCTCGCTACCTGCCCACTCAACCCAAGCACCCACGCATCCACACATCCACAATCCATGCTGCATCTGCTGCCTCGCAGCCGTCATTAGCACTGAATCTCATACAGTCCACCCCAGCCGTCCTGATTGCGACCTTGGACATCCGGATCTGGCCTCGCAGCCGTCCAATCGCCGTCCCACGCCTGCTCTGCCGTGCCCTCTTGCTCATTTTCTGCGATATCATCACAAGAGGCCCGTGGGCAAACCAGACCACACGCACGAACTACTCTCGACGCCCACCTGGCCAGACGAGGCGAACTACTGCAGCCGCCTCACCTTGACGCGGGGACTTCGTTGGACCAGCCGTCCAGGAACCACCCACAACCCATCCATAATCCCATTACCCATAGCCCATAGCCCATAGCCCATAGCCCATAGCCCATAACCCACAACCCACTTTGCTTCTGCCGGTCCATTCCCGTGCTGTGCCTCCCGAGCCTCGACCAGTCTCCAACATCCCTGTGCCGACCTGCTTGAGCCCCAGCATCGGAGCAATCTCAGCGCCTGCCCACGCGTAGCCACCACCCTTGGACGCTTTCAAAATGTCGATAAAGTGAGTCCCCATCTCCTTCCTTCCACCCTACCTCCCCACGCGCCTAATCTCCCCATGCCTGCTCTATCTTCACATCCCAAAACCATCTCTCCCACCCCTTCCCCTCTTCCACACTTCCTTGTCTCCGACTAGTCAGGACATATCTCCTCGTCTTGGTCATAGTGAAGCATATCGCCCACATCCTTGTCCCTGCCCGTCTGCCCACCCTTATGGACCTCTACCAGGGCACGCTCCAGCACCAGAGCATCACGGCTCAGAGCCAGCCTCGAGACCCTTGTCTTTATGCGGACGACATTAACCATAAACGCAGTTGGGTTATGCTCAACCAGAAAGGCGAGATACAGCCTCTGGAAGACGAGCAAATACTGCTGAAGACGCCTGGCTATGTGAGCCTGGAACTATCCGTCCCCAAGGCGTTGCGAACCTCCAACCCGAACTTCAACGTGAAATGTGACTCGGGAATTGCATATGTCACCAACAGAAGGGTGAGTCCTCGTTTCCCTTCCTGCGGTCCTGCAGTGGCGTGACCCGGCTGACTTATGAGTTCAAGATCATATATCTTGCTGAGCAGCCCACAGAGGCTTTTCAGTCCTTCTCGGCCTTCATACTCGACACGTATGACCCCCAGCCAAGGGCGGGTGGGCTGCTTGGGTTTGGGGCCTGGCGATGGAGGGCCGAGGCCAAACCCAGAGCTGGCGGTGGCATCCCGGGCGATGTCCCTCGTATTGAGATACTACTGATCTTCAACCACGGGGGAGTTGAGGGCTTCCACTCAAAGTACAGCCTGATGTATGAGCGCCTTTCACATGCCCGGGACGTTGCAAGGGAGACGGGAACGCGCATCACCGTCCATGACGACGACCTGCCCCCGTATTCCGCCACGGGGGCCGGCAGTCCGACTCAACAGCCGTCAGCCGAGCAGCCGGCGCAGACGAGTTCTGCTTCAACTCAGAACCAGGCCCAGACTCAGACCCAGCAACCCCAGGCGACACCAAACGAGCCACCACCCGGCTATGATGAAGCGCAAGCCCAGGCTGTAGAACAGCAATTTGAGGAGAGGGATCGCCAAGATGCTGAGAGGGCTCAGTAGAGTGGTGTGCCGTGTGCGCTATATTAGACTCACAGAACTGTCACCCAGCCCTACCCCGTTCTCCGGTCGGCCGGAATCTCTACACGGAACATACATCACGATCGTTGATACCCACGTCATTTGTTCACACGCACAATACAGGCGTTTTTGTCCATGTTGATGAGAGCTTGGAGTTCAGGAGCGGGACGAGTCACCTGAATTTTGGTCCACGAATGTTCACGAATAGAATCCTACACATAGCTCATGCTTTCGCTTTCCTCGGTAAATATACTATTCTCACCTTTGCCCCTCAAATCCACACGATATCGTAACATGTTCCGACCACCGTCGCCCTCATCTGAACTCGACTTGTTCTGCATGCTGCTGCCGTCGTTGTTTGCTCAAGGGTTAGGGCTGTCATGCGCAACTGTAGAGGACATTGTACCACAAGCGCAAGGTCCAAGCCCACCATACCAGTCCTCATAGTTCCTTTTGGTTTTGTTCAAGTGTTCCTTTTTGCCTTCACAATGACGTTCGAAATGGATACAAAATTGAATTTCACACAATGAAGTGGAAAGGGCGTTCTTATGACAGGATCAGCCTGCTTCCGCGGCGGGACCCACAAGACTAACTGGCCGGGAAAGAACGGTCCAATCAACATGGCCCAATTACTTCCCGCCAGAAGTCATGCCGGTTTTTCTTCTCATGCTGAGAGCTTTCCCCCGGCAGCCCGTCAACGACAACCGCCATCACTCCACTCCACTTCACCGTCAATACTCACTAGCCATTGACCCGAACTCAGCCCGCCAGCGCCGGTTGACAAAAGACACAATGGGGTTCTGGGACACGATCGCCGACCTGGCTGAGTCCGTCGCGCCATGGAGCGTCGCCGAAGCCGAGGCCCCTGCAGCAGAGGACTCCAAGGTGCGTTAATAACAGCAGCCAAGCTCGCCCTCGACCTGCGAACATCCCATCGCGAGCCCTACGAATCTGTCCTGCCGCAGGCCACATTGACCAACTCCATTGGCTGACACTCCCATTCCCGACGTCATAGGCAGAGGAAGCCCCCGCCGAGGACAGCAAGGACGAATCCAAGGAGGAGTCCAGCTCCGAGGACAAGTCTGAGGAGGCTGAGGAGGAGCCCGAGGCCGAGGAAGAGGAGGAGGAGGAGGAAGAAGAGGAAGATGACGATGAGCCCAAGGACCCCAAGGAGGAGCTCGAGGAAGGTGAGAGACGACCGCCCACACCCGACATCGCCCGACAGATCGCGGACGACCGCCCCGCCCACCGCCCGTGAAGCGCAGCTTCTGTCCTCATTATGCTGCGTCTCGGCGATCCTCGAAGCAAGCGAAGATCCCGAGACGAGCGGAATAACTACATTGCGGCGCATAACAGAGGCTGACGTAGTGTTCCTACAGAGTGCAAGGAGTCCAAGCAGTGTGCCCCAGCCAAGCACCACTACGATGAGTGTGTCGAGCGCGTCACCTCGCAAGAGTCGGACGGTGGTGCCAAGGAGGACTGTGTTGAGGAGTGTAAGTCCATTTCAGTCTATATACCAGCTCCTCGGACCCGAGGAGGCCGGGCCTCGATGCGCCGCACCACTGCATCGGAACGCCCCCCATGCTGACATTTGACTACGCTCAGTCTTCCACCTCGCCCACTGCGCGACAGCATGCGCCGCTCCCAAGCTGTGGTCCAAGCTCCGATAAACCTATCCCCGTCGATCCAGAACCAGCCGAACCGGTGGCGACAGACCCAGACCCCCTTCATGCAGTTTCGGCGCCCGCGAGAACGGCAACCCGTGTTTGTCAGTTCATTGCAATGGTCATGACTTAGAGGAACAACAAAAAACCCCCGCCTATAGAAAACGCCAGGCCTCGCGAGCGGTGAAATCCATCTTGAGGGAGGACCCGGGGTTTCGCTGTCACCGGTTCCAGCAAACATCGGTTGGGTGGAGTGGACACACGAGGAAAAGAGACGAAAGACGATCAAGGCACGGCACGGTTGTCCCTGTACAAATGCGTGACGAGAGTGACGATGGTGGGGCTTGTGAGTGAGGGAGGCAGGCTGGGCTCTTCTTGGGACGGTCGGTCTGCTTCAGTCACCTGTATCATATACACTCAAAAAAGACTCCCCGAAACGAAGACGAATTTTTAGATTTATACTGTTGCGTTACATGGACTTGGTTGTGCTGGGAGGCCACTCGCCTCTAACCAACCTGAAGCAATACCTAACGCCCCCTTGCAAACCTGCAAAGGCACACTTGCACACAGAAAGGGGGCCACGTGGTGTGGGGAGCAGGATATCAGAAGCCGCCTGCCTCTTGTGGCGACGCCTCGGTGGTTGACAGCTGTCTTCGGTTTGTGAGATGTGGCCGCTGTTATCTGGGCTTCGGCTGCTACAATCAAATTGGCGTTGCAAGGCAGGCCGACTGACTGACCGATTCTAGGGCGAAGTCTAAGGATGTAAGGACGGCCACGATACCACGAGTACGGGATACTGCTTCTCACACCCTTCGGTGACCTCGACATGGGCACAGGCCCTCCAGGTGGGACAGATTTATATTGCCTCTCAGGGTGGAGCAAGTCAAGGGCAGGGCCACGTCAACAAAACGAGGGCAGTTCAAGCCGACACGCTGGGGAGGTAACACCAGCTGGATCCCAATGACATACTCACCCAGATTGCGACTCATTGGCTGGGGCAACAAAGGGGACAGGTGGAGGCTCTCGGCCAGCAACGTCCCGTTCCCTACGCCCCAATCCTCAGCTGTCGCTACCTCTAAGCTACATCGATAGTGCTATGACACAATACCCGCCGCACGACAGATACTGTGGTACGGCCTCTTTCCTCGTCGTCAGACTGTGTTTTACGTTGGCGAGTACCGGGAAGGATGCTCACGGGACGGGATCCCGCGGCCGCCTTCGAATCTACCTAGGTAGTTCTAAACTCGGGGCAGGAAAGCCGCAGAGCTTGTGATGATGGTGGCCGCTGCTGGTGAATGCTATCTGTAGCGGCGGGCGAAGTCGCTGGGACGACCTTCTGGCACGTCTTGTATGGACCTCAAGGGAGATATAGGCTTACGCGGGGCCTGTCTTTGTACATGGTGGATTGTCTATTAGGGTAGGTCTTGTGTCGCTGAAAAGCCATCCAAAGCTGGATAACTGCACATACGTCGCGCATATTGCTGGAATTGGTTCCAACTCGTGGCATGAACTTGGGCGGAATCAAGCCAGTTCTCGGCCACTACGAGATATATGATATACTTGAAAAGAACAAATAGAAGAAAAGTATAAGATTTCTGAAAAGCTATGATCTCCGACTGGCATTATCAGCGGGTGCTGGGTGCTGGCATCTAGTTGACCTCGTGCTTCGAGTGTGCCTACGACATCGGCAATGGCTTATCACAGTAAAGCAAGACTCCGAGCTTGACAATACATCTCATTGTCTTTTGCCAATATCATTGTCTTGCATCAAGCATCCTAAATTTCGTGACATTGCGCACAGCTTTACAGCCGCCGTGGACGTTCGGCAGGCACAGTAGCATCAGAATTCGAATGCAACACAAAGGGGTTCCTCCGCACACGGGACGGTACGCCCGTCCGCGGGCGCCGAGTTTGTGATGGGTCCGGCCGGATCTGCACCGGGCAGAGCACGTTAGCTACCCCGGGTCATGCGGGGAATTAGCCAAATCTTGGAAGACTAATTTGGGGCTGGGTGTGGCTACTGGTGAGTGTGAGCCAGGAGCTCGGTAGAGATAGACAAGAGATAGTGCCGTGGATAGTCGACTTATTAGCAATGGCACCCGCCCAGGCGAGGATGTGTCCTCGTTGAGGTGAGAGAGGTGGACAGACGGAAAGTTAAAATATTGGATCCAGGGAAGGTGACAAGTCACATAAACCAATATTTTATGACTGTACAAGCTTCTCACTCAGGCAGCGTTAGGCGGTTCAGAGGAACCCTTGCAGCAATTTGGTTTCGCATCCTGCGTGAGGACTTTGTAACGCCGGCGGATGTCGATGCTGATGAAATGAGAGGCGGCTCAAACGACCGGGGGAATTTCACATTTTTGATACGGGCGGGCCCATGCAGGGCTGGACCATAGACCGAACAGCCCACTTGAACCGCGGGAAGTGGCCCGAAATGGCAGACACGCTGCAGGGAAGAGGGTTGATTGGGGCATGTGGAAGAAGGACCGAGGGACCCTGCTAACAGTTACACCCCAGGGCACCAACGCGTGCTTCGAGCCTACTCGAATAGGCGTAACTTCATGCACCTCGAGACTCGCCCCAGGCCACCGTCTATCCCATCCCTCTCACCATACGTACATAACACGGCCGGGGGCAGGACACCCTCTTGACTTTGCCGATTCCACTCCTTTCTCGAAATTGAAAAAACAAGACATACATGCACGCTCCTTCTCTTTTGACTCCTACACAGACACGCTTGGTCTGCCCCTGCCACGCTTGTCGCGAGTCCGAGGTGATGATTCCAAGCACGTGAATGAGACGACAGCGGTTCTAGAACCGCACCACATCAGCTCACACCCACCGCAACATCGTCCCTCACCTCGGGCGAGCGGGTGATTCACCTACGCCCATTCTCGTCAGTCAATCGGCTGCAGCAAATTGTGAGCAGGCACGCCAGCGAAGGGAGTAGGCCACGTCCTCCGGCCTAAACCTGCCTCATTTCTACCTGGGTACTTGCAGAGGACAGGTGCGAAGGGTCCACACGTGTAACCGTCACCTTCGCTCACGATCTCCTGCGGTGGGACTCGATATCACAAAGTCTGCAAGAGTAAAACACTGCCAGGATGGGATCTGACGCCGTCGACGGAGACTTGAAGGGGGCGCACATGCGCATAGACAGCGACCCCGTGGTTGGACGAGGGGGTTCTGGCTCAAAGAGTGACGACGTCGACCTGCCGGACCAGTCCCAGGACAGGTCCGCCAAGGGACCTGGCGGTCGCCGATTTCCACGCCTCGGTCTTGATGCCTTGTTCCACGAGTCGCGGCCCTCTCAAGAGCTCACCGGAGATGGAACCGTCGAGTTCTTCAAGGTCTACAAGAGGAGGTGGTTCGGGTTGATCCAACTGACTCTTCTCAACATCGTTGTGAGCTGGGATGTAAGTTTGATCTATTCCAACAAACGTTGTTCTGTCGTCTGTCCCGTTTGGGTACATACCTCGAGGCGGGGCTGTGGTCTAAGACTTGTCTTATTCAAAATGCTTCTTTGAAGCTGTGAAACCGTTGCAACTCTGCTACCACGGCCCCCAAACCCGCACACATGTACATGAGGCTTATGCAGTGCTCGTGGGTGGACGATCGGCGTTGCATAGTACCTGCGTCGAGAGAAAAAAGAAAAGAAAAAAAAAAGGCTGACCTTTCCTATCATGTTAGTGGTTGACCTTTTCACCCGTCATCTCTAGTGCTGCCGACTTCTTCAACACCTCTGAGAGCGCCGTCAACTGGTTCTCCACCGCTTTCCTTCTGGCCTTTGTTGCCATCTCGCCGGCCGTCATCTACGTCCTCCACTGGGGGCCCAAGCCGTCCATCATCACCTCTTCGGTGCTCACCCTCTGCGGCAATTGGATCCGATATGGCGGCACCCGGACCTCACCTCCCAACTTTGGCCTTACCATGTTTGGGCAGCTCCTTATCGCCTTCTCACAGCCCTTCGTGCTGGCGGCGCCCACGAGATACTCGGATTTGTGGTTCACCAACCGAGGCCGCGTGGCCGCCACCGCCCTGACGAGTCTGGCCAATCCTTTTGGTGCTGCACTTGGGCAGTTGATTATACCTTTCTGGGTCTATTCCGCAAGCGACATCCCAAATGCCGTCTTATACGTTGCTATTATTGTGTGTAACCCCCGGCCCCAGCCCTCATTGCGCGGTGGACTGCATGCTAACATGAAATTCAAGGCGACCATCTGCGCGATACCCTCATTCTTTCTCCCCGCAAAGCCGCCCACACCGCCCGGGCCCTCGGGTGAGACACGGAAGCTCCCCATCCTCGAATCACTTCGCATCCTCAGCCGCTCCCCGGAGTTCTGGATGATCTGGGGTTCCTACTCTGTCTACGTGGGCTTCTTCAACTCCATCTCATCACTGCTGAATCAGATGATGATGCCCTACGGTTTTGACGACACCGAGAGCGGTATCGCGGGTGCCATCCTCATCGTGGTCGGCCTCGTCGCCGCAGCCATCACCTCCCCCATCCTGGACCGCACCAAGGCCTTCATACTGGCCATCAAGGTCGCCATCCCCATCACGGCGATATGCTACCTCATCTTCATCTGGATGCCGGCGACGCGCGACATCGCGGGACCCTACGTCGTGCTGGCGGTCCTGGGGGCCTCGAGCTTCAGCCTGCTCCCCGTGGCCTCGGAGCTGCTGGTCGAGGTCACGCACCCAGTGAGCCCTGAGGTGACGAGCACGCTGGCCTGGTCCGGGGGTCAGCTCCTGGGCGCCATCTTTATTATCATTTCGGATGCGCTCAAGGACGGCCCTGGCGCGAACCCGCCTAATAACATGAACCGGGCGCTCATCTTCCAGGCCGTCATTGCCCTTGCTGCCACGCCGCTGTCCCTGTGTCTAGGCCTGTTTGGTCGGGGTGACAAGGTGCGCCTGAGGCGGGCTGAGACCGATCGGGATCGGGAGAGGCTGGCTGCCGAGAACGCTGCTGTGGCGGCGTGAAGCTTTGTAAGCTGGAAGCCATGCTGTAAAGCGGAGTGGGGCGTTGTTATTTCGCAGTCATGGCGATGCTTTTAATGCTTTGACATTTTTTACGAACTTACTCACGACTGTGTGCCTGTGCAAATATTATGATTACTGTACTTAATAGTTTCGAATGGGGCAGATGCCCTCTATATATGCATGAAAAGGCCGTCCATCCACGTCGTCTCATCGCGAATAAGTCAAACCAGAGTCATCGAGGGCTTAACATGGTCCCAGCTAGGCGTGCCCATTCAAACCCTCCTCCTTCATCCTCGACTCCCACTCCTGCCTCAACCTCTCCATCTCCCGCCAGCACTGTGCCCCCGTCTCCTCAAACTCAGCCCTGCTCTCCTCGGTGACGAGCCTCGCACCGTTCTTGCGCCCCTTGATCTTCCTCAACGCGCCGGTCGCCCCGTCCTCATCCTCGAGACCCTCAACCCTGCCCCGCCAACCCCACCCGTCCACCTCGGTCTCCTTGACCAGCGCGTTGCCGCGGATATCACACGCGGAACCCCACTTGATCGACTCGGCGCCCGCCGAGTCCAGCGTTTCTTGGGTCGCGAGCGCGAGCCACACCATGGCCGCCGCGGCGTTGTACGCCGTGTTGGTGTGCCAGGCGGACCCGACCCACCGCGCGATGTACGCGGCCAGCGTCCAGAGGTACTGCAGGATCATAGGCAGCGGGAGGATCGTCGTCACGACGATGCCCGGGTGGCACAGGTAGACCTTTGGCGGCTGCTTCTCTTCCGCCGCCGCTGCTGTTGGGAGGCGCCAGTACGGCGCGCTGTGCGCCCGGGCGCCGGGCAGGTTGTTCGTCAGCACCAGCAGGTCGGTGAGCCGCTTTGAGCTCTCGTAGGGTGCGTTGGTCTCCAGCCCCTGTAGGTCTTCGAGGCGGAAGTGCTCGCGCGCCGCCTCGACGCTGCTCTCCCAGATCAGCCTGCCGGGTGGGATGTCGGCGTCTTGGCCACGTCTCCGGCTGAGCAGGGGCATGATGGCGCGCGCGAAGAGGTAGTGGCCGAAGACGTTGGCGCAGAATAACTGGCCCAGCACGGCCCCGGCCTTGGCATGCCTGTTTTCCTCTTCCTGCTGCTGCTGCTTCTTTTGCTTCCGAGCCGGTAGCGAGTCCACCGTCATGCCCGCGGGGGCAACCTTGAAGGTGGGCCAGGTGACGGCCTGGATCCAGCCGGCGGTGAGGAAGTTGTGCGCCGCCTTGAACCAGTTGACGCCCGTCCAGCCGCCTATCCCCGCGTTGAAGACCACAGCGTCGAGGCGCGGGATGCGCACGCCGCCGCCGCCGCCATGGCCGTCAAGAGACAGAGTCCCGCCCACGAGCTGCGAGGCGGCCGCGTGCACAGTACTGAAGTCGCACAGGTCGAGCTGCAGGGAGAGCAGGTGGACGCGCGCGGCGGTGGCCTCTGGGCTGGTGGCGCTGCCGCGGCGGGCCCGGAGGCGTGGCGAGGCGGCGGTCTTGTGCAGGTGGGTGCGTAGCTGGCGCGTGGTCTCGGCTGACTTGCGGGCGTCGCGGGTCGTGGGGATGAGGATCAGGTGGGAGGTCAGGGAGCGGGTGGTCAGGAACTCGTCGATGAGGCGCTGGCAGATGCCCAGGCCGACGCCGCTGTGGGTTGTCTGGCGTGAGTGCTTGTGTGCGTGTGCGTGTGCGTGTGCTGGGGAGGGCCGGGTCTGGTGGGTTGGTACTGACCTGTTTGCGCCTGTCACCAGGGCGAAGAAAGTGTCCTTGGTAGGGACGTCTGCCCACGGTGCGGCGGCCATTGAATGGGTCTCTCTCGAGCAGTCGTGTTCAGATGCCTGGAGAGTAGACTCACAGACCAGAAGAATGTCGATATCCGCCGTGTCTTTCGCTCTTGCGCTCCTGAGGGTGCGAGTGTCGTCGCTGGAGGCGTCACCTG
The DNA here is from genome assembly GCA_000800745.1 of Diaporthe longicolla. Taxonomy (NCBI): domain Eukaryota; kingdom Fungi; phylum Ascomycota; class Sordariomycetes; order Diaporthales; family Diaporthaceae; genus Diaporthe; species Diaporthe longicolla. Next base: position 551,403 of record JUJX01000006.1, read on the forward strand.
CTCTGGGTAGACTTTTCGGTGCGTGAGACGGAATGCTAAGCCACCGACGGTCGTACAAGCTCAACACATGACTTGACACACCGTCCGAAGCAGAATGAGCGAATGATGTGCTCGGTTGCCTACTCCTCAAAGCCGCGAGAGATCGAACTGAGGTGGGGCGGAGTGGGATGGATACAGGAAAGACAAGGACAAAGCACATGCATCATGGATGAGCTTTCGGGCGGTGGGCTGGGGACGGGAAATTGACATCGGTAAGTACTTAAGCTGCAGTGCTGCTGTTCCTGGCCGTCGGCACGCCCGACAACAGCTCACTGCAGCCATGGATGGACTTGTTCTCGCACGTCTGCATTCGCCGGCCACAAATTGAGTTAGGCCGATAATGCGAGTTTTGAGAAACAGCGCCGGCTTGAGCATCAATTACTACAGTTGGTAGATAGAACGAACCCTCTGTAGCATCTCGTGCTACCCCGGTCAGTCGGGCTACCAACACCTGCATCCGCTACCCATGTCCGGGTCTAACTTCCCCGTCGCCCCGGCCCGCGTCCGCCGTCCCGTTCCCCTACAATGCTGTCGGCGACGGAGGAGGGAATCATGTATCAGAGATGGGATTCTGTTTGTCTCGGAGAGGGGCAAAACGCCAAGTACTACGCAACAATGTTTTACCGCTCGATGTTGCGTTTGGCTCAGAGAGTATATAGAGAGAGACAGTGACAGTCACTACACATGATCTGAAACGAGAGAAGCTCGACTGAACCACCATACCCTGACCCACTCTCACAACATGCAAGCAGTCTTTCAAGATCTCAAGACTTTCCACTCCGGGGCCGACATCTCGGATGGTCTGCTCGCCATCGAGAAGAACAACGCCGCAAACGCCGCCAGAGAGGCCGGGCGATACAATGAGGCCATACGCCTGCATGTCGAGGCTCTGCGTTTGAAGATCCGACTCTACGGGGCCGAGTCCATCGACGTCGCTTTCTCGTGCAACAATGCTGGCGAGGCTCTACTCTCCGCCGGCAAGCTCGACCAGGCTCAGGAAGCGTTCGAGTTCGCCCTTCAACTCAGGGACGACGTAGCCTTTGGCGGCAAGGGCCTTGGCCCGAGGGGTGATGCTGCCGCGAGCCGCGACAATATGGCCCGCGTCCTGGAGGCGAAGGGTGACTTCCCAGGGGCACGCGAGATCCGCCTCAAGGGCGCGGAGAATGGACATACAATGTGCGGCTGTCTGGAGGTGCGCATCTTCCTTTGGGGATGACAAAAGCACAAGAAATTCAAAAATTCCGCCGGATATTGCTTGCTTGCTTACCACCTGCAGTGTGTGACCCCCGGAGGCGCAATGCTCTCCCGAGCACAGTTGAAGGCTTGTGGTGCCTGCCATTCAGTCTTCTACTGCAGTCCGGCCTGTCAGAAGAGAGACTGGAAGGAGAGACACAAGCCGCTTTGCAAGAAATACCAAGCCTCCAAACAGTCAAAAGCCGAACCGGTGGGGAATGCGGTATCCGTCTGAGGGCGTTTCTGTTGGTTGTGCGACAGAGGATTGATTGACATGATATCTTCTTCAAAGGGGTGCTCCGTGGCCATTGATTCACGTATCTTAGGCTGGAAACATGAGGCAGAAATATCCATTCTACCTGGCAGGTACGGCAACAGAAATCGGAGCAGAACCAATATACATGCATACCCAGCCAGGGCTTCAGTAGAGTGCTTCTGCCTGGTCACCGAGAGAAGCTCGGTGTATATGCCCCTAACCCTGATTCATATCCGTCTTCCGTATGGAGCAACACACACACGGAAACGTCTTGACTGATAAGTCAACTCCATCCCAGCCTGAAGACTGACCAGCCAACAATACTCTCCAGAATTGCTTCATTCTCCCACTCTTGATATCACACTCTAATGAGCAGGTAATAAATTGTTTGGACAATCATGAGGGCATAAGTATCAGGTGTGTGAGGGCTCGTGCGCAGTGGGCCACACCGACTGCAACCACCAACCTCATTCACCTGTGGCGCTAGCGCCCATCCCACCAAGCATTGAGTGAGACCTTGGTCCTGTGAGTCCAAGCAGGTCTTTCCTTTGCACAGCATTTCATGCTGAAAAATAGCAGTTGGTATATTGAGGTCAGCTGCCTCGCCTTTGAATCTCTTTTCATAGCAATGGGAAGGCCGGTCATTATCCTGACCGGCGCACCAGAGGCCGACCGGCTGGACTGGAACAGCCCCGGCCTCCTCCAGACTTTCCAAGACTCCATCGCAGCTTTTGCCGGTCTGTCGAAGCGGTCAAAGTATGCTCTTCCACAACCCACAGCCTCTCAGGACAGGTCCCTGTTGAACATGCCCGTTTGGCGCACCCTCTCGCTCCAGCGCGCTCATGTCCCCACCGGCTTCTCTCAGTATCACGACCTGAACATCGTGAACAACTTCCCCTCCAGCGCCGACTTCCTCACCACCGCCGGCATCTCCTTCGACGCCGCCTCCCAGGGCCTGAGCCAAGACGACACCGCCAGCCACGAGAGCAAGCTGCTGGCCGAGTGGTATGAACACTCGCTCGCACTGCACGACGATCTGGTCTCGTCACAGCTCGTGCCGCACGGTTCCCAGGGCCAGCACGGCAGCCGCGAGGGAGCTTCTTCCGCAGGTGTCGCAGACCAATCTAAATCTGTTTCATTCTTGTCAACCAGCGACGAGGGTGACTCCACGACAGTCCTCACCAACGACGACGCCACCATCGTGGTCAAGACGCCCCTTCAGCCCGGCCGAAAGCGCAACGCCCACGCCCCAGCGGATCACCTCTCAGACCTAGAAGACATCCCGCCCGCCCGGTACCTCGAGTCCATCCAGCCGCAGACCATGACCGTGACCCTCATCGCGGGAATCATCAGCATCGCGGCCCCGCGGACGGTGGAGACCCGCTTCGGGAGCACCAGGACGCTGGTCGAGGTGCTCATCGGGGACGAGACCAAGTCGGGCTTCTCGGTGACGTTCTGGCTGGGCCCCTCGTTAGGCTCCAGCAGCCCGCTGGCCGGCCTCAGGGGCCAGGACGTCGTGCTGATGCGCAACGTCGCGCTTAATGTTTTCAAGGGCAAGGTCTACGGCGGGAGCCTGCCGAGGGGGATGACGGGGGTGTACCTGCTGCACCGCGGGCGGAAGCTGGGGCCCGGGGACGATGCTGGGCATTATTCGGCGGCTGAACTGGCCAAGGTTGGGAGGCGCGGGGCGAAGCAGCCGCAGGTCCACCCGCAGCTGGAGAAGACGAAGCGGGTGAGGGATTGGGTGTTGAAGTTTGTGGGTGGTGGTGCGGGCAGGCCTGCTGGCGCTGGCGATGCTGGTGACGGTGGCACGAGGAGGCCGGCGCGGACGAACAAGGGGAGGAAGAGGCCTGCGCCTAGGGATTGGAACTTGCCTCCGCCTTTGGACTCGCAGTGATTCGGTTTTCTTGAGCGGGTACAAAGCTCTTGTAAATTTGGCGCAAAGTTGGGACGGGCGGGAGGTTTTGGGTGGGATAGACTTGCTTCAGTGATACCCAAATGATACTATCTTCCAAGCAATTCCAAACCGTGTCTGTCTTCTAGATGACCTGTCTGCAATATTGAACCCATGGTTCTCGTTCGTCGCACTTGTTAAAGCACGGTCGAGACGAGATGTGCGAGTGGCGCTGAAGCATTGCGTCGAGCACATCCGTCTACATCACAACCTGCCCACATAATAGTATCACATGGGATCGAGTGAAGGTCGTGAAAAAAATAAAAACACAAGCTGTAATCGAACCATGACTCTCCCAACCTGCACGAACTGGCAGCCAGAGAGAGTTCAACTCACGCAAGGGCAAAAAGAGAAAGGCGCCCACGTCCCTCCTCACGCGCTGCCACCTCATTCGGTGCTACAGCGCGTCCCTCCTTTCGGTATTTCCTGTTCTTTTCGAATCAGGCGCTTCGGGATATTTCTTTGCAGTGGCTGGCCCCCACCTCGCCTGTGTGTTTATTGACGTTTACGGTGGGCACTGTGTCTGGAGTCATTGGCAATTCGTCTTGTGTTGTTGGACTTACTACCTTGCGGTTCGGCTGCCAACTTGGTTTGTTTTAGAATAATAATATTTTTCAACTTTCAAGTCTCTCGCCTTACCACCCGGCCAGCTTGCCTCGTCGTTGCAGTTTTGTAGGTTGGGTTAGTCTATCAAGGTTGGGACGGTAGGTGAATTGGTGGTGGCCGGGGTCTTGCAGGGCTGCCGCTGCAGATTGGATGGTACGTGAAGCTTTGCCTATTGAACCTGGGGAATCTTGGAATGGATGTGAAGCAGCTCACCGAGCGAGACGCCCCGTGGCTGATGGTGATCAGGCCATGACGATCCTGTTAACGGAGATGAGATCTCTCCCACACGCACAACGCGCCCTGAGACCTTTCTTACCAACGGTTTCTGCAAGCAATCCTTATCAAATAATTTCTCAAGTAATTCCTTATCCCTTTCGTTATACTTTCTTTGTAAGCAAAGTTTGCGCAACAAATATCCATATCATCCTCCCACTCAGTGACTGGCGCCTGAACAGGAGCAAGCTCATTCTCGAGCGTCATGGCAGATTGGCCTTCTATTATTCTAGACAATGTCTGACACTGAAAAATGCTCCTCTCTTGCTCAGAGATTGATGTTGATATGAGCTCTTCTAGTAGTTGACATTGATTCTATGTGGGCAAAGAGCAACAGTGCCATGGATGTGCTCCAGTAAGCGCCCCCCCCCCCTTCTCGAATTACGAGCTTCCAGTGCTCTACCTGTGTGCTCATGGTGCCGTCGTCTTCTGATCATCACCTTCATCCTAGCTTTACGCCCTCCAAATCGCACAAAAAACAAGAACAGCAACGCTATGATAACATCCCACCAATACACCAACTCGTGCACCTCAAGGAACCAGCCGTCGCGGTGCTCTCGACGCTTGTGGACGTGCTAATACAGCACGACAAGGTCATCGTGATCTCAGCAAGGCCTCGACCTGCATATTGTACCCTAGCCATACCACAGAAGAACAATTCCTGTAGACCTAACGGGGAAACATCTCGAGGACATAACCCTGCGATATGTTCATGCCCGGTGGGGAATTTCCTGCCTCCAGAAAGTGGTGTCAGGGCCGCAGTGGTCGCGATCTACTTCCGATTCCTAGTCTTCTTTTGAGTCTGCGTCGTGTCCTCTTCTTCCTCATCCTGGCCTTTCTTGAGGTCCTCGATTAGTCCCCATTCCTCTTTATCATACCAGTCCTCGCCATCAGACATCTCTCCGACGTGGGCCTCAGACTTGGACCACTCCAGTACAGTCTTCCGCATGCGGTCTGCCTTGAGGAGGCCATGGTATAGTTTCTCAGTGCCGCGGCACACCTCTTCCTGTTTCTGTATGTAAAGCTGGAGGAGTCGGCGGACATCCTCAGCTTCTTGTTCTGGGAGTCCCAGCTCGCGGTCGGGATGGGCTGGCTTCGGCGCCAAAAATATTGGATGGATGAAAGGGTCCCCGACGGACGCCGCTGAGGGAGACCCAGCTCGACTGCCGTTAAGACCAGGCCCGGCAGCTCCATTCAACATGGCAACGTCTTCGTCCGCTTGCTCTGCTCTGGTTTCGGATTGCTTTCCTTTTTGTTTCGCCGAGGTGCCATTCGTCGGGTTTAACCCAGGTTCGTCCACCTTGTTGCCATTGGTGGGGAGTGATACGGCGTTTTCTTCGCCCGGCTCCTCGTTGGCGGTGCCTGATGCTTCGTGCCCTTCTTTGGAGACTCCAGTCTTTTCTGTCTTGTTGTCCTCGCTGTTCGTCATCACCACATCTTCTGTAGATGCACCTGATTTCTCTTGTGTCTTAGCCTCCCCATTCACGGCCGTACCAAGGTCCCCATCCACGGAAGGTTGGGCTGTGCTGCCGCCGTTGACATTTGGACTTGATACGCCTTCCAACACGTCCTCATGTGATCTCTTACGCTTGAGTGTACGTGATCCAAAGCCATTCCTGAACATCTCTTGGTCGTTGGCGCCCAACATCATCTCAGGAGTCACCCAGGTGTGGTCTCCACTGAGTCTCGTCAAGAGTGGCCTCACTTTCCACAGCGCAATATTTTCTTTATGCATTAGATCGCATGCTTGGTTCGTCAATTCCCTCAGGGCTGTCGATTTGAAAGGTCTCGAGAGTGTGGGGTGGGCGGGCAGGTCTGTGACTGCCGTGAGTGGCGCAAGGAGCTCTAGAGGCCGGTCAGTGAGCGTTCAGGGGTGCCATTTCCGCATTCTCGCGCCGATTTTCGAGGAGTTACGTACGCTCAAGATGGATCGATGAGTAGGGGTCAGCCTCGGCCGCAGCAGCGACCGCATCTTGGATTTGTTGGTCATCATCGTCGCTGTCGATGCTATAGCCGTCTTCGTCAATGAGCGGTGGGTTGCGACTTATTACGGCGCGCTTGTATCCTGCATGCTCAACCTCCTGTATGTGCCAATGAGTACATTGTCCTGGTCACTCGTGACTGCTCGCGCGCTGGGATTGAGACGTGCCTCCTTGTAGACTGCCGGCCCCGTGGGTGGCCCTAACTTGCCCTGGCGAACAAATCTTGCCCTCTTCTTCAACTTGTTGCCGCGATTGGTCGTTTGTTGTATCTCGGAGTCGGAGTCGGATTCTGGCGAAGGCGCGCGTCAGCAGTGAGGTCGTCGACAGTTCTTGGCGCCGAAAGCTCTTACCGATGGCTTGCCTGGCCACGGTCTTCTTCATCGCCTTGGCAAGGTCGGCGAAGAGGACTTGTTCGCGTGTTAATGACATGTTGACGGTGTGTAGATGGTTGCGGCAAGACGGCGAAGGGTCGGGGCAGTGTGGACTGCTTGCGCTGCTCGAGAATGGGTGGGCGGCTGGTTGCGATCGCGACGCAGAACTTGGGGGTGTGTTTAAGGAGGGTGCCTCCAACACCTCAGATCAGGGTATGATTGGGATAAAATTGTGGGAATATGTTTATGCGCTGATAATCTGGATCAAGCGGACCTAATCACCAAGGTCAAAGTGGGAACGAAGCACTTTTCTCTGCCATTGTATGTAGAAACCACGGGGGAGAGGGGCGTGTCGAAGAGGGTGGGTGATCGGCGGCGCTCGAGTTGTATCCCAGCTTACCTAGTGTGGACGGAACCTGTCGGTCACATTAGATAGAGCATTACCTCACAAAACATTCTCAGCATTCTGCCGCCTCACCGCCTGCGGCTCATCCCACTTGGAGCTGGGCAAGCTGGGGAGACCGGCAGGAGACCGGGAGAGACCCTTGGCCGGCGCATCGAATAGAGCTAGCTATCCTCCTAACCCGCATGCTCCAATGCGCCATTCCCTAGAAGCTGGTAGGGGGAGCAAACGATCCGATGCGCCCAACTCCCTTTCTGTTTAGAATGTTATAGACGCTGGGGTCGAGCTTCCAAATGTCCTCTGCAATGCTGGCTGCCTTCCGTTGTGAGTCCAAAGTTGCTGCTACCACTGTATCCCCTGTGCTCTCCGTACGCTCTCTGTACGCGCCTCTTGGGTGGGTCAGGGTCTGGTGAGAGCCTCCACTGACAATGACATGCCAGTCTCTCCAGCCGACACCTGCCGATGATACCTCCGTGAACAGACAGGCTTGAGATCAAGGTCGACAACTAGACGCTACGGCCAGTACTGGCGATCTGCAGTGGGTATCGTCGCCCAGCATGGACGAGTATCCCCCATGCAGCTTGGACCATTGCTTGCCCTTGGCTGTCGTCCTTGGCCTGCCATCCAAATTCGCCCAAGAGTCCTCTCTTGACCACCAGTACAAGGACGGCGCAACCCTGATACGATCAGAGCCACCCCCAGTGGAAGGAGATCAGGTCGGCGCACTAATAGAGCATATCCGAGATACGGACGCATCTGGGCTGCCCTGGAACGGCCGGGATACGAGTAACTTCAAGTATAAGTTCCGCTTCAGGACCACTGGCAGGGTATGCCATCTGTCGGTTTCATGGGCCAATATTCGCACTGGCCTCTATGCATTGAACGTTGTGCTGACCGTCCCAGACCTACCTGCTGCCACCCAAGCTTGCCCGCCTTCCCGCTGATTTCGAAATCCCACCCTCCCAGGCTGTATTACACTCGCCCTTCTCGCCCCTCAGCCCGACAGCGAACCTATATCCTGATGGTCTGATAGATCAGTCATGGCTCAAGAAGCACCAAGAACTGGTACCAAGCGTCTTGATATGCCTTTACAGCCTCACGGCAGATGCAACCTTGGCGACCCTCCATGACAACAAGATCAAGACAGATATAGGCGTATTGAGGAACGCCTTGTCGCAGTCTGGTTGCAAATCAAAACTGGCTGTTATAGTGCTAGTCGACAACAATCACGGGGTACAAGAGAGGCTAGAGAACATTCGCAGAGGCAGCGGACTCGACGCCAAGTCATTCTTTGCCGTGCCGACAGATGCCTCACCGGATGAGCTCAGCCGCATAATGGACAATGCCTTTACCACACTTTACGCACAGTCAATAGAGTACTATCGCGACCATGGAAGGCGCGTCAAAAAGAAAAGGGGTCGTGGTGCTGCCCCCCAACCCACTGTTCCACCTGTATCTGGCACTTCACAAACGCTTTCCCTTCCTGGTTGGCACATCCGTTACGACTTCAAATCTGCCATATTTGCGGAGTACCGTCAGGAAATGGATGTGGCGTTGCGTTCCTTCGAGCAGGCCTACGAGAATTTGTTGAGCTCCGAGGTTATGGAAATCATACCTAGCTGGAGTCCAAGGTGGAATCAGGCCAGGTTCCTGGCCGACGTCATCGCTGTGCGGTGCATACGGTGTCTCATGTGGAACGACCAGTACACGGCGGCAGTCAGGCGCTGGGAGAACCACAGGGAGAGAATAGCGGACTTCGTCGACCGACAAGGGCACGGCACCAACAACTACGGCTGGGAGGCCTGGGAAGCACGCTGGGCGGTGGTCATGGCGAATCTGATCGAGAAGGCCGACATTCCCGACTTTGATCATTCCGCCATAAGCATCTATTTGCCTCCAGAGAAATCTGTGCAGGCAGAGAGGATGCAGCCGTGGGAAATGCTACATCATCCAGGCTACTGGTACCGCCTAGCGGCACGGCATACATTTGCACGCCGCAAGCTTGCCTTCAGAATGCCCGAGGATGATAGGAGATCGCCGAGCGAATCGCCAGCATCCAAGCTGGCGTCAAAAGCCTTTAGGTACGACAGCTATATGTGCCCTGAGCCATACGACGAGCTGCCTCTGGCTCGGTCAGGGATTAACCATTCCCAAATAATCCTGGATTACCTCCTTTCCGCACAATCGTATTTCATGAAAAAGCAACAGCAACGACTCGCCGCTGAGGTTTCCCTAGAGTGCGCCAAAGAGCTGGCTGCTGTCAAGGACTGGTCAAATGTGGTTAAAATCTTGCGTCCATTCTGGGATGAATTGTCTTTTCGACGAGATGGCTGGCCAGAGATTACCGAAGACATGTGCTGGGTGTTGAGAGCTGCAGCAGTTGATACCGTTCAGGCTGATCTGGTTGTGTCCATTGACTGGGAGCTGCTGAACAACAGTAAGATCTCATGCACAACTTCCAACAGACAATTTTATTAACTCGGATACCAGGGTTCAAGAAGCATCCTAAATGGCACTACGATTTGACGAAGTCTCTTGATGGCGTCAATGCGCCAAGACCATCCATAGATCTGAACGACGAGCTGGGCACGTCCTTCATCATGCCTTCATTTGTTTTCCGCCATGAGGAAGGGAAGGCTGGGCTTACTTGCCAAGCTCAGCTGTCCATAACATCAAACGCGGTGTCCGGGTCCGCACCCATCGCCTTGGAGAGCATCATCCTGAGATTCGACGGCAGTATCAAGCCAATTCTGCTGACTCACAGCCAGGAGAGCAAAGCCGAGGCGGCAAGCCGAGGCTCTGTGTCCTTACACGTTGTCTCGCTGGCCGAGGCCACGACAGAGGCTGTGGAGGACACCCAGGCCTCCGGAGAGCTCGGTGGTCAACTACATTTGAGCGGCACGACTGACCTTACCATGGTCCCCGGTCGCACCTCCGTTTTCGAAATGAATATTCCGTTGAGAGAGCCTGGCGATGCTAGCGCTTCGTCGCTCAAGTTTACTGTCAACTACGAGGCCTTTGCCCTGACATATACTACCAACGTGCAGAAGGCAGGTACCGGACATTCGTGGCACACTGCACGATCAAGCAGACGTATCGCACGCACCCATCCCCAGTCTATCCGAGTCCTGCCCAGACCTCCTAAGATGGAGATCAGAGAGGTGGAGTTTCTCGAGCAATATTACACAAATGAGGTCATCGAGCTACCGTTTGATATTATCAACGAGGAAGATGTTGATGCCAATGTCAAATTGGACGTCACCCTACTCAGCGAAGATCCGCCAAATTTCAAGTTGAAGTTCGGCGACGGCGAAGAAAAGCGGGCTTTAGCAGACGGCGAGGAGTGCACACTCCAAGGGGCTCCTCTGGGGTTGATCAAAAGCTCGAAGTCCTCGCGGGTCACTTTGGTTCTGACAGGTGCGGAGCGTACAGCGGCCTATACTCTGACCTTGATGGCATCCTACAGCCTTGTAACCGATGCTGCAACATCCATCATACAGTCGGCTACTTTCCGCATCAATGTAGCCAGCCCATTCGAGGCAAATTACGAACTTCTCCCTCGCCTTCACCCAGACCCCTGGCCAAGCTTATTCAACCACGAAGGGGTCCAAAATCCAACAGCTGACACGCCTGGGCCGAGCAACGGCCTTGCGCAAGCATGGTGTCTCGTGACTCGATACGCCTCATTCGCATCCGAGGATTTGACCGTCTTAGATCTCGATGTTGAAGTTCAACCTGCGCATGGCATACAGTGCCAGACGTCGAAACGAAAGGCACTTCCAGCCGAGGGCCTACAAGTCAACCCCAAGACCATCGAGGAGACGCAATTCGACGTCGCGGTCAAGAGGGCAAGCCTGGACGAGCGAACTCCGACGGCACTCGACGTCTCATTTATGATAAAATGGGCCCGGGCAGGCGCCGAACCGGGCACGTCCAATAGGACCCTCCTCGCGGTGCCTCGTCTGCCGGTCTTCACGATGGAGCCCAGGGTTCTGGCATCCGTTTCGTACTCGAAGAAGGGCGGGCACGTGGAACAGACCGTTCAGCTCGATATCACCATTGAGAATCCTTCGAACCACTTCCTCACCTTCGGGCTGACGATGGACCCCAGCGACGAGTTTGCCTTCTCAGGCGCGAAGCAGACCACCCTGAACCTGCTCCCAATTTCCAGAAGGACGATGGCGTACCGTCTGGTCCCCTTGGCCGCGGGTGACAGCTGGATCAGGCCGACCCTGACGGTCAAGGACAAGTACTTCCAGAAGGTGTTGCGGATCATCCCGACGGAGGGCATGAAGGCGGACAAGGATGGGGTTTTAATCTGGGTGCCGGCGGCCGCTGAAGACGGGAACGAGGAGTAATGGCTGCTTACCTGTATAGAAGGTTTTTACTGTCCAATTGTGCTAGTTCATTGGTAGATATCTGAGACTTTGTGTCTCAAATGGCTGAATTAGCTTGTCGGAGGTAGTTGCTTACGGGTGGCTGGCTCATGTTGCTTCTCTATCTCCACGAATATTTCAGTGACAACCTGAAACAGGCTTCACCTTCACCTTCACCGCTGCACATGATTATGGGGTCCGTAGATGATCGATCTTTTTTTTTTGATCTCCGACTTTTACTCTCATGCAGTCCACGATGGGTTAAATTCTGTTCTTGGCAATGACTCCTTGTGAAGAGGTCGCTAACACAACGAGCACCCCAGGGACATACAGCAACTTATACCTACGAACCATGACTAGCGCGGTACGCAGTGTTACCACCTACTGCGAGATTATTCTTGTGGTCCAGAATTATGGGCTATGAGCCTCGTCTATCCCGATGCAATGTAAGGTTCATAGTGTCCGTGTTCGCTCAATTGCAGATCACTCGGGGCTGCCTGGAAGTGGAGTTGAAGGTCCGTGTACGGAGGTTCTTCCAATAAGTCTTTACTGCCAAGGAGCAGGGGCCCCTGCTCTAAAACCCCCCACCTCCGTTAACAGGGTAACGGATTACAATAACCCTTAGTACCCCCCGCCAGAGCAGGGTAGGTAAAGGGGGGTTACCATATATAACCCTCAGGTTAGGCCCTAACCCGTACATTCCTACTACCCCCACATCAGGGGGGATGTTGGCAAAACCCTAGGATCTCAACAAGGGCCTCTGCTCCTTGGCAGTAAGACTTATTGGAAGAACCTCCGTAGATCGCCCAGTCCTTGTTTACCCACGATCCCGATAGCGAAACTGACCACGGCGAGGCAAGCATTTTATTCTGAGGAATTGTCGAATTGCCCTATCACCGTCAGTGAATGTGATTCACACTCCCGGCTCTACGTATGCAGGGTTCCTGCAGTTGGACTTGAATGAGGCTGTGTCTGAGGTGGAGGCAGCCCCCGCGTTTATCAGCCTCTCACAAGGGCAGCTTCCCAGCCCAGCCAGGCTGACGTCTTCGCTACCCTCGTCTCCTTTCCATCCATCACTCCAACACCCTGAGTCACGGAGCCCAAGTCAGTTTTTACATATCCCGCCGGAGCACACCTGTCGTGAATCAATTGATGCACACCTTATTGCCCGCGCCCCGTTAGACCAGACTGCTGCGTGACTGCTGGTGCGCGCGCACAGCAACCCAGTCTAAGGCGACACCGGTGCATATGCAGGCAAACAATACAAGGGCTACAGCAGCAGCAGCAGCACATCAGCACGGCGTCCTCGGGGTGCACTGCACTGGCCAGGAGAGAGAGGCAGCCAGGCTTGCGGGCCACCTGCGCGTCAGATGCGTCCACACATGCCGTCTCCCGGCCCCACCGCGGTCTTGTGACGAACACACGCACATATGCACCCGGACGGATTATTAGTTACGATTACAGCGTCCTGGGTTTGTCACCGTCCTACTGGCTGGCTCAGTTGTGTCCCTTTGCTCGGCGATGTGACTCTGACGCTGAGAGTTCAAATGCTGGCCCGCGAGCTAAGGGCCACTTGGGCGGGCTGGCACAGCGCGAGCCTTGCCAGAACATCCTCGCCGGGTGGGCAGTGCCAGTGCATACATGGCCTGCGGCTCAACCTGCAAGCCAGCTCGGTCTAGTCCCGGTCATGATTTGGAGGTCAAGCGTGCTAGTTATCCGCCCTGGGCGTCGTGGCCGAATCAAACTTGCAGGCCGGGCTGCCGCATCACAGCCACTAATGAGGCCAAACTATGTCACCGCTACCATCTCACCTCTCTGCTAACCCATCTGCTGCCTGGTATCGGGGCTTCTGTCTCGGCGAGCTGACTGGGAAGGCTGCAGACGACATTTCAATCATATATAAGTCATGTTTGCTGTGCCCCAAGAGATGAAAGTTCTCTCTTGCAACTACTCCGTCTCTTTTCCCTCCGTGGTGTTTGCGCCCTCTGGCACACACACGGCAAACGGCATTGGTACCTCGTACATAGAGGACATCACTTTATATATTCCACCACTATTCCAGGTCAACTCGTTCTCATTCTTTCTTTTGTCGGCGGAATCATGGCCTCCATGAGCAACTTTTCAGCCTCGGATATGGCTTCATGTCCGTCACCATCACCAGGGGCTACTGTCCCTGGCCCTCCATCTCAGTTCGCCCTCTTGGACATGTTTTTCCCTGGCTTCTCTGTCTTCTCTAGCGCCGTCGAGAGATACTTCAAGGTCGACCTCAACTACTACATACCTCTGGTCCTCTTTCTCGGCAGCGTCACATTTACGTGGCGGTACATCTCTGAGTACTTTTGGGAGAAGCTGGAGGCCTACTTCATGAGCACCGTGGACATCAGAACCGACGATGAGATCTACAACATGCTCATGGCCTGGGTGGCCCAGCAAAAGTTCGCGAAGGGCGCGCGGCGCTTCGTCGTCAACACAAACCTCAACTCTAGGGCGTGGTATCTGTGGCGGTGGGACGACGATGACGACGATGGCCCCGAAGACGGCGACGACACCCCTGCGTCTCACGGCAAGAAGAAGAAGGCACTTGCCTACACGCCTACCTTTGGTTCTCATTTCTTCTGGTACAGGGGCCGGATCTGTATCTTCCGCCGGGACAAGGGCCGCGACCAGCAGGCCGGTTTTATGATGGTCAGCGAGCGCGAGGAGATCTCCATCTCGTGCTTCGGCCGCGACCCCTGGCTGCTCAAGGAGCTCCTGCTGGAGGCGCGCACCCAATTCACCCAGCGCGATGAGCACAAGACACTCATCTACCGTGGCACCATTCCTGCCGGATCCACATCGCCGGCCTGGCAGAGGTGCCTGGCCCGCGCCAGCCGGCCCTTCTCGACCGTCATTCTCAACGAGAAAGTCAAGCAGGACCTCATCGATGATGTGCAGGACTACCTCAACCCCGCGACGAGGCGGTGGTACTCGAACCGCGGGATTCCGTATCGTCGTGGCTACCTGCTGTATGGCCCTCCTGGGACGGGAAAGAGTTCGCTCTCCCTGGCCCTGGCTGGGTTCTTCAAGATGCGCATCTACATCGTCAGCTTGAGCAGCGTCACATCCAACGAGGAGAACCTCTCAACCCTGTTCGCAGAGCTACCAAGGCGATGTGTGGTCCTGCTGGAGGACATCGACACGGCAGGCCTGACCCACACCCGTGAGGACAACAAGCCGGCTGATTCCAGCAACGACGACAAGGACGATGACATGGTTCCTGGTCAGATCACCAAGGGAACTGGCCCAACTAACAACACTAATAACAACAACGGCCGCCTGTCCCTCTCCGGCCTCCTGAACATCCTGGACGGCGTCGCCTCGCAGGAGGGCCGAGTCCTGATCATGACGACCAACCACGTCGACAAGCTCGACAAGGCCCTCATCCGGCCCGGGCGGGTCGACATGATCGTGAAGTTCGACCTGGCCGACACGGAGATGATCAGCTCCATCTTCCGGGCCATCTTCGCGCCGCTCGAGGGCGACGAAAGGCGGCCCGCGCAGTCCGAGGTCGAGGCCGCAGCACAGGACCCAGAAGCAGTGAAGCGGCAGGTGGCGGCGGACAAGGTGCGCCGCGACGAGATCACGGTCGAGATTGAGAAGCTGGCCGAGGAGTTCGCGGCCAAGATCCCCGCGCACGAGTTCAGCCCCGCCGAGCTGCAGGGGTACCTGCTGAAGAACAAGCGGGACGCCGTCGGCGCGGTGCGCGGCGCCGAGGCGTGGGTCGTCGACGCTAGGAAGGAGAAGGCTGCCAAGCAGCTCAAGGAGGCGGAGGAGAAGAGGAAGAGGGAGGAGGAGGAGAAGAAGGCTAAGGAGGAGGAAGAGAAGAAGAAAGCCAAGGAGGTGGAGAAGAAGAACAAGAAGGGCAGCAAGTCCAAGAAGAAGAAGGAAGAGGTGTCGAGCGGATCTGAATCCGAGGGCTCATCGGGTAACTCGTCGTCCGGTGAGTCCGAGTTGGAGGCGGAGACGAAGAAGGAGAAGCGGAAAAAGAGCAAGGGTAAGACTGAGGTTACCATCAAGGTCGAAAATGTCAAAGAAGACGTGCAAGCTCCAAAGACTCCGGATTCCGGCTATGGCACACCTTGAGGAGCGAGGAGAGCTTTTGGGGCCGGGGCCGGCGATCATATGTGCGGGACCATTCTGCTCTTGTTATTCTATTTGATACTCATGACCCGGAGGCGGTGATCTTCAAGCGAAAGCACATTTGATTGATACCATAGACAAGTGCACTGGGATATAAATTTGAGACTACTCTACTTTGACCTTCTAGTCAATTCTATGCTTTATGTTTAAGTGGTTTACTCATATATCAGAGCTGCATCTGTCTTCGAAAAAAGATATCTATCTCTGGTTCCGAATAATGACCCGGCAGCATGCCCCGATTCTTCAAAGCATTATCTATGTGTTAGCGCGAGTCCGTCACTCAGGCTAGTGATCAAACAATTGTAAATTATGAGATCTGGAAAACGCGCCGACTCCATGAAGGCCCCTTAACATGGCGGTAGCTGTGCGGCTAGTGAGGTGCCACCAGTGTCGAGCTAAAAGTATTGCAGAAAACTATGAACTTTATGTATCACTTTGAGGATCAGAAATACATGCTGAACAAAAACATACACCATTCCATGCTGCACGCCTTATTGTGTCCCTCGTCTTCGCCAAATCAAACCATAATGTCCAAACTAACGCACAACTTCCCGGCGTCACTTAGTGTCGAAGCCTGCACAGAGATATTCACTTACATTGTTGTTGTCTTTGTCCTGGCCAAGCTCAGCATAGACGATCTCGGGCCCGAGGCACGGCGGTCCGGACGCTTCCCACCCAGCAGCTGGCTCTACCTCGCATGCATACTGTTATGGCCAGTCACCGTGGGTTGTTTCGCGGGCCTCTTGATCCTCGGCACGTTGAATACGGCCCTCATCAAGGCATACGAACTCGGAGTCCGAGTGACTAGACAGTGTCGGCGGCGGATCACCAGTTGCCTCCCGAAGCCCCGTGAGCTCGAGAGCCTGGAAATGGGGCCCTTCGTACCAATGCCCCTGGAACGTGTGAGCTGGGACGACCCTGAGGCGGACAGTAGCTGCTCGCAGGCTGAGATGACGTATCGAGTATATGTCGAAGCCTTGAAAGAGGAGTGCGGCCTGACGCGACACAAACGGAGGCGGGATTTGCCACGGGTTCAGAGTGAAGGGACAAGACGACCTTGAATTGACTCACTGCTCGGAACAGTTCTCTAACACCGAGGACTTGCCCGATTGGGATACCGTACCACTGAAGCAGATCCACAGTATCACCGTGGTATTCGGAGGACCTTTGAAGGATAGGAATAACCGCGCCCGAACTAAACCACGCACCTGAACGATAGAAACCGGAATCGAAATCCCAAGTGGAACTGGGCTCGAGGGAATTGTTTGACCTGCGCGCTGCGCAGGTTCGGTGCCGTCCGAACGCAGAGAACGAGAGGCAAGGCTGGGCAAATGGAACGGCTAGCCCCACCACTCGGTGAGCAAGGACGCATTGAGAGACCCAGAAAGTATGGGGAAGAGAGATATTGTATGTATCCCACGAAGTTCTGGGTAATTGACGACATATTGGTATGTCGCCCTCGCATGGTGTCGCTCAAGGCTAACTCGACTTCGAGCTTCGGTACAGGACGACAAAACAATGTCCACCATCCATATGCAGCAAGCTTGCCGCTCTGATCTGGCAGACCGAGGGTGACCAGAAATGGAGTCCGTCGGGTGAGCTCCGTCGCCTGGTCGACTCGGGGGGTTATCTGAAAGAGGCGCATATTCCTGCATGTAGTTGGGACTCGGTGCTTTTCGGGTCTGCAACGTGCCTTTTCCTTTTTGAACGCTCCCCGGTCGTGGAAACTCATCGAATTCGGCCCTGTGGAAAAAGGACGGCCGAGACTCGCAGTCCGTCTCTCTTTTCCTTCCTTTTTGTCGTCATCGAACAATGTCTCACCAGGAAGAGGCCGTCCGACCCCGCGGGCCGCGGCACTCTAGCGCGCATCGTGGGCCTGGTTTTACGTAGGCGTGAGCAGGTGTGGTCCACTTGTTTGATGCAGGTTGATGAGATTGATTAGATTAAACAAAATCTGATAATTCCGATGCTTGTCGCCGTGGCCCGAGGGGCCATAACCTGGAGACGCCGCGGCAGAGTTTTCTCCCCCCGTGGGCCCCCCGTGGGTCGGATTTTGGCGCTTGATGCTCGTGTTTAACCAGACTGTTGATGGGGTTCCAGATTGGGAAATGTCCGGCCAGTTCTGTGTACATGGATGGCCTATCAGCGCTTGTGCGACGCGAGAGGTAGCCAAAACAGGAGGACAAAGCTCCCGAGCTCCCGAGCTGTCTGGCCCTGTCTGGCTGTCAGCGAGGGAGCAAGAGTTGTGCTTTCGTCTGTGCAGCCGAGGGGCAAACCAGAGCTCAGCTCCGCCACACAGTGTCAGCTAGAGAGGTGACGTCGAGAACAATGGCTCGTGCTGCCACGATGTGTGGCACACGTGCCTCCCACTGACACCTTGGGTCTAGGAAGGGGGAGCTACTGCAGCGGGAAGGCTTAGGCAGTGTAAGCCTGTTGTGGACCACAGACTGGACGGTTCACGGCAGCACCGCATGGACTACCTGAGTGGTCACAGCAACGCTGCTCCGCCACTAACGTAGCAGCGCTAGGGAGGAATAAGAAACAAAAAACATGCGAGGTGTTATGTAGCCGGTATGACGAACGAGATCTTCAGAGGCGAGGGAGATTGCGAATACTTAAGTGGCGCAGGTATTCTCTTGGACACTAGCAGTCTTGGGTAACTACCAAATCTGCTCTCATAGAAAGAAGATGGACTGCCTGACAGGCAGGAACAGGTTCTGCTGGGGCCCAGACAGAAGGCTGGGCAGGGGTCTGATAAGCAAGGGTACATGGTATCGATAAGCACGTCTTATCGCATCGTACCATCTGGCCCCTGCTGCCATGCAAGCCATGCAAGCCATGCACCTCTCAGTCTGGGTCCCGCGTTCCGCGTCCACACTTGAGTAGGAACACTGCAGCAAAGGGCTAGCCTACCTGTCGAAGAGTTGGCTTTTTCCCGCCGTTGCCTTGCGGCAAATTTCCCAAATCGATCAAGTCCCGACCCGTTCCTGTTTCTAGTTTGAGCCGTGGCGATCATAAACTTCGTTTCGCAACTACAATCACCGTGGTTCCCCCCCACTGTCGGCAGCAGACTGTTCTGGATAGGTAACTCCGGGTCGGTCGGTCAGTCAGTCATGTCCACACACAGGATCTACAAGAGGTGCAAGAAAGTAGCCCAGGGCTCGGCCCCGGGATGGGCAGGCCTGGTGCCACACCCACGGGATCGAGGCGGGTCGGCTCAGTTCGAAACCAACGAGGACGCACGAGGAATTCTATTCTTCTGTACATGTACACTACAAGGTGGAGGCAGCAAGGGTGCACATTAGACGCCGTACAATCAGCAGTGCCCACCTGCCAACGAGGTGCGAAGCTTAGGCTCCACCCGTTCCGCAGCGTCCTGGGATCCCCTCGACTCGTACACGGATGGCCAGACAGCCAGACAATGAGGCCGAAAGATAACAATCGGACGAAGAATGGGCTCCTTGCCGGGGGAGGACGGACGTCCGTTGCTTCTTCTGACTTTGTCCCCCCAGCCGGTGGACCGCTTGGAAATAATGAGATTGACGTGGGCCTGTTGCCGCATGGCCGGAACAGGAGTTTCGCGAAGAGGACTGCACAACAACAGTCCGTAGTAACGACCGGCCGAGCAACAGCAACCAGGCTTGACTTGATTGGCCTTGTAAGCCTTGTAAGCCATGGTGGCCACGGATACTGCTTGTAGTAATCGAGCCCCCAACGGCCTTGTCGAGGGTGGCTTGGCATGGCATCAGCTTGTGATGAGATGCGAGAAAGAAGGGCGGTGTATCTACAACATGGTACCAACGTGCCGGACTCGTTGTTGCTGGTGTTGGTGAAGGCGACTTATTAAGGTTGAGGCGGCAAGGGGAGAATTGGCCAGGTCCCAACAAGCTGTGGTGCCCGAGTCGCATGCAGGACACCAGGGGCTAACAAATTGGACCCCTCCTCCCGCCCATCCAGATGTGGCAGACTACGTACCATCCGCCCACCCACGCCCACCGCGCTTGCATTTTATCTGCCAGAGCCCACTCCAACATCGCAATTTCTGCCGCCCGTACAACTATAACCCCCCCATCATCTTGCCCGCCGCTCTTCCTATTCTTCCCTTCTCTCCCTCACCCCTTCGAAAACACCCTCCAGCCCCTCATACAAGTGAATCAGCTCTCAAAATGGCTTCTCGTCCCCAGAACATTGGCATCAAGGCCATCGAGGTCTACTTCCCCAGCCAGGTACGCCCTTCTCTCGTGCCCTCGCCCCCAGTGTCGCGTCTTGCAACCTGTTCTACTTCGTGACACGGCCGCCAATTGCTCGCCCTTTTTCGTACGTGAACTCGTGCTAACATCTTCTCGCGCCAAAATAGTATGTCGAGCAGTCCGAGCTCGAGCAGTTCGACGGCGTCAGTGCCGGAAAGTACACAATTGGTCTCGGCCAGACCAAGATGGCCTTCTGTGACGACCGCGAAGGTGAGAACCTTTCTTTCCCCAGATCCTGTTGTTTTGCTCTATTCGGGCAGACAAACACGCCATTTCTGTAATATTCTGCTAACAGCACCGTTCTCAGACATCTACTCCTTCGCCCTGACCGCCGTCTCCAACCTGCTCAAGAAGTACGAGATCGACACAAACTCCATTGGCCGCCTCGAGGTCGGCACAGAGACCATCCTGGACAAGTCCAAGTCGGTCAAGTCCGTTCTGATGCAGCTATTTGGCGACAACACCGACCTGGAGGGTGTCGACAACGTTAACGCCTGCTACGGTGGCACCAACGCCTTCTTCAACGCCGTCAACTGGGTCGAGGGCTCTGCCTGGGACGGACGGGACGCTATCGTGGTTGCTGGAGACATCGCCCTGTACGCCAAGGGCAACGCCCGTCCCTCGGGCGGTGCTGGCTGCGTTGCCATGCTGGTCGGCCCCAACGCTCCCATTGTCGCCGAGCCACTGCGTGGCTCTTACATGCAGCACGTGTATGACTTTTACAAGCCCGACCTGACCAGCGAGTACCCCTACGTTGATGGTCACTACTCTATCAACTGCTACACCGAGGCTTTGGACGCTGCCTACCGTTCCTACTGCGCAAAGGAGAAGAAGCTGCAGAACGGCACGGCTAACGGACATGCTAACGGCAACGGTGTCACTGACGGGCCCGTCAAGACCCCTCTGGACCGCTTCGACTACCTGGCTTTCCACGCTCCTACCTGCAAGCTGGTCCAGAAGTCGTACGCTCGTCTGTTGTACCATGACTTCCTTGCCGACCCTGACAGCTCTGCTTTCGCTGAGGTGCCCAAGGAGATCAGGGATATGGACTACAAGAAGTCTCTGACCGACAAGGTCGTGGAGAAGACCTTCATGGCTCTCTCCAAGAAGAGGTTCCAGGAGCGCGTGAACCCCGCCATCCAGGTCGCCACTCTCTGCGGCAACATGTACTGCGGCAGTGTCTGGGGTGGTCTCGCCAGTCTGGTTGCTCACGTCCCCGCCTCCAGCCTCGAGGGCAAGCGGCTCGGTCTGTTCAGCTACGGCTCCGGCCTGGCTGCCAGCTTCACCTCCTTCAAGGTTGTGGGCAACACCGAGAAGATCTCCAAGACCCTGGACCTCCCTGCTCGTCTGGAGGCCAGGAGAAAGGTCGCCCCTGAGACCTACGATGCTGTAAGTTCATTCATTCCTGAAATACAGAAGTGCTTCCAATGCTAACGAGTATCCTAGCTCTGTGATCTGCGCAAGCAGGCGCATCTGCAGAAGAACTTCAAGCCCCAGGGCGATGCTTCGACCATCGTCGCCGGCACCTACTACCTCGAGGAGGTCAACGACATGTTCCAGCGGTCTTACTCCGTCAAGGCTTAAACGAATTTCACGCTTTTCTGGTACCAAGATGGTGTCACTTTCATGCATAGAATGGGAGGCGTCTGCTTCGGGATAAGGTCCTGACCCCCGAGAGAAAAGACGGGACCCGGCGCAAAAGAGCTTAAGATTACTATTGCTTTTGGTGATTAGCGACGCGCAACGAACTGCAGGCCAAGGGCCCGTATTAATTAATCACGCTCATGAAGGCCAGTTGACGATTACATATGGCCGGCATGTATATATGACGGGATCGTCTGATTGTTCCTGGGGAGCATCTACATTAGAACATAGACCCATTATGGGAGCACTGAGACTTATTAGTACTCAGAAGTCAACCATTTTTATATCCCCATGCCTGATCCTACCCTTTTTGTTGTGAAATGCTCCCGGCCACTTTCCTTTGCCCAGCTGAGACCTCCGTGGCTCTGTCTAATCTAATGGGCATGAAGCACCTATGCACGCATACAAATGGATAATAATAGTATACAGCCCGCCCATCTAAGCGCGCCCACCTAAACATGCTCTGCGCCCGCCGAGCCTCTCACTCCTCCCCCTTCCACTTCCAACCAGCATTCCTGTGCAGCATGTAATCACGGCTCTTGATGCTCTTGTAAATGCCATAGATGCCCCCAAAGGGCCACACGCCCTTGAGCCCCCCGCCCGCGGCCTTGGCCTTGGCGACGTCCACCTTGACCTTGTCGTACACGCTGGGGAGCCCGGCCTCGTCGGCCTTGTACTTGGAGCGCAGGGAGTCGTACCAGCCCCTCCCGCCGTACATGTCCCAGAAGTCGGGTTCATCGTAGTAGGTGTGCGCGTACAGCCACTTCATGCCTCCCAGCTCGCGGACCTTGTCCTCGAGGGCCTTGTTGGCCCTGACGAACTCGCCGCGGTCCGGGGGGCCCCAGCCCCAGACGCCGATGTTCAGCATCATGTCGTCTTCCGGCTGCCCGTCCTGCTTCTTGGCGGTTGGCGTCGTGGTGAAGGGGTGGAACGTCGGCGGCGCGCGGCGCTTGAGGGGGC
Source organism: Diaporthe longicolla (assembly GCA_000800745.1). NCBI lineage: Eukaryota > Fungi > Ascomycota > Sordariomycetes > Diaporthales > Diaporthaceae > Diaporthe > Diaporthe longicolla. The sequence continues at coordinate 573,929 of JUJX01000006.1, forward strand.
ACAGCCACAGCGGCCAGATGCCCAGTTCTTTTTGGGTGTAGTCGACCAGGTCCGGGGCCGTGGCGAAGGGGACGGCGATGTCCTGGACGACGAAGCGGGCGCTCTCGCCCGACCCGTGAAGAGCACGGTACAGCATCCGCGTGTGCAGGAAGTCGTCGAGGAACCAGCGGGTCAGCTTGTTGAAGGGGACCAACTTGAAGTAGGTCCAGCCGGCCCGGCCGACCCAGAACCCAGCGCGGTCGTAGCGAAAGAGGTACTCTGCCAGCGGGATGTACTCGTCCTGGCTGGCCTCGGCCGTTGCTGGTGATGATTGTGATGATGATGATGATGATGCGGACGCCGTACGCTCCTGCACGTGCATGTAGAACCAGGGGTCCCTCGCGCGGCTGAAGGTCTGCACCGGCGCGGCGGTGGGCTTCTCGTCGGTCATCTGGCCCGTAATGACGACGCCATGGTCCTTTGAAAACAGAATCCCATCGACATAGTCATTCTCGGCGCGGGCCGTCTCCTCCTTGACGGCCGCGACGGCCTCGGCGACGCTGCCCGTGCGGCGGTACCGCGTGCGCACAAACTTCTTGGCCCGCACCAGGTTCAGCTCCAGCAGCGTCGTGACGCCCAGGGTGCCGACGGCCCCCGCGGCGCCGCGGAACAAGTCGGCGTACTGCCCGCCCGCGCCGGCGGCCGTGTTCGGGTTCGCGGCGTTGACGACCTCGCCGTCGGGCAGCACCAGCTCCACGGAGGCGACGGTATCATCAAAAAAGCCGTGCTTGAAGCTCGACGACTCGCCCGCGGTGCCGGCGAAGCCGCCACCGGCGGTGATTCCCGGGAACTCCATGACGACGGGGGGCACGAGGCCGTGCTTCAGGGTGTGCTCTACCAGCCTGTCCATGGGCACGTTGGGCTCGACCAGGGCGGTGCGGCGGGCCTCGTCGACGGACAGCACATGGCGCAGGGCCGAGATGTCGACGACGCGGGCGCGGCTGCCGTGGGGCTGGGGGCGGGTGCTGTTTGTGCTGCCGTGGAAGATGCGGTAGGGCTCCTTTGCGATGTGGAAGGCCCGGACCGTGGACGAGATGTTCTGCACCAGGGCGCGGTGGCGCTCCATCGTGGTGGTGGGTTGGATGAGAGAGGTGGTGAGATGAAAGTGAGACAACCGGCCGACGGCTTTGCCTCGACTTGCTCGATGTAAACACTCGCCCTCCCTACAGGCCGGCGTCCACCACTGCTGAAACGGGGCTGGTGCTCCGGGTGATCTCGTCCGGTCGTTTTATGTTGCGCGTGCACGGAACGGAAGAAGCAGGTCTGGGTTTTCGGCAGCTGGGCCGAGCGGACGCGAACACGAAAAACCCCCCGAGACCGATGCACCCCACAATGGTGCCCCGGCAGCCTGTCATGATGTTTGTCTGGAAATTGACGAAGAACTATGCTCATATTTTGGACGATTTGGTATGTCTCCAAGTGCGCTGCGCCTTGGCCGGTCTGGTCTCGCTTGCCCGGCCGACGAGTTCAGCATGAACAAGTGGGAACCATGTTCGTGTGGGCTTAAGATCCCTATTGTCATGAACTGCCACACGCCTTGCCCATTCTATTCCAGTGTGGCTTCTCAGCCCTGCTGGTGCCTCCTCCTGGCGGGGTTGAGGTTCTTGATGTGAATCGCATGCTCATGTAGACGACTCCAGGGCCACCCTCAATCCCAGTCCCCATCCATTGGGCTGTACTTCTCTAATATCGATCTGCTGAGGCCTGGGAGCCGCTCTTCGGTTTCGAACTTGCGCTTCTTGGTAAAGACATGTGCCTCAGCTTGAGCTCCAGGGGTGTGACCTCTTATATTCCACCCCGTTGGCCCAGTCGGGCGGTTTGGACAGCGGCTCGCCCATCCAAGTGAATCCATCTACATCATGGCGAGGCATCGTCGCGGCCTTGCGCCATGGGAAGAGAGAAGGTCGATACAAACGAGTCCAAGTCAGACGCGTGAGTGGTAACGGGGGAAACATGGGCCAAGGGCCGCAGGTGGTGCACACCTGAGGCTTGGCGTGTAACAGCACCGAGGTTCGTCGCGTATATAATTAAGCTCTATTGCGTCCCAACCCTTAAGGTCAATGACACAATCAGTGAATTGCAAGCCCACGCTTCTTATATTATTCCATCCATACTTCCGCTGTTAATTATTATTCTCACATCGGGTATATCAAAGTTGAGAAAGCCGTCTTGAGAAACGGATGAAAACCCATGCAAATACCCAACCCTCCATCATGAAGCCATAAATCATGCAATATATATACCAATGCCCTCAACATGCCACCAAACCACCTCAGAGCTTCGCAGCGACGTCCCCCGCCGCCTTGGCCGGCGTCTTGTCCCTGCCCAGGCTCCTCAGCCTCTCGCGCAGCTCCGCCTCGGTGTAAGGGCTCAGCTTGGCCGGGTCGATGTCGGCCTCCTTGAGCGACTTGGCCCTGAGCGTCCTGAAGCTCGTCTCCACGCACGCGGGCCCGTGCTCCACCACGTCCCGGATGAACCCCGTCCACGCGTCGAAGCACCTCGTCGACACGGGAGTGTCCATGAACACCATCGGGAAGCAGTGCGGCATCGCCTCGTACTCCTCAAAGACCACGGGCACCCTGTCCGAGTGCAGCTTCACCGCCATGTACTTGTCCTCGTCCGCCAGCAGCTCCCACCCGCACGACATGTACACCGGCGGGCACCCCTCCCAGCTCTTGGCCGTGATGAGCGTCGCCAGCGGGTGTGCGATCAAGGCGTCCGCGCAGTACAGCATCTTCCGCGGCGGGTTTGCCGGCCACGCCGCGCAGGATGGCCGCTCCATCTTCTCGATCCCCTGCAGCATAGGGAGGTAGTCGAAGGCGGCGTTGGTCTTGCACGATGGCGACGAGTGGGTGAGGTCCAGCCACGGGGAGCTGAGGGCCAGGCCGCCCGGTAGGTGGGGTGTGACTTCCTGGCCGAACCACTGGATCTTCGTGTTGGTCCTCTTGAACTCGAGCAGCAGCTGCGCTAGGGCCATGCACAGGTTGCCTCCGGCACTGTGTACTTGTTAGTCCCTGGTACGTTTCGCGAACCACCAAGTCGAGCTCTCACCTGTCACCGGAAAATACCACATGCTCCGGCTTCACGGCCTCATGGAAGGCCCCCAACGGCGGGTACAGCAGGGTCAGGTACGACTGCAGCGCGTCGATAAGTGCTGCCGGGAAGGGGTGTTGTGGAGCCAGCCTGTACCGCACCGAGTAGCAACGTCCGCCGGTCATCTTGGCGAGCTTCTTTGTCCCTGGCCGATGAGTGGCCGGGTCCATCAGGTAATAAGCCCCACCGTGGAAATACAGAACAGTCGCCGGGCTCTTCACCTCCTTCATCATCTCGGTGTACTTTTCTGCCTCGGTAATGGGCGGCAGCCTTGACTGGGTAGTCGCTCCTGCTCGGTAGCCTTGCCACTCAGCCTCGACGGGGACAGCCTCAGGCCACTCGACGCCCTTCAGCGGTGGCGGAGGACTACCGTTACTGCTGGGCTGGCGCATGTTCTCCACGGCCCGGACGACAACGTCACGCATGCTGGCCTCCTTGGGGCTCGGTGCTGTGTACTTGGACACCCAGATACGACCCTTGATACCCGGGTCCTTGTTGAGAAGCTTCTGGGTCGCGGATATGGTTGTGGGTTTTGACGGGGTGAGAAAGGACCGCAGAACAGCCACTGTCAACTCGGTCCTCAGGTCGACATACTTGCTCGGCGGCGACATCTGCAGCACATGCAACAGAGCCACGCGCGCCACCAGAGGCAGCTTGGGCAGTATCTGCATGTACATCTTGAGGGTGTCGGCGTCCATGTCGAACATGCTTGGTTTTTCGTATGAGGACATTGTGAGGGCTGGCGCCGACAGTGAGAGGGCGGGCGAGATGGTTAGGTATATAGGAACGATGACAGTGCAGTAGAGTCAAGACAGTGGATAGCTGAATGGCTAAAGGTCTCAACAGGCAATGCCTGTCCGTCGCGGGGAGAGGCCGGTTCGTCTTCTTTTTCGCAAAGCCTGGGTCCCTGCCGTACCTGATAGGATCTCCTTGTATTGGATATGAGAGGAGTGAAACAAAGTAACCAGGAGCCTAACAGAGCAGGTCGGATGCGAAGCAGGGCGCAACTTTATTTATGCGGCATCAGCGGTCTCGCGCATCAGGCGAAGACCTTGTAGGGAGACGGAGGGGAGACGACGAGGACGGTGTACAGGGTACGCCGTGCAAGGTGTGTTTTCACTTGGTCCACCACGTACTGTACACTTTGAGTGACAGGGTCCCCCTTCCTGACGAGTTTCTTTCCCCAGCGGTATCTGCGGGTCAGTGGCCTGCGATGAACCACACTGCAGCTTTACCGCTTCGATGATGTGGGAAGCCGGGTTGAATAGAGCATCGATGGGGAAATAATTTGGTGAGTGGCGGGAAAGAGAGATAGACAGTCAGTCGCCGCTATAGACGGATCGGAAGCAGATTTGACGGCCTGGATGACCCAGCCCATTGTCAAGCGCGTGCTGGTTGCTTTGCAGGAGATTGCTGGGTTGGAGGGGTTGTGCCTCGGCAAAGCTGCTCCGAGAGAGAGGGTGGCAATGGTGCCCTCTTACGGCCCGAATGCGAGGGCCATGCGGCTAGCGACGTCGAGGTTTAGTGTGGTGTATCATATGCCGGCAACCACTCTTCAACGTCTTTGTCGCAGCCATGTAGCCATATATAGCAATTGCATATTCAGTAATTACAGCCCGAGCAGAGCAGATGCGGTGAATTCCCCTAGAATTTGCTCCTGGTCAGATGAACAGCCCGAGAGTCGAAATGAGATGCAAAAATGAAATTCTCTCTTGCCCCGGCCAGCACAAAGCAGTGTGACCCACAATCGACGAGGCCTGCAGCTGGACGTTTCCAAAGCGAGACTTGTCGGTCTGATCTTCAGCCCCAGGTGGCCTTACTGCTGCCGCACTCCAAGGATTACTATTATAGGCCTGGGGCGGCTTAGAAACGAAGGGAAACAAACTACCAGACGCGTTATGTGCGCTCAGGTAGAGTCCCTACACAGCAGCAGACACAGAGGGAGGATGGACCCCTTCCCGAGATCCCGAGCGGTTGCCCCGTGGCCCAGTTGGAAACTGTTGAAGCTTTGTCCCAGTGGGACTGCTATGGCATTGAGGGTGTCGTCTGGTCTTCCAGACGTGACAGCTCGCAAGATGGTCTCTGAATGCTCACTAGCTCCGCGAGAGATGAGACGATGAGCCCGCCATGAGAGTGCCAATGCGCTTGCGACGGCGACAGTTCAGGGGGGGGAGGCGCCAAGGGAAAAGTCATTCGACAGGCTCGAACGAAAAGAGCAGAAGGCCCAACCGGTGATTTGTCCAGGCAAGGGTCTGTCAAGGAAGACGACAGTCACCGCGACTTGTGTCGTTGTCATGGGAGATGGCGATGGGCGGAATCGAAGCACAAATGCGGACACGGGCCGGCGCAGAATCGGCACGGGGGACCTCAGTCGCGACAGTCGCCCTTCTAGGTTTAGCCCCGCGGGTCCAGCCGCACCTCTCCATAGACCGTGCTCTAGCACCGAAACGCCGGGAACATGTGCCCACGTGTTAGTGCAGCGCCTTGTCGTCCCTTTCGTCCCTTTCGTCCCTTTCGTCCCATCCCATCAACCACGATGGGTCCACACCTCGACTAGACTATACAGGAAGAGAGGGAGAGGGAGCGACGACGGCGCCTGGTGGTGGTTTCCATCCAAAAGCTTCCACACCTGTTCGAGGACCCCACCACACCTCAGAACCAATCTGAGAACGGTTCTTGGCTCGAGGAATGAAACATACTCCAACTTGGAACCAGAGATTCTTTGCCATTGGTACCGCTGCGGTTTGCAACGCGTTTAAATTTATGCTTGTCGACCTATCCCCCATACTAACCCGTCCCACCATCTCGGGAACAATCAAGGCCAGCACTAGAATCTCCGGGCGCAGCTGCAGGACAAGATGAGCACAGAGATGGGTGGTCCTGGTCGCACTGGGCCGATGAGGTAGCAATCCGCGTTTCAGCGTCGCAATGATCTGCCTCGCGTATCGACCGTGTTAACAAGAAGTCGCCCCCTTCACCTGCTCACTCCCATGGACCAAGCTCATCCATGCAATCGCAGCCAGCCTACTACCGTTCGTCAAACACCAAGCATATGTCTGGGCTGCCACAGCTAGATACACCTTCCAGTCAATGTGTTTCGTTAGCGCGCCTCTGACTCGAATACGACCTGACGTATCTTTCAACTTCGGGCCTTCTCGGAGCTTGAAGCTCGTGGCTCGTAGTTCGTAGCATGCGTGTACAGGTTGAGTTGCGAACCTACTAGGTAAAGGGTAGGGGGCAAGGGGGCATGAACAACCTACGCACGGTAAAGGATGATGATACTGGAGATCCTGCCCTGAAGCCGTGGCATTGGATTCAGAATGCTCCGACATAACTCTGAGCCTGCCAGGCATGACCAATCGGTTGCTCAGGCAAGCTCAGAAGCCCAAAACGAGGGTCGATCGTCTGATCCTCGGTGAAGCCTCGCGATCTTGACGTCTTCGAGAAATATCTATCAAAGGTGTTGAAACATTTTCACATCTCGATCCAGAGAGGTGAAGGACACCCCGTCCACCCGCCCGCCAATGCGCTGCCGAGCCTGCCTGACCACGATGCCCGGAGGGCCAATCGCGGGTCTCGAGGGCCTGTCCACAACAGACAAGAAGCAGCCAAGAGAGGCCGGCTGACGTTGAAGGAATTTGACAGCTCGTGGTTCGAGCCGCTACTGTTCTTCCCGTCTCTGGGAGTGTCGCGGTTGGCTCAAGAGACTATCAAGCTAGACCGACCTGGACAGTTCATGGTCCCTTGAAACAAACAAACAAACAAACAAGGTCCCTTGGCTTAGGGCTGTGCAATCGCATCTCTGCCCAGTGGTACCACGCTCGCGGGCTGATGCGCCTTTCGCCTTATGCGGGTGGTGCAATATGCATTTACATTGCTTCTAGATTCCGTGACCCTTTGCCTATGTTCTCTCTCAGTCGTTCGTCACACAGAGGAGTCATGGCAACCTGGGCCTGGACGCGCGTTAGAGGCTCGTGAAGGGCCCTTGATCGTATCTATTCGTGGCAGGAAGCCGAATCCGGTCTGCATTGCGATCAACCGCTTGGTCTGGGAATGTCTTGCTCAGTCACGACGTGAAAGATGACCACAACGGAACCTCACCTTTACCTTTACAAAACTCTGGCTCTCGGATTATCATTGCAATCACTGTAAGATGTTGTGTGTTAAAGATCCATGTTCGCTGTTCATGCAGCACGTTGACACTGCTCGGCGTTTTATTCTTTCCCTTGGCCATGAGTCCCAGGCATCTATTTCCTCTCACGACGATGGGCTTTCCAACACACAAACCAGTCTTGCACGCTCTGCAGCTCGTGCTGGCTGCGTGACCTCCTTGTAACCCAAATCATCTGGGATTCGCGTCATTGTAATCTGAGGGGGCAATCCCATGGCCGACATGATGATTGAGCTTGGAGTCAAATCCGTGCCGCGCTCAACCACGATGTTGAAATGGTCTTATCTAACATTTCGAAAACCGAATGCTGTTAGGGAGTCTAGCACATCCTTATCCCTGCTCATCGAGAAATCCGAATGAGCCAGCGATCACTCAGGGCAAGCACGGGCTTTCTGAGCATAAATAAGACGCGCGTCTCGATACAATGTCTGTCATATACCCACACATACACCCTGTGGCTGCCCTGGCACGGTTGACTCAAGCCATCTCCTTATAGATCTTAAGAGAGCCGCAGTGATCGCGAAATTTGGCATGCCAGCTACCGAGCGCGCTTGCTTGAACAGCACGATACCATGGGTTTCCTCAGACGTATTTATTTTCACACCGCTCAAATGCTCTGGGTGAGCGTTGCCAAGTATAAAGAGATGAAATTTCGATTCCCCAATTCTTTAGTAGGTGATCCAAGATCAACAACAGGTATATAAGATCATAGCGGAGAGGACTAGGTGACTTGAAACAACGAGACATCTAAAGGGAACAATAGACGCACGAGTGCGCAACACAAGGTCACCTATGTTCCCCAGGGTAAACCGGAAGACGAGTTCTACAAAACACCCATGCTTGGATAGTGTATATGTGAATACCGGAGTTAGCAGCAAGTAATGGTGTATTTGCACCCCCTGGCTTCTTTCGAACCGGTGTGATTGGCTAAGCACATCGAGGCTTCGTTGCTAAGCTGCATTTCCGTGTTGTCACACTGGCAAGAACTTTTCACGGCGTCGTCCTGAAGATATCACCATGCGCCGAAATTGATTTTCCGTTGCAGCCTGGCTCTTCGCAATTTGTAAGAGAACGATGCAAATGGCTGGCAGAATGACCACGGATTATGGTCCCAGAGTTGGTCCTCTCACTTACGATGTGCGCGTCCGTGATTAAGCAGCCACATAACTTTGAAGGAGGGTATATTTTTGTCTCAGTCATGGACCTAGAAATATCATTATAGTTTTATGATCATCGATCACGCCTGACACCAGTTTGTGGATCAGCCATCGGTCTATTATTTTTTCTTTCTTTTTTACAGCATTGTTTTCACCTCTCACAATGCTCTGGCGCTTTTAATTATCGAATGTACTGTGGAAGATGCACGCCCTCTAGTAGTCATCTACATCCAAAATCCTGAATAAATATCCTGAATTCGAGCTGCCGAATACTGAGATAAGATTCAGGTGTACCTCGGTAGTAGGTCGACAAGCAGAATGAAGTTGCTTATTCATACGCTTTCTTCTCGGATCCCGCTGGTGTAATTGGATCCCTGCAGCGCAAGCCGGCGCATACGCCTTCCAAAAGAGGCAAAAGTTGAGGTAATCCGGGGCCATTGAACTGTCCGGCGCTTCGTGAACAGGTTTCAATGTAACAAATAAAAAATGGGCTTTCCTGAATGGATGTATAAGGTCCATCGTTATCAATGAGAGGTCGCATTCAAAGATTTCTATACACTGGACATCATTCAAACTCACCAATCTAACCTCAACATGCCTGCCCCGACCCCCACTTCTACCGAGACTATTAACATACCAACGTTTGGAGACATAAAAGGTCTTGTGTATCCCAGCGGAGCACGCCAATTCCGAGGAATACCATACGCCAATCTCACTAAACGATGGACTCGATCTACGTTGAACACATCTCTGCCAGGTGGCCACCATGACGGGACCCAACACGGGTAAGATGCGAACAGTATGCTGCCTGAGATAGACTCCTCTGACAAAAGCAGGCCAATATGCCCACAGCCCCCAGATTACACATGGGGAAGTGACTTGGTTCCCGTACCACCAATTCCTCACTTCAAAGAGGACGTTGAAGATGAGTTGAATTGCCTCAACCTCAACATTGTCTTGCCGCCTGCCGCCCAGACCAAGAACCTCCCCGTCATGGTTTGGATCCATGGCGGCTCCCTCCTCTTCGGCTCCTCCACCAACCCCTGCTACGACATGGTCAAGCTGGTCGACCACTCAACCTCAATTGGCGCCCCCATCATCGGAGTCAGCATCAACTATCGCGTCGGGCTCTTCGGCTTCCTCGCCTCCTCCGACATAGCCGACGACCTGAACGCAGACGGCCTCGCGGGCGCTGGAAACTTCGGCCTCACGGACCAGCAGACGGCCCTGCGTTGGGTGAACCGCTACATAGCGAGTGTGGGCGGCGACCCGGACAACGTCACCATCTTCGGCGAGAGCGCGGGCGGCATGAGCGTCGCGCACCAGATCTGGGCACGTGAGCCGGCACCCTTTGCGCGCGCCATCAGCATGTCTGGCACCATCAACACGATCCCCGTCTGGACGCTCGAGGAGCACGAGAGGCGGTTCCAGGCCCTGACGAGGCATCTCAATATCGAGGGCACTGGCGGGGCGGCGCTGGCGAAGCTGCGGGGTGTCCCGCAGGAGGCGATTGCTAAGGCCACCTGCGAGATCGAGGGCACTATGGGGGCCACTGGGAACCCGTGTAATGATGGGTGGTACCATTCCTATCGGCCTTCTTTACGAGATGGTGGCATCATTTCGCCGCCGGAGTGGCTGAAGGGGTACATGATTGGCGATGTTAAGGATGAGGCCGCTATGTTCCGTGGTAGTCTGCACGACCAAACCTACGAATCCATTCTAGGCCACTTTAGTGCGTTCTTGGGAGAGAAGAATGCCGCGGATGTGCTGCAAAAATACGGCATATCAGGTGATTTGTCTCATGAAGAGCTGGATCTGCGCTTTGAGAAGATGGCCACCGAGGGCCTGTTCTGGTTACAGACCTATTTGCACGCACATGCATCCAAGGTCGAAAGAACATATGCGTATCATTTTGACCAAGTTTCACAGCTGGAGACTTCGTTCAAGGGACTAGCACATCATGCGGTTGAGCTGGTCTTTGTGTTCCAGACCCTCGAGGAAAGAATGACGGAAGGAGAAATGGACTTGTCGCGGAAATTAGGGACGGACTTTATCCAGTTCGCGCACGGCAATGATCCATGGAGGAGATTCGAGAAAGGAAATTGGATGGTCTACGGCCCAGATGACAAGTGGGCTGTTAAGAGCGAGGACGAAGACAAGACCGTCAGGAATTACGCACGTATGATGGGCATCCTCGAAGACGGCTTGCTCCCAAAGTGGTTTGAGGCGCTTGATTACGTGATTGATAGGAGGTGGCATTTGGGTGCTGTGCTGCCTAGCAAGGGCGTATGAAATGCCATAAGTATATTATTTTCAAGTTGTATACCAGCGAAGATCTTCGAGAAATCCCGACATAGCAATAGTTCATGTGGATTTACAATAGGAACCTCAATGCCATCATGATCTAGAGGCCTCACACCAGAATCATATGCTTGAATAAATAGTGGCACCGATATGATGCTGCCATATTCTCTCCAATTGTTTCTGTCGGCTCCGCCGAAGAGTAGGCCTGTCGCGGCTCATAGCAGCAGAATTTGAGCTTGAGCAAGTTGCAATCACTGCCTCCCAGTGTCCATGGCCTTACCCAAGGGCTGATGAGGATTTGCCACCAGTATCCTGTACAGGACATTCTGTTCCTGTAATGACCGACGGGTTACTGGTCTCCAGTGAATGAGACCCGTTCCGTATCGGTATCCATTGATCAAGGCTCGCCACATTGACATCGTGGGTTCACCGCCGGAATTTCTGAAATACATAATCAGATACAGAAGCCTTCAAATTGATACCAGAAGCCACTGGAAATGCGACGCCTCTTTTTTTGGTCACTCGTGCGAACGAACACCCAAGCTGGGTTCCAATGTTGCCGTCTTTGTAGTCAAAATGCACTATGACCGACCAATGGAATTACACGGATCTCGGTCGTTGGACTCCAGCGTTCGATGAACGGGCAATGGCTGCAGCGGGGCAAAGTTGGATCATAGTTCTCACGCTTCAGTAATTGCGTACTCATCAGATGCCTAGATTGCCCCTCGTACTGCGATGATGTCGGCCACTCAATGCCAACTCGTTACTAAGTCAGCCTGAGACTATCATGGCGGTCGACGCCAAGCTCAAACGCATTAACCATTTTAGGTAGCTGTTCGCGCCGCGCTTATAGAACCAAGATAAACGAGCGAAAGCGTATCTGGGGATCTTGACCTGCTAGATAGCAGCCCCGATACGATCCTCGAGGGCCCCTCGAGGGCCCGGCGAGCGTGGGCGGCAATTTCCCAGTTGTACTGAGCAATCATTTCTCACATGAAGCCCTCCCGGCAAATACATTTCCCCACCCACGTATCAGATATCTTCCACACGAGGCATATCGTTCTATCGCAGATAACGACGAAAGATCTCCCTTGAGGAGCTCAGCATTGGCGACACCGGCTGAACCAAATCCGCCGCCAATTTGCGCCGCCAGCACGGCGCCGTGCCGTTTCCGGAAAGAAAGTCAACAGAAGGAGCTTGGAAACCAGTGGTGCGGCCTTGGCGGTCCAAATCGAATCGAGCAAAGCAGCAGGCGGGCTATCAAGCAGCACTTGTCTTTTCCATCCATACCTTAGATCTTTGACGCAATTGACAGGAAAATAATCCATGAGCTAAGTTATAGAACATGATCTTTACAGTCAGTTGATTGATCAGCTTCTGAGAGCACAACGTCCTTTCACCCCCGGACCTCTCAATTTGACTTGTTGGTAGGCAGAGTCGGCATCACTGAAATATTGTGCATGCGAACAGTTTTCATGCGTACTATTGAGCGCTCTAACAGAAAATTATACAATCAGATGAACTGTACTGTAGCAACCAAAATGATCAGTCTATGTGTCAAAAATGTTGTAGATGATGACTGTGATATTTGTGCCATTCAACTTTTACCTGTACTGCGCGCGGCAGGTTTTCACTGTTTGAAAGACCTCACCACTGGGACTTAAATCCAAATTAGGGACCAATCTTGCAAGCTATTGTTTTTGCAGCAAAATGGATTCATTGGTAAAACCTGCTGTATAAGTCATTCGCTGTCATTGAGGCTAAATACATGATCTTTTGTTGCAGTCAACACACACGCGCAAACTGAGAACAAGATTCTGAATGATCAAATATGGGGTGATGCTAAATAATTGACTCATCCGTTTCACAATACTCGTTGCCCTCAACCATCTTCATATCCAAATCCACACAGGTTCAATCATATCGCATCATTCATCTCACTGTCGTGCCGCGTACCATCCCCAGCACTTGGGTGAATCTTCTGACACCTTCGCCCCTCTCATTATGAAGCCACCAAGCCGCCCTGCTTCTCAAGCAGCTCGTAGTACCGAGGCGCCAACGCCTTCCTGATCTTTTTGCCCCAGATGATCAGCGGCACAAACAACATGCTAATGGCGAACGAGATGAGGCCGGCGGTGATGAACATATTGGACATGCCGCTGGTCTGCAGCCAGGGCGTGATGACGAACGGGATCGGGATGCCGATAGCGTTGCGCACGAAGGCGATGCCGACGAACGCCTCGGCCGTCAGCGGCCGGTACGCGTCGATGACCAGGGTCAGGGCGGCGTCGCCTATGGCGCCGAGGCCGAAGGCGAAGAGTCCGCCGCCGATGGAGGGGTAGATCCAGTGCATGCCCTTTGATAAATCTGTGTCAATAGTGATAATACTGGCTGGGGAATGCATATGGGAATCTAAGGGGATCACTCACGCGGTCTGCAGTCGTGCCGAACATGATGATCCCTCCCGCCATGAAGAGCGCAGGCGGCAGCAGGAGATACAACCTCATCTCGGGCTCGTAGTAGCCGCCGTTGCGCTTCGCGAGCCAGCGCACGGAGCGGTCACTCAGAAGACCAGAGTAGAAACTGCCAAGAAGGTTGCCCACGAAGGGTCCCAGGTTCATCAGGCCGATACCGTCCGTGTTGAAGTTGTATGGTGGCTGGGTGAACCGGATGGGGATGATGGATGCAATGATCACGAGCCAGGTTATGCCCGCGGCATACTGGAGGGCACTGAAGGCGACATGGGGGAGCATGATGGTATAGGCTGGGAAGTGGGCAATCTTCCAAAGTGACTCGGACGAGTACGTGACCCAGCGCATGCGTTGTCGGTAGGTGGCAGGTGGTATCGACGTGGAGCCCCTGGCTTCGCTGGTTGTCTGGTGGAGGGAGATGTTGAAACCGTCTTCGGCCTTGTCTTTCTCATCTTCGCACTCCTTTTGGTTTGTTCCTGAAGGTTGGGTACTAGGAAGGCCTTGCAACACTGGGACGTGCTTTGTCTCTTCATATCCAAACAAGAAGATGACGAAGACGAGCGTCAACGATATCGCGAGGGCAAGATATAACCTTCGCCAGCCGGTGTACTTCGCCTGGATTCCTGCCGCCATGGGAGTCAAGAAGCTACCCACCATTACACCGGTAATATAGAAGGCATTGGCTGTGCCTCGTTGGTGCACAAAGAAGATATCGGCAATCTGAGCAAGAGCCATGATTAATTAGAGATTTTTTCTTTCCTTCTCCGCAAAGGTGTCAAGCTTCAGCCATCACTCGAAGGGAACTCACCGTCATCTGAACAACAGTCTCATTTGTTGCTCCCGCCAGACCATAGAATAGGTTCGTGAGGTAAAGCTCCGCGTCGGTTTTCATGTACGTCGACCACCAGCTCACTGCCGCCATAGCCGCAGTCGACAAGACGTAGGTTGAGCGACGGCCGTACTTCTTGGTCAATGGGATGAAGAATATACAACCCATTGCCAGACCGGCTAGTTGGGCTGACTGGGTGTTGTTGAGCTGCTCGAAGGTCAAGCCCAACTCGGGGCCCATCTGCTGCCAGAAGCGGGTTTGCACGGACAGCCTTGTACGAGGTCAGCAACGAGATTGCAAGAATGAATGTTGATGAGATGTAGTGCGACAAAAACATATGTGTTGGGGGGGGGTGGAACGGCGGGAGGCTCACGCTGTGAAGACTGCCACGGTTTGCGCCATCACAAGCCCAAAATTGAACACCTTGCGCCAGATACTCCAGTTCTGTAACTCGTTGCGTTAATGAACATCCTGTTCAGAATGTGGAGGTAAGAGGTGGCTCAACGCACCAATGGGTCATTAGGATCGTTGGAGGGGATAGGGAAGCGGACGAAAGTGTCGGTCTCGTTCATGTTCTCTTTTTATGTGTTGGTTAGCCAAACTCGCGATCATTTCCATTGGCAGAGAGGAGCAGAACGTACCGTGAACCAGGAGAACATCGCCTGGTGCGCGGTCTCCGCCGGTGTCGTGAGCAGACATGTTGATGAAATGGTTGGCTTGAATTCAATGGACCAATGTGAAAGTATGTCCAGATCAGAGTCTGTAGGATAGAATGTACAATTCGTTGCAATAGGAGCGGTCCACTGTCCAAAGATGTAATATCGATGTCCTCAGAGTCTATTCCAGATCCACAGCTGATAGTTCATATGTCTTCGTCCTGAGCTGGGGTTGCTTCACTCAAATACACGAGCTCTCCATGGATGAGTTGGTGTCAAACAGTCTCGAGAGTTGGGCTTGGTGTCAGTGGCTTTGGCGGACAGATAATGCATGTGTCTTGATCTGGGCGGCCGCTTGCCGATCTAGGTATGTAAAGTGTGAACTCGAGGGTGCGAACGTGATACAGTGATAAGAGGCCATCCTCCATGCCACGCGACACCCTCCAAGATAATAATTCTTGGGCCTCCCTGTTTCCATCGCAGTGCTTTGGATTGGCAATCTGTGGGGTATGGGGTCCGGGGTAATGGGGTGTGATGCTTCGCCCAAAAGAGAAATTGTATGCGCCGGACGGTCTAGGTGGCATTGCGCATGGACATCTACCGCGTAGAATGGCTGAAAAGGGACTGGTGCAAACCTTCTACAGTATCAGCTACTCTCATGACAGCAACAAGGTTCTGGCAGTCCAAGGGTATAAAGGTGAATAATACAATGAGGCTCGTTTCTCCCATCAAAAGGTGTGCCAGTGCTAGTCATGACGCAGTTCGAGATATCCAAGCTCAGCGGAGGTATGTGTGTCTAGTGCTCTAAGTGCCACATTTTACTGTTTGATGCATTGCAATTATTCAGCGCTAAAAGCAGGAACTCTAGGCTGCAGTGACTGACACCTGATCTGTAGGCGACAGGAGTCTGGTGGAAGTCGTCGCCACGACACTGTGCAGAGCGTAAGATCTCTCTGCTGTCATCACTACAGCGACGATGCTCCCACTGAATCCCGAACAGCTTCTCTGACGATCCTCTGACACGATGGTTGCGTCCAGGTGCAACACCTTGGGGGGCCCTGGATTCCAGGTCACTGTCCTGGCAACAAAGAAGAGTCGAGCGGGTCCTGCTGGAAGGCGAGATACATGTCGCTGTGGACCCAGAACCTGAGGGAGATGATCAGAAGAAGTCGACAGAGGGCTGCGCGGTCGTGGGAATCCTCCATCCACCACTCAACCGAAGTTTGCTGCACCGCTTCTGGTACCTGTTGGTGCGCTTACCCAATGCTGCCCTCCCCCATTTCCGTCCAAAAGAGGATGAAAATGACGGGAATCCGAAGGTTGGTAATATCTAAGAGGGCTTCTAGCATCCACATCGAGCTGATTGCTTGACCAGAGGGTTGAGATGTTTTTGACCAATCATGTTGGAAGCAAAATGATGGTGCAGAACATCGCAAGCAAGCCAGCATGGTATATAGAGGTCGTTGCGGTCGATCCGTCATACCAGAAGAAAGGACTCGGTTCCCAAATGGTGAAGCATCTCCTAAGTCTTTGTCCTCCAGGCCACCCGGTATACCTGGAGTGCACCGATAGCAAGAATGTCGGGTTCTACGAGAAATATGGCTTCAAGGTGGTGACCGAGGTTCGCTTGGTAGACCCTTTCGCAGAGGCAGATGAAGGGGTAAGGCTGTGGATCATGGCGAAGTTGTGAAGAGAGTCTGGTGATCTCGTTGGTGGTGTTGCTGAAAATCGATCAAAAAAGGGCTATTTCGGCCCCATGAGCTCTCATAGCAGCGTCAGCATCAAAAGAAGCACCCCCGCTCATTTCTGCTTCTTCCAACGTTTCGAAAAGGATCTTCGCGTTCAGACTCGGATCCCAGCTAAGAATCTTATCTCGAAATCGTTTGAGCTCATTTCTCCAATGAGGATGGGCGTCGAGGACCTGGAATTCCAGGCTGGCCATGACAAACGGGTAGAGCGTGCTATTGCCGACGAGCGAATGCCCATATTCCGGTTGTTCGAGACCCAGGTGTACGGCCTCGAGACAGCTCATGAGCGGAAAACAAGCTGCTCCGTGGTTGGCAGGATGACCCCGGGTGGAGGCTCCTTCATACCTCCTAGTTTGCCTCTCCATCGCCTTCTATGCTCTAGCATTCCGGAGAAACGCCATGCGTCCCAAAGGTGCATCTGGACGAACTCGCCGACTTCTCCCGGCCAGAGCCAGAGCTCTAGTTCGCACCCGGGCTCGTCGATGCGGGCGAATACATCCAGCAACAAGCGAGGTAAGCCTGAGACAGGCTCAACTCCATCTTCCTTGCAGTTAACCCAATGGCGCTGTGCCTTGCGGAATCGGCGCCAGAAGCCGAGGTGTGCTGTTGTCCGACCCAGGACCAGGCTCGGAAGATCCATTATCCCCATGACCTCGAAGCAATGGTGGGTGTACAGATCTGCATCACTGCCTACATTTTGGAGGTCGCCATGCAGGTTATACAGGTCAGCCGTGCAGAGGAGATGGGTTGTCCAGCGAAAACCTCGTAGAATCTGTAGGGCTGTGAGTATAAGGAAACTTGGATGACATGCATATGGGGGAGCTCACCGAAAGGGTGCACAGGAGCAGACCAGCACCTAATGTCCTGGCCTTGATAATCCCATTACACGCGGAAAGCTCCGCCTGGAATGTGCGCAGAGCATGGTCGAATTGCTGGTGGAACCTTAATGAGTGGCCATCCTCCAGGAATATCTGCAGATTGGCGCAGACGACGAACAGAGCAGTCGAAGGTTTTGCCTCGTCTGCGATGAGTGGCTTGACCCACTCATGGATAGTCGTAGAGTAGATATTGTGAATTCCCTTGTCGAGAACTAGGTCACGTCAGCAGGTGCGGCGTCGGACTCTGGCCGGGAATAAGACTGACATCGTTGGAATGCAAGCTGAGTCTCCTCGCTTATCGCTTCGGGGCTGCCCAGAGCAGCAACAGATGATTCATCAAACTGGTACGATGGGAGCGACGCAGGCGACGCGTCACTGGGTGCTGTTGGAGGACTCCGAGTCCTGACGCTGTCGCCTGCGGTGGTCTCGCCCGCATTGCTCTCGCCTGCATTGCTTTCCGGCGTGCCTATGACCGTCGGTTCCGACCCGCCGCTGGGCTTGGAGGAGGCCCGGCTGCCGTGGTGAGAGGCCGAGGCGACGCTGTCGCTGCCCCACCGGAGGCGGATGTCGTAGCCATCGCATTCTATGCCCTTGGCACGGCAGGCCATGCAGGCTGGGCGGGTCTCATCACATTTCCGTTTCCTCCTCTTACACGTTGCGCAGCCGCCTCGAGACCGCCGGAATCGAGGCATGATATGACGGGTGTGGAATGAAAAGGGGCAAAGTCTGCCCATACCTTGGCCGGGGTGCGCCCAGCTGGCTGCCCTCCAAGGGACAAGGCAAGCTCCCGTAGCGTCCGCGGGTGGTTCGTGGATCCCGAATGCTACGGAAAAGTGCCCAGGCCCAAGTACTGCACCACCTTCACCACTTGCTCAGTCTCAATCATCAACCCATGAATAAAGGAGCTTGTGTACAGCGTCCGTGGACGAATACTCTTCATATTGCACTTGCATTGGAATCGGGTTTCATCTGATGTCTCCGAACAAGGCTGTGCGCCATGACACATTGGGTAATTTTGGGGGAGTCAAAGCACGGTTTAAAAATGTCTCGATTATCACAAGTCGATGCGGCCAACAAACATTTATTAACTGTACTAACCTCTCCCTGTTGTGAGCCTCCCCACCTCATGAAAATCCCAGGTCCACTAGCCCATTCTGCTAGAAGAAACTCATAGATTATGAGGCGAATTTCGAGCGGTAAAGTACGGCGAGATGCCATGACAGGATTATAGCGGATTACAACAAATAAATGAACGTCGGACGGAGGAGCGCGGAATCTCTTGGCCAGCTTCGGATGCGAGCAAATTATTTCTGGTGGCGTGCTGAGACTTGATGGGCTTTCGAGAGGAAGACAAAGAATGTTTGAGCAGAGCCAGAACCTTCGGGGCAATGGCTGCTTTTGAAGTTATCATTGCCCATTTCGGCCAATTTACAGGCCTTAAGTCACACGGCAATAGCACTTTTACATAGTACTTAACGGCATTAGACTAGGTTACTTATAGCCTACAATAGCTTCAACCTTAATAATAAAAGTAAATAAATATAGCTTAATACCATAGCTTGGCTAGAATATTAGTTTATAAACTAAAATTAGAAAGTTATTATTAAATTCCTTATATAAAGAAACTTACTATTGTTATCTTAAAAATGTATTAATCTTCTATGAAATGCATCGGTGATGAACCGGTCTGCCTTAGGCATGTTAGCTTACAAGCAGACTTTCACTAGTAGATACATAGATGCAATGGCAGGCGCAACTGCTAGCCGTACGCTCTGCCACCCGGCCAAAAGACTACTGGTGTTTACTTTATCGACAGTTCCGACAAGTATTTGAAGACTGCTCGCTTGCTCTTTAAATACAATCTACCACTGTGTGAGGGTGCCGTGTATGGCTTCGGACGTATATGCAACAGAAACGGAACCAGAGAGATAAAGTTCCAACAAGACGGTCGTCTTGCAGGAAAGCACGTATCGGTTCTGAAGAGGTCCAGCTTGCTTGTACAATCAGGTAAAGAGGTATCGGGCGCGGTGGTTGGCTGAGGGCGGTCACGCGGTAAACGACGAGTTCCTTGTAATTACAGAACAAGTGGTCCTACTCGTTGGCTTGATTATCGTTGGTCAGAATGATGCAGGCTTGGAAAAATTCTTGCACAGGAGAATTTGCCAGCGCTTAGGGGCATGAGTGTCCAAGAACACCCGGCCATTTTCATATTATAATTAATCCACTTGAACAAACACATGATGGATCGATATTGATCAAATGTATCTATGAGTGCAAGACAAGCAGATAGTCTCAACGGACCACCGGGGCGCTGACGAGAGGCTTCGTGGAGCAGTCGCGGCTGAACGGCCGAACGGCTACAAAAGATCGTGCGTTGGAACACGACTCCGCCCAGAGATTGGGACCATGTGCGAAACACATCATAAAGGTCGCTGCAGGTAGAGCCGTGCAATGGGCTACTTCGACCTGCTGGTGTCAAATTACTGCATCGGAGACCGCGTCCGGGGAGGTACCGTGAGCGTCATTACATTCGGAAAGATAATATCAGAGCGATATCAATACAGATATTCGCCGCAGTGGGTGGTATCATCATCAACGTCGTTTCGTAACCATGTACACAACCAATGCTCCCTATCCCTAGAACAAACATCCCGGCCTGCAGTACCCCATAGCCCAGCATGAACACCAAAACACCAAGCTCACTGCTCAGAGAGCAAAACACATTACTCATCGTCGCCCCTCTCTTCGGGCATGCCCTCGCTCGCAAGCTCCTTCTCGAGCTCGTCCGTAACGAAGCCCTCGTAGTCTTCCATGCTCTTCTGGACGTGCATCTTGAATTTGATGACATCGTTGAGCATGCGCGTGATCTCGGTGTGGAGCTCCTCCCGCAAGGCATTTGCTCGGATGGTGAGTTGCTCGTACCTGTTGAAAAAGTTAGTTTGATCCGTATGCAAGAGTGGTTGGCGTATCATGCGAGCTCTAGGACTTACTCAATGTTGACATTCATCTCCCTCTGCTCCATCAGCTGCACGCTCTCCGACAAATTGGACCGCATCTTGGCGAGCTCCTTCTCCATCTTCTCGATCTGGGTGTCCGAGGCCATGCGCTGCGTGTTGGTGACCTCCTTGGTCTTCTCGTGCTCCTCCTCGGCAGCGCGCACCCGGTGCTCGAGTGACTCCACCTCGTTTCGCTTGTCCTCCATGGCCTCCTTGATGTTGTCCAGCAACTCGTGGTCCTTCATCATCGTGTCCATGGCGTGGCTGCGGCGCTCCGAGATCTCCTTTCGCAGAGAGACAAAGGCGTTCTTAACTTGACCTCGGAGGTCCAGGTTGAGGATATGCGCAGGCTGGTAGCCTGTGTGGGGGTCGGCAAGGAGACGCTCGTTTTCGAAGCCATCACCGAAGGAGCCCTTAAGTTGTGATGCCGTGAAATTGGGTCCTTCGTTTACCGTGACCTTCAGCTCGTAATCCTTGCCCTTTGCGTTGACGGCAGTGGCGGGTATGAGGCCAATCTGGTACGCCAACGTGTTGTATCGGTCGACGGTGCGCTCGAGATCGTCTAGTTTCCTGCTAGCCTCGACTTCTTTTTCGGCAACCTTTTTCTTGACCTCATCCAATCGCTGGCTGGCGGACTCGATGCCCTTCTGAAGCCGCTCCCGTTCCGATGTCATGCGGTCGATATCCGCCATGCTTATGCCTTGGTCGTCGACTACCTTCTGCAGGCCTCTCCGCTCATCTTCAGCCTCATGCAGCTCCTGCATCATCTTCTCAAGCTCCTCACGCAGGACTTGAATCCGGCTCTCGTACCTTTCTGACCTTTGCATAGCCAAGGTGTTGTACTCTTCAAACTTTACTCGGTCCTCCTCCATGATCTGGTAGTTATTGTCAAGCAGAGCCGGGTCCGGGGTGTTTTTCTCTAACTCTTCGACTTCTCGCTGCAGCCGTTGATTTTCGGATTCGAGCATCTGCAGCTCTTGCTGATATTTTGAATTCGAGCCTTCGAAGGCCTCGGCCATCATCTGCACGTGCGGAGCAAGAACCTTCTCGGCCTCTTCATCGCCAATGTCGTCGTCCATATCGAGCCAATCCCTGTAAGCCTTGCTCAGGAAGTCAAAAATGATGTGGTCACCGGTCACGTCAACCCCAGCCTCGGCGCATGCCTCCTCATATCGATTGGAAGAGTATGCCTCCAGCATTTGTGCCAGTTGCATCATCCAGTGTAATATGCCAAGAAACGTGTACCAGTTCTGTCCACCCACTGCAGCGATCTGGCTTTTCGTGATGCTCCTTTCGTAGGGGTAGCGAAGTTGTTTTAATAGCGGAGGCACCTCCTGGTCGATATTCTTCATGAATCTGTAGCTCGGGTCGATGCGGTGGTACATCCATTGGAACATGTAGACAAAGTCCTTCTGGGTCGGCGACTTCATGACATTTGGCGAGAGAGAGTAGTTCATCTCCATTTCGAAGTTGTTCTGAGCGAGGTAGTCCAGCAACTCCTGTCCTATCCTGGCCTGGAATGACCGGTCCCTCAGTGGCCGCGGATCGCGTGGCACGCCGGCTGGCTGTGGCGCCTGTTGGAAGAAGCTCTGATGACCGCCGACATGGGCGTGAGTGGACGTTCTTGCGCGGTAGACACTGCTCCTCCGCTCGCCACTGCTGGATGCGCGCCCTGGAATGTTGGAAGGAGTGTAGGACTTCAAGTTGCTCGTGCTTTGGGGCTGGTAGGACATGCGCCTAACGGAGGATGCGCCCAGGTCTGCCAGATTGCCACCGGAGGAGGAGCGCGCGAACATGGGCTGGGGTGGCCTCGACAATGCCAGGGACTGCCTAGATCCCGAGACAGAGCGGGAGTGGCTCGACGAGTACGGCGCGCCGCCGAAGGAGGATTGCGATCGCTTCATTGCGGAGGTGGGGTGTGGAATGGCGGAGTTGTGGCTAATGCCGCCAAGAGTCTGCAAGACAAGCTCGAAGTCAGTATGTTGTTGTAGCGACAGTATAAAGTACTAGTATGTGGGAAGCGAAGGACTGGTTGGGTGTTGTGTTGTTGAGGAGGAGGACAAAAGTAGGGCGGGCGCGAGTGGGTAACGCAGAGTAATATTTGGAAGGGTCCTAGACTGACTTCTCTTGGGCGGCGCACACTCCACAGGCCTGTGTCTTGCGACATGATGGATGTCGCGACTTGTTGAACGATGATGGGTAGGTAATTGATAAGAAACTGGATCGTGATGTCGAGTTGCGAAATAGGAGATCAGAAGTCAGCCCAACATCAGCGACATGCAGGGTCAGATATATGCCCCAGACATTCCAAGGACGGTGGCTTTCTCCAGCACCGTGGGGCCCAACTTCGAGCTGCGTGTTGCCAGGACGCCAGAAAAACAAAGGCAGTTGCCCAATCAGCAGGGACCTCCAGTTTACTGCAGGAGTTGGTTGAGGGTTAGGGTCTTCTGCGTAGGTGGACGGCCGGGTATACCATGTCTGGGGGCCGCCATGTGAAGCTGGGGAGTGACTGTCTGTCGGCGGCGCCTGGGCGCCTGCGCTTAGTGCCAAGAGCTGGCCTGCCCGCAGCGTCCCCAATGTACCTCGGCTTCGGGAACTTATTCGACGGCTGATCACAAGTCCCTACATTCCGGCAACGGCCTTCCATGCTCACGACTCTCCCTCTCTTGTTGATGTAGGGTCATGAAGCAGACCGGATAGGCTGCCCATCATGACGATTCGTGAGGACCTCGTGGCCTCTGCAGTAAGTGGTTGTCCCTGTCCCTTCCGCCACCGATGTCAGGTATGCTAACGACGTCACGTAGGCCCAGTGTAAGTCTACGACAAGCCGCATAGATCCCCTCCCCATCGCTGACGCAACAAATCGCGACAGTCCTGCAAGATCCCAGTGTCGCAGCATCCCCAGTCGAGAACCGGGTGGCTTTTCTCAAAGCCAAGAACCTGACTGAGGAGGAAGTCCATGCTGCTCTTGCCCGCGCCGGACCCGAGCAGGGACCTGTCACACCATATTCCGCACCACCTCCTCCCGGTGCAGCACCGGGGCAGCAGCCAGCATACTATGGAGGATACCCGCCTTACGGATGGCAGCAACCTCCTCCGGCGGTACCTAAGAGGGACTGGAGGGATTGGTTCATAATGGCCACGGTGGTTGGAGGTGTAGGCTACGGACTGTATGCCTTGGGCAAGGTATGGATGCTCAATTGTGAACATGGAATACAGCGGGATTGACAGATTGACAGCGCTACGTCTACCCCCTGGTGGCGCCACCGACACCAGAGCGCCTCGAGTCCGATAAGAAGTCGATCGACGAACAATTTGAAAAGGCCTTCGTGCTCGTGGAACAGCTTTCAAAGGACACCGAGGAGTTGAAGGCCGCGGAAGAGCAACGGAACGAGAAATTGAATAACGCCCTGTTTGAGCTCGAGACCGTCATTGGTGAGCTCAAGTCATCCAACAGGAGGAGAGAAGACGAGGCCCAACGTATCCGGGACGACGTCCACGGCCTCAAGGACTCGGTCCCCAAGGCTCTGGACGCACAAAAGAGCCTCACCGACTCGAGGCTCCAAGAAATCAACTCGGAATTGAAGAGCCTCAAGACCATCATCAGCCAGCGGATGACGAGCCAGCAGCCATCGGCATCCACAAACCCCATTTTCAACCGCCCGTCGGTTCCCCCTCCGGTTTCGACTCCCGCGCCAGCAACAGCGACGTCAGGCTCGAACGGGGCGACTAATGGCAATGCCGGCTCTGAGGAAACCCCCAAGCCCAGCAGTGGGCCATCTGTCCAGGATTACGCGGCGACCACGGGGCGGAGTTCTCCGTTCAACAGCGGCATTTCAGCTTCTACGGTGAAGATACCAGAGTGGCAGAGAGCTAGTAAGTAGTGATGGGCTCCACCTCCAGAACCAACCGCAAACTCCCACATTCTTGTTTTTGTCGTCCTTGCTTCTAGGAATCGTAGACCATCTGCTGACAAATCACAAGTGGCTACCAAGAAGAGTAGCAGTGCCTTGAATGGCACCAGTGCGGACGGTGGTAGTGGCTCACAGACCGAGGCGGGTGGTAGCAGCTCTTGATAGCGACGAGTTGGTCCTTCTTGATGAGCTTGGGCAGCTGTATCATATGATGAATATTATATCCGCATAGGCTCTGCACGAAAGTTTCGTGACTCGACAAGCTTGGGCTTTTGACGATCATTACAACATATCTCCTCATGTATTCTACAATTCCATTCCTGGGACTCTGAAGGGCCCACACCCTTTGCCATTTTGGCTGACTTCACCTGTACAAGCACCGTTCAGTGAGAAAATTGGTTGTAATCCATAGAATAAGGTACCGGCCGCAGCAGGAGGCCACTGCGGTCGGCAAGCTGCAGGAGCGAAAACTCAAAACCGCGGTGACCGACCGAAATAGCACACGACGAACGTGGAGAGGAACAGGCACCACCGGTTGGCCCATGTCGTCCCACTCTATCGATGGCCAAGCTTCGTTGGATGTACCCCACAGGGCACAGCACTAGAGCGAGAGCCTTGGAAGGATCCTCAAAAACGGGCGAATGGTGTGGGCAAGGGCCACGCGAAGGATGACGAATGACACGACGCGACCCCATAGGAAAAAAAGGCTCTGGGAGTTCAGCTGGTGCTCAGCATCGTGGGCATCGTGGGGTTGTTGAGCCAGCGCGTGGACTGGCCGACACGACATACACAGGCGGTGACGGGCCAGTCTTGACTGATTGTCGCGTGTGGGTTGTGTCGATACCGGGTGGCTGGGAACTGGCTGACTCAGGCCCGTCATCGATCAAAAACCGCATCGACTATCCAAAAGGCACAGCCCGACCTTTGGACTGTCTTCCAGGCCCCGTTTAAATGAGTGTGCGTCAGAGTCTCGCAGAAGAACGGCAACACCCATGGCCCAGGGAGGCTCTGCAAGCTCCTGAAACATTGTTCGACATCATAGTCGCCAACTCGGAGATTTGACAGGGCTAGGTTTAGATTGGGCATGGCATCAGGTCTCCAGCGGCTGTGCGGCTTACTTCTTTGTTCGGACCCGACCTCAATTGTTCAGGTGGCAGGCAGGCCTGGGCAGGATGAAGTCACAGGGCGTGGAGACACGGTCAGAATGAGTGGGAGTGGGCAGTCCTCCGGCTGACAGGAACGGTGTGGGGTAGGCATCCACTAACAGCCCACAGTGGTAGCTTGCGGTGGCTGGAGATAGGGATTGGACAACAGCCAACCTGTGACCATGCAGAAGCCATGCCTCCGCCCCTGCAGTGCAGCCCAAGCAGGCCAGCCAGGCTACTGTAGTAGAGGGGCGACGTGAGCGGGTGCTCCCCCGTCACTGCGGCAACGGCGACGGGCGTTTTTTATTTGGGGCCGACTTGTGGAAAACGGGCAGCGCGGAAGTGCAGAGTGGATGCCCTGGTTGCCTGGGGCCTGCTCTCCAGTTTCGACCTTGCCCGTCTCGATGAATTGACCGTCCCCATCCGGGAAGCGCTACTGATCCTATTGATTGCTGCTCTCCCTCTCAATATCAATTGACATCCTTCCGGCGCGCGTCGTGAATCCCCACACCGACACCGACACCGACACCGACACCGACACCAACACCACTGCACTACTGTTTAGCATTTGCACCTGCACCCATCACCGCCAGGCCTGCTTACCCGGCTTGTTTTGGCCACTCTGCCAGCTTTGGATTATTGTTTTTGAGACTTCTTCTTCTTGATATCCCGTCGCGACAATGATGGCATGATCATTTCACCACATAGAATAGTGTCCTACCTGCACGCAGCATTACAACCGTTTGGCATATCAGCTGCATCGCACCGCACCGCACTGCACCGCTCCGCATTGCATCACATCACCGACCCTGTTCTTTTTGATTCTGCGGTCTTGCCATCCTCACATGAATTGATCTCGCACCCTCAACTCCTCAGGATCCAGCCTTGAGACAGCATGGCTGCTATACAGAAAGGCGACTACAACTTCTCAGAGCGGCGACAGCAATTCGAGCAGAGCAAGCCCACCAGCGGTTTGCGATCCTTCCTCCATAGGCGCAACAACTCTGACGGCGTCAACCTCCTCTCCACCTCGCCCAACCTTAGTCCACCAGCAAGCAACCAGGCACACCAGGGAAGTCGCAACGCTGAGAATCGCCACTCAACAGCCATGGCATTCCCCAAGTTGGCAATTGGTGCTGAGCCCCCTCAGCCGGAACACTCACCCACCAGGGCGAGTCGACAAAGCGCCGACACCCACTGTAACCCCAGCAATGATAGACTACACCTACAACCACCAGCATCGCCCACAAAATCCGGACTGGGCACTTTCTCTTCCAGGTTCTCCAGGGATAAAGGCGCCAGGGACGCTTCACC
Source organism: Diaporthe longicolla (assembly GCA_000800745.1). Taxonomy (NCBI): domain Eukaryota; kingdom Fungi; phylum Ascomycota; class Sordariomycetes; order Diaporthales; family Diaporthaceae; genus Diaporthe; species Diaporthe longicolla. The sequence goes on from JUJX01000006.1 coordinate 600,644, forward strand.
ACCCAAGAAGACCCGGTCCTCAACTAACATCGTCGGCCTGCTGTCTCGTCCAAGGTCGAACAAGAACCTGAAGCTGGACTTGGAACAGCAGGTCAAGAACAAGGAAAATAGGAAGCCGTCGGATCCGAGCACAGCTGACGCTCCCGCAACTCCCATCTTTGCCCAGATGCGCAGCAGAGGCTTCGGTCAAGCAGTTTCCGTCCCTAGCTCACCCTACGAGGCGCCTGCTGACCCTTTCACCTCCACGAGTCTGCTAAATCTTAACAACTCGCTTCGCCCATCCCAATCGAACGTGGCCCCCGGCCAGAAGCAGAGGCCCAAATCGTTTCAGCCTCAATATCTCCCCAAGCCCGACACTGCCCAAATAGATGACAGGAAGGAGACTCGTGGGCGGACGAGACACGACGACTCCAGTGATACCAATCGCGACTCGACACGGGCCAAAGGACGGTCCAAGTCACGCAACAGAGTCTTGTCGGCCCTGACGACCAGAGGTGGACGGAAATCCAAGTCTCCATCACCACCTTCTCAGGATGCAGGCGAGCCCTATATCGACCCGAAAGAAATCGATAAGCAACTGGAGGCTATGCTTGATCGGCGGAATATCCCGGAGAATCAGCGACACAAGATGCGAAGCCTGACAGATACGATCAAGATGGAATTCATCAGGCAGGACTGGGCGGAAAACGAGGGGAAGAATCTGGTCCGGCCGCAGACCAACGATAGCGACGATTCTACCTCGGGCACCGCCAACACATCTGTACACGAAAGTGAAAAGAAACAGTCTCGAGGGAGGAGTTTCACGTTGTCAAGGAACAGCTGGAAGCTCGGGACCTCACCGTCGAAGGGCAAGAAGAAGGAGGCCTCTATCAGGGGACACACCAGGAACAAGTCGGCGGACAGTACCCTCAGTGAAAGGCCCTCCTCCTCAGGCGCATCGCACTCTAGTAATGGGTTCATTGCGAAGATCACCGCCCAGCAGCCCTCGGACTTTGTGGGTTATCTGCGCAAGGTTCAGAAGCCAGAATCCGTGGAGGTTGGCAAGCTTCACAAATTGCGACTGTTGCTCCGAAACGAGCGGGTAGCGTGGACCGAAGATTTTGTGAAGCAGGGCGGCATGCAGGAAATCGTTGGTCTACTCCACCGGATCATGGCGGTTGAGTGGAGGTGAGTCTACTAGTCACCTTCTTGATTGTCTTGAAACTGACTGACTTTTTTTATCTCAAGGGAGGAACACGAGGATGCTTTACTCCACGAGAACTTGCTTTGTCTGAAGGCACTATGCACAACCGCTTTGGCCATGCAGTATCTCCACTCTATCCAGGCAACGCTCTTTCCTGCTCTGATTGGCATGATATTTGACCCGGAGAAGAAAGGCCCCAGCGAATTTACCACCCGGAACATAATCACGTCTGTGCTTTTCACTTACATCCAGAGCGGCACCCCTCAGGAGAGAGTGATGAGGGCGAAGACAGTGCTATCGTACCTCCGCGATCCACAGGCGAAGGAAGAGGAACGACCGGTTGAATTTGTTCTGGGTATGAGGCGAGAGCGGCCTTATCGCGTGTGGAACAAAGAGGTCGTCAATGTTACGAAGGAAGTTTTCTGGATCTTTCTCCACCAACTCAACGTCGTTGCCTTGCCAGCAGGTCATAAGTCGAACGAGGACATACGAACAACAGCGAACAAAAACGATGCAGCCCCATCTCCCAACAATGAACAAGCGACGAGTACCTCTGATCCATATGCCTACATGACACGGCATTTCCCACAGGAGCGGCCTCCTGTTCCAGCTGCGCCATACGTCGGTGGTGTCGAATGGGATGCCACAAATTACCTGGCATCACATCTGGACATCATCAATGCTATTCTGGCATGTACGCCGACACAGACCGAAAGAAACGCTCTGCGCGAGCAGCTCCGCATCTCGGGCTGGGAGCGTTGTCTAGGAGGAAGCCTGCGCCTCTGCAAGGAGAAGTTCTATCCTGCTGTGCATGATGCTCTTCGCAACTGGGTTGCAGCAGCGGCGGATGACGGCTGGGACGTCCGAGACGTGCGTTTCGGTCCGCCTGCCGAGTCACGCAACTCATCCCCGAAGAAGCCTGCTCCTGGGGGTGGTGCCGCATCGCCAAAGAAAAAGTTGGTAGAGGAGCCTCCCCCGAGGCTGGAGATGCCAAAGCTGGACTTTATGCTTGACGGACCACTATCCGCTGCCCCGTAGTGGAAGGATGAGAAGTGGGTCGAGCTATTCAGCGATATGAGACAACAAATGGGGAGGGGACCGATGGCGCTTGAACACAACAGTGGAGCCAACTGTCAACGGTATCAAAGGAAGTCGGAAGACGCCCGGTGTAAAGGCGGGTGATCATAATGATCGTGGCCGCATGGAGTCTGGGAAGGAGAGAAAAGCAACAACTCATAAATTCGCATGAGCTGATCGAGTCATTTGGAGTTCTGGAATGGATGGCGGCATGGCAAACGGATCTCATATTTTGCGCGTCCAAGGATTGGTTTTCTGCATGTTATCACATCACCCCGCCCTTCTCCTTCCGTCGACTCCTGCAGAGTTGCCGAAAGTGAAGGCAAGAGACCGGACACTTTTGCCTACCCTGGTCTCGAGACGGGACAAGGAGAGATGCATAGAAGTCGGGCTGTATCTGATGGAGCCCCCTAATGAGAAGGAACCATGGGGGCACGGTAGATAGGGATTTGTTCTCGTGTTTGCAGCTCATGAGATATGTCTAATGAATGATACGAAATACATAAAAGATTACTGTCGATTCCTGGAATCATGGCCTCAACATTCGTCAAGCCTTACGTGAATTGCATCTCACAACATTGCGTTCGAAGAGTGATCACGAGGCAGCTGGGTTTGAGTCTTCTTTCCTCTGCGTCTCCTCCAGTAATACAAATTCCCCATGCAGGCGGGAAGGACGCTTATATCGCCATCTTCTCATTGTCACTCACCAGATTGAGGTCTCTTGAGGACGAGGACCTGCGGCCTTGCTTCACCACAGCTAACGTCCCCTCACTCCACTGCGTTCGAGTGTAGAATGAGGAAATGTCAAGTCTCATCCATAATTACTAATCACTCAATCTATTCCATCCCGACTAACCAGGCAGCCAGTTTAGAAACCGCTCCCATGGAGTGTCAGTCTCGGGATGATGAAAATACCACTGGCCCCCAAAGAGCCAATACAGAACGTTGAGGGATGCTCTGTAACCTGGGGCCTTGGGCTTTGGTGTGCCAAGGTGATGCCGCAACGGTCAGCTCAGCTCAGCTCAGCTCGTTTCCATAAGTGTATACGCAGAGAGCAGTCAGATAAGCAAGGATTCAAGAGCAACGACCAACTCACCCGGAGACTCTCACGCAGGATATAGATCGCGCAACATCGACGCCCATAGTGTTTAACCGGGGGAACGTCCACTGATCCAGGGGCACCTTGTCGAAGTGTGTTTCGACAAATGGAAAGATGAGGTGAATTTGCTCGCGCCACTCCTACAGAGCCTTGAGCTTGGTGAGATTTGCCTGGTCTCGACGTGAGGCAATCATGCGGAGTGTGATGTGCTCCATGTTGTCAAGACTCTTGTACGCCAAGATTTTCGCAAAAGACGATACTATTTGACAGTCAGCAGTGCGATAACAAATGGTGCCCTAGCTTCAGCCGGTATCTTTCTGCCACGCCCGTCGTCTACCACGGACTTTGGAAATAATTGGCCTCCATCAGGTTCCTGGAATCCAGGTGAAGGTATTCCTCAGGTACAAGAAAGGCTGTGATCCTGCTACCAGAGCTCCCTGACGGCGAACTCCCTGGCTCGTCCCGGGCTGGAAAACGTTGCCATTTCGCGAGGGAGTTGTGCTCGGGTCTGTCTTTGGTACCAGGCTTGATTTCAATTGAGGAGAACATGTCCATTACTCGTCCATAGGCTCTTCAAAAGAATTCATTCTGACGCTTCGTGGGGAAAGGGGCCTCAACCAGACTACGGGCACCCCTCAACTTGCCGGGCTCGGCCACGTGAGGACGCTGAATCCATCTTTGTATCAAGCTCAGCTTGCCTAGATAGACAAGCACTGCCATCATCAGCCACCCGTCCTCATTTTGGTTGACTATGCGCTTTTCATAATCTAGTAAGTTGAAGGCAGCCGATGCGTCATTCTTGTATTCATCACAGTTGCTGCAGGGACAGCTTGACTCAGCCTCTGCGCTTTCAAAGAAGTGGTCACGGTCCTGGGCCAGTGGCGGCCAGATGCAATCATGGACCCGGGGGATATATTCCAGGCTCTTGCAGTCGCTGCTTGGGCCTGGGCAGAACATCCGGTATTGTCCCATGTCCAGATGACCGAGACGTGAAGTTTGGTGGGCAACAAGTAAGCTCACCGCACCCACGCGGGATTGTGTCGTCTCCCTGGGCTCGCGAAACGAGTCTGGCGTCTGGGTGTGACGATCTTGTGTCCTGACTGATCCGGCCGTCATGGAGGGTCGGCAAGAGCATAATAAGCAGATTGCCTGACGAGATACGAGCATCCTGCTTGTGTACTACACAGCAGGCAGCCTGGAGAGGCTACTTGGGGCCATGGCGCCGATCTTGACCGACAGCTATTGGCGCTTCTCGTGGGCTGAAAGCGGCATTTGGGGCTGCCGCATTAGTTGCATGGTTCTCAGGACGTACAGCGCGGTCCTCGACAGTGGAACAACTGAGGATTGGAGAAGTGGGCATGTTTGCAGAGTGTATTGGACTATGTGCCTTTATAGGGTGGTCTTCTAGGCTCCACTTCTGGCGTTTGCAGAGTGTAGAAGCATTTCGGATGGATTTCGAGCGACAGAAAGTATAAGAAACGGTGATTTAGGCATTGACAGCAAATGGGAAGTCGCAGCGGCCCGTTGCATGCCTTGGACGTTCTGTACCCGTGTACCTACTGGTGCGCAGCGGCCCGGGGCGGGCTGCGTCTTATCGGAGCTTCCGACCACCCCACCAAGAATGACGACGGCGGGGATCTTCACGACTAGCACACTCCCCTCCAATCCATTCCCTCGCAAATCAGCAGGCAACCTAGCCAGCCAGTCAATAGCTCACAGCTATACCCGTCCACCTCGAACCATGGCGACCTCAACCTCAACAGCAGCGGCTCCGTTCGAATTCCCACGCGAGTACTACTTCCCGCCCTTCTTCACCCGCCAGACCAACCTCAATACCCACCATGCCCAGCTGGTAAAGTGGTCGGCGCTCGTCCTCTCGTACTGCCAGCACCACCGCATCTTCAAGCTGCCCTTGAGCCCGACAACCACGACCACCTCTGCTTCGACCGCCATGGCCCCCGGCGCCACCGCCGAGGATATATTCTTCAACAGGAGGCTCAACAGGCGGCTGGCGCTGGTGGACGTCAGGGAGGTGATCGACTTTATGAAAAAGGACGGGCGGGCCGAGTACGTCGGTGACGGCGAGGGCGCTGGCGGTGACGTCGTCTGGGTGTACTGGAGGACGCCCGAGGAATGGGCTGCGCTTGTCGAGGCTTGGGTCGATGAGACGGCGCAGAAGGGGACAGTGCTGACGCTGTATGAACTTACCGAGGGCGAGGGTACGAGGGGCACCGGTAAGTTACGCCATGTTTCGACCCTGGTGTGTCGTCAGTGGAGAATGGTGACACTGATTGTGCTGATCCACTCACGATAGAGTTCCACGGCCTGGATCAGGACCTGCTACAAAAAGCCCTCAACGTGCTGGTCAAGAGGGGCAAGGCACAAATCTTCGGGCAGGAAGATTCACAAGGTGTCAAGTTCTTCTGAGGGATACGGCGGGTCGAGAGACAATTCACAGAATTCAATGCATTCATCGCATTGCGCTGCCTAAAATGCGCAACATGCCATAATTGGCGTGTCTGAACAACAGCCAGAAGTAGGATGCTCCAGAGACTCCCCCAGCCGCGAACACAAAACCACAGCAAATTATGCCGGCCGATCAAACACATGTCCGATGCTTCAGATCATGGCATTAGCATCATTTGTCCTTGAAGAACCTCGTCGCCAGGTACTTCTTGTCAAACTTCAACTCCTGGCTCATGGCCACCTGCAACAGCCAATCCGAGGACACGACCCTCGGCTCCATGTTCCCATCCCTTGCCATCTTCTCGAACCTCGGCCACAGCTCACGCTCTGCCTTGCTGCTGGACGTCAAGAGGTACACTGGCTCCGGTCCCTGCAAATCCTCTTCCGGATTGGTGGGCTTGATGGTTGATGCACCTCGTCCGGTGTATGTCTTGAAGATGGCGCCGTTGGCCTCTGCAATCGGTCGATAGCTCTCGGCGCCGCTCTTGATGTCCTTCGTGCAGTATATGGGCACACCCCACAAGAGGCGGCCCTTGTTCTCTCGTGCTCTTGCGATGGACTTCTCCAGTTTGACTCCGAATCTGGTCTCATTGGCCTTGTCCTTGAGCTTATACTCATTGGCGTCAAGGCGCTCGCCAGCCTCGAGGCAGGCATCAATGAAGCTAGAGTTGATGACTTCTGGGCCACGGGCTAGGGCGCGAAGGAATTTGATGGTGCGAACCATGTGCGGTGCGGCGAGAAAGTCGCATGGCGAATTCTCATGTACAATCTGGATACCCATGCTGCGCAGCTTCCTCTGTCACATGGGTTAGCCAAGAGAAGTTTTGTCCGTTGTCCAAATCTGTGGAGACTAACCTTGTCTGCTTCCTCTTTCTTCAAGTTGTTGAGCCAACCCTGATAGCCCGTTAAGATGATGCGCATGTCGATGGCTGGCAAGGACGGTTTGTGCCTCTTGGCTGGCCGCTTCTCTTCCACCTCTGCTTCTTCCTCATCCTCCTCATCCGCCCGGTCGTGGCCAGGACTAGAAGACCGGGCCTTTTCCTGTGCCTTTTTCTCCCGCTCTTTCTCCCTCTCTTGCTCAAAGAGGTTCGTCGCACGCTTACCACCGAACGGTGTATTGCCGGTGGATTTTCGCTTCCGCTCTTTCTCGTACAATGCAATATCTGGCGCCAAGTTGTGCAGCTTGTTGAGTGCCGAGGCTTTGGCGCTGCGGCTGCCACTCGAGAAGACAGAAGACGTATCATTCTCCTTGCCACCAAGTGAGCGTCGGGTCCTAACCGGCGTAGCACTTGCCTGTGCTTTTGTCCTGTTCTTCGGGGGCGCCGGGACGCCGAATGTCTTGGTAGTTTTCTCAGCGAACTCGACGTCGTCATCCTTCATCACATCGAACTCCGGATGCTTCTGTCTTCCTATTACTAGTCCGGCAGCTGGACCATGCGTAGCTCCATTCTCCTTGACCAGATCCTGGATCTTCCTCTTGCGACGAGCCACAGCGTCCATATCGTCATCTCCGCCCGGATAATACTTCTCATGAAGCTTCGACTCGTCGAAGGGGGTCTGGCCAATGATTTCGCCTAGATTTGTCCGTGGAGGGAAGTGTACATATCGAGGATCTGTCAAGGCCTGCACCTCACACTTGGCGTAGCTCTCTTCGACCCACAGGTGGTTGACCACATGGATGCCCCAATCCGCAGCCGCCTCGCACTTTTCGCCACTCTTGCGCGCGGTAATCAGATGTGTGTTATCTTGCCTCATTGAACCAGTGGGCTCGGCCCCCGCAGCTCTGAGCAAGTTCTGGAGATATATGCGTGCCTCGCCGCCATAATTGGAGAGTGTGATTCGAAGTCCCTGAAATCCCGGAAGTCCCTCTTTAGGAATGGGATAATGCAAGAGACGCCGAAGTGGGTTCGTCCATTGGTTGCGCATGATCATATAGTAAAGCCAGGCCAGATTTCCGACGTCCTTGCCTTGTTGTGCAGCCTTGACATACTCTGGTCCATCGCGGTACTGGCACACGAACCAGTCGCAATCACTCTCAGTGTCGACCACCGTGCCTCCTCCATTCTCAATGAGACCTTTCAAGGTCTTTCGCAGCTTTTCGTTGATGCCGAGGTCCCATGACAACACTACCCGCTTGTCTTGGAAGACCGTCAATTTCTCACGAGCTCCTGCTTGGTAATCTGCAGTCATGGGCGGTCTATCGGGGCGAGCAGACGCTGCGCCGTCGAGGTATTGGCTCGGTGGGATAGCAACAGCATCGTTGGAGCCCGATCGCAGTATCTCGGGATCTGGAAGCAGGTAGGGGCCCTCGTCTATTCTCTTGCCCAGGCGGAAACAGTCGTCAAACCTGGGAAATGTTAGGAAGGAAACCGCATAGTGGGGTAGGAAATGAGTGCTTACCAATGCGGCAAGACGATCTTGCACCGAGAATTCTTTTGCGTGGCCACCTGGGCCTTAGGTCCATCCATCGACAGCGCGCAGATATGAGTGGTCAGGCGGCCGAGATCCTTGGACTCCATGCCGCCCATGGCGAGGACTGCACCAGAGATTGTCTCCTTGTCCATGATCGGAAGATTGTCACATGTCAGGACGACGTTGGAGAAGATCAGGCGCGGATCAGGGGAATATGGCCGAATCTGTGCCTGGCGGTTCTTGTGGAGGGAAGCGTTGATCCATTCAGGTACAACCACGGGGATCATCATTGCCATAGCCTCGTCATACTCTGGGAAGTCGACCATGTCGGCAATGATGTGAGTGCACTCCGGGACGTAAATAGAGCCGTCCTCTTCGCGGTCCACGACTTCGGCGCCATACTTCTCGACAGTGCCTTTCAACTAGAGTACGTATGTTAAAGATTTGGTACTGAGCACCACCAGTTCGAGAACATGGGCTGAGTAAATACCACATCGATTGTGCTTTGAGTAAGAGTACTACTTGGTACAAATGCGAAAGTGCATTCGTCGAACAACAACTGTTCGGCAGAATCGCCACCGTTCTGCGCGGCCATCGTGCCTGGGAGTCGGCCGTCGCGACGCGTCAAATCACGGGCAGGCGGTGTTACATGAAGATGGGCAGGAGTTTCGGGACGAGCCAACGGCTGGGATGTCGTGGAAGGTGAAGAATCTTCGGAGTCGAAACGTCGCGGCGAGTGGTCTGGAGATGAGTGTCGTGGAAGCAGACGTCAGGGGGCAGCAATGACCAAACTGCAGGTGTTTATTAGGCAGAGACCGCGACTTCCCGGGGGTGCAGCTGCGAGCTTAATCCACCCACTCAACGCGAACCCGACGCGGCGGCAGGCGCAACCCCACAGGTGGGGGTTCTCTGTGCTGGCCCGTGCCTGCGTCCAGCGAATTGAACTTGGGTAAGTATGTACCCAGTTACCCATGTACCTAGGTATCCAGGCACTTTTAAGACACAATACGTGAATAGAGCATTCCCTGAATGCTGCAGCAACAAGTTCACAGCCAAATATCTACATGCGTCCTGATGAACACCTGCTCATAGAGCAGTCTCTGCGACCCGAGTATCTCATCCACGCTCGTAAAAAGCAACTGGTGGTGTTTTTGCAAAGGCTTACCAAGACACCAGCCCTGCTGTCCTGCCGTCCATACGTACTCTCATCATTTGGCGGATGAGTATCTGTAGATTCATATGTACCTACTAAAGGTGGGTAAGTAAGTACCTAGGTATGTTACTATAATGGTAAGTGCTAACGTGGGTAACGCAGTATTGTAGCAAGGCTGCATACCCCAGGTACTTCAGGTTAGCATGATGCACCAGCGAGCCAATGACAACCCATTGACAATGCCTCCTCACCATTTTCCCTTTTCATTCAAACGGGGGCCAAGTGCTCTGCTGAGCCCTGGAAAAGAGGGAAAACCCTGACATTCGGACTGCCGCAACACAGGAGTTGCCAATGGAGCCAGTGGCAAGTCCCCACCACCACCTCCCCAGCATTTTTACATTGCTTTCGAACGATGCGGCTCTTGCTGAGCCTTGATCCCCCACTGACACGACGCGGATTTTTGCCGCAGAGCCAGTAGAGTGTCATCAAGCATACCTTCCCAGCAATTTCGCATATGCATCAGCGACCCTTTGGGGGCTGCTGCTGGGCCCTGACACTCCCACCCCATGCAACACAGGACTTTCCCACGGAGGCAACGGAACACGACCAACGAGACCCCCTCAGCATTTGTAGATCTCATTCTCCTTGCCTCTTTTCCTTTTTATCTGCTGAGCCCTTGACTCCCGACTGACGAAATACAGGACTTGCGTACAGCACAACCTCCTCAACAATCCTCTATTGTTTCGAGCCGGGGGCAGTTGACGTTGAGCCTTGTACATCACCCACCCCCCCACCCCTCAACCTTTTCAGCTTAAAAGCATAGCACCCTACTTCTTGTATATTCGTTTGTCCATTGCTGTGACTACCACTGTTGACGATGGCTACTTAGACTATATAGGCTATTATTGGAGACATATAAAAGTATTAGTAGCACTTCAATATGCAGACATCGACCGGTTTGTAAAGCAGATTTACTTCCCTTCAAATAGTGAAGTGCAGAGGACACCACATACATATTTGTACCTAGTGAGACCTTGATATCATAGGCTGTAGCCATGGATAAGTTTCATACCTGTCATAAGGCCGTGTTCTCTCAGGAAGTTTTTATATCTTCATGAGATATCAATAGCCATGCGAGGAAACCAACGAAGACAAAAAAGTAGGACTGCCAAAACTGTAATTTAGACATAGCTAGCTTTCAATTTGAAGCCACGGCCAATCACATCTAGCCCACCTGCCTTTTGTCCATCAAAAATATACCTCATCACATGTGAAAATAATTAGCATTGTATATGGCCCGTTAGCCATGTGGACCGCGTTTCTAGTCAAGCGTGTAGTCCCTATGGGTACCTTAGCCAGTCCCGTCACTCATGAATGGCTAAGCGACACTGGATAACAAATCGGTTGGATGGTTTGATGGTGATGTATGGGTACCCACCCTAGGATACTATGCATGCCATTTTTATGCAAAAAGAAGGATTATGACTGGCAAGCTGCTATCTTCATTTCTCCCCAGCGGATACATCAGGGAATGAACAGCATTTTGGTACCCATTCGCCGATATCTGCTCTGCCGCCTATGCAGAATTCAGCCGTCAAAAGAGTTGACACTAATCCCACACTTCGTTCGTCAACGCACTCGTCAATAAGTTCAGCTGCCCTACTCTCTTCAACGAAGATATTGAAAGCCACCACCAGCTGCCTTATTCCAGAGAACCCCATTGGCAAAAATGAAGATGCAGATATGTTAAATAAGTGCATCTGACAGGACTACACATGGCTGCGTACATTGTGAGCTTTCCTGGAGGGAAAGAGACTGAAAGAGCCACATATTGACGAGGAGCGAATATTATGAGGGCTGGAAATGTTTCCTTCCTTTTTTTTTTTTACCAGTTTAGATTACCACTAGTAAAGATTCATATACGTTATCTGATATGTACAAAGCGAGTAACATGGTACATCAGTTATAGAAGCGACCCATCTACTTTGATAGGGTCAGCACACCAGGCCTGTAAGGCAAGAGGCCATAATCACCCCCAGAGCTAGGCGACCGCCCCTGGTACAGCAACTGCAAATTGCATGGGTCTATCGTCATGGTCTGATCCGGGTTGCTGCGTATGATGTCACCGTGACTGATGTCAGTGGTCCAGGTGGCGCCGCTGTTGGCCTTGCCGGCGAAGGGGCTGCTCTCGCTCGTGGCCTGGGGCGTCCAGGAGCCGCCGAGGCTGGTGGCCGTGTAGGAGCGGAAGTAGCGACCATTGGCGCCGATGGACTCGACGATCATGAGGTACTGGTTGCTAGTGACGGTGTAGACCTGGACCGCCTCGAAGAGGTTGTTGGTCGTGTCGCTCAGGATGACCGTCGAGGCCGTGCCAAAGCTGCCTGGGAAGTTGCCGATGGGCATGCTCGCGCGGTAGATCTTGCCGTTGTCCCCAGCGAAGAAGAGGTACATGTTGGAGCTGTCGCCGATGACCGTCTGGTCGATGGCGCCCGTGCTGCTGCCGCTGATGGTGCCGGTGAAGAGCGGTTGGGCTGCGGACCATCCGTTTGCGTTTGTGGGATCGCTCGACGTTCGATATGAGAAGGTCGTCGGCCCCCACTGGTGTGCGAGCACCCAGATGCTCTTCGGGGCGAAGTAGAAGAGTGTCGGCGCGACCGCGCTTGAAGACATGGTGTTTTGGCTCGCGGAGCCCATGTCAGCCCAGTTGGTGAACGTCCCGAAGTTCATAGAGCCCCAGGTCGATCCAGTGTCGTGGAATGTCCCGTACACGAGATTCTTGCCGTTGTAGGTGACGTGGGTGAAATCCTTGAGTGAGGCCCATCCTGACTTGGGATTTGCCAGAGACCCAGTCGATGTCCATTTGTAAGTTGTGGGGAGAGAGCAGGCACGAGGCGCCGACACTGCAGGTGCAGCGGCCGCCGACGAAGCCAGCATGCCTCCCAAAACTGTCTCCAAAATTCTCATCCTGGCGGTGATGAATTCTGGTTGTGTATACAAGGCTGCTGGACGAGGGAAGCAAGATGCAGAGGTCCAAATTGGCCAATTCCGAACCAAGCATAGCCGGATTATTATGTCTCTCTCATGTCTTTTGTACTCCATAGGCATATGCCAGGCCTACCTAGCTAGGCGTTGATCAAAGCATAATCGTGTGCTCCAATATAGACGGCGGGACCGGCCCTCCGCCTCGCGAGTCACATTCGACGTTAGCGGACGATTCTTCCGTCAATACGGGATCAGCCCCGAATTTAACCAAAACATCCTCCGGGGGCACGGACGAGATTTGTTCTAAGCTCCCCCACAATGCAACCCTTAGTGGACTGGCCCATGATCTTAGTACGACTGAATAGCCGCACCCTTTATTAAGGTCATGCCAGTCACGTCTCAGAGAATGTTTCTATAGGTACGCGTATGAACATTCTGCGGGTAATCTATCTGGTTTCAGTGATGGGGGATGTAAAAGGGGTTGCATCTATCTGCACGGTCACATTATGCAGGACGGGCCGTAATTATATTCCTAGTAGAACCTGGTGCGAATGCGAGAAGAACCGAGAGATCCTTGCGCACCAATCCTAGCAGTCATTGTCCCTGCCGGTCATCCCAACTTTCTCAGATGTCGGCTGTCAGTGCCGCGTGTCATGACCATATTCGGATCCGAGCCACTCGCATCCTTCCAAACTTCGCCAAATATGTGCTGGAGTGCGTCGAGCGTTGGCTGCAAGGGGTCGGAGGGAAGCAGGCTGGGTCATGTGCCCGTTGCATCCGGCACTTGTGGCGCTAAAGGATATATTCCCATCCTTTGCTTTTTTTCCCTCTTTCCTCTGCTTTTCTTCTTCCTTCGGTGACGGTGTGGCAGCGACCGAGATGCTCCTATCCATGTCAGCCACAATAAAGGCTAGGCGAGATGCACGCCCTCTACTGCATTCCCCCCCCCCTTCTTGGCCAGCCCAAGGGTAAGGGTAACGTGGTGCAGACAACCAATGGGGGGAGGGGGGTCACAAGCAAGTATCGAGATCTCAGCGTCAGATATCATATTACATGAGAGAAACCCTCACTCGTCTATTGAATATGGCTGGATCAACTGAGTGTCCTCATGTAGCAGTCAGGCGATCATCCGCAAGGGCTTGCTTACTTACCCCGGGCTGGGCCGTTTCCCGGGATGGAGAAGCCCCGAAAATGCGCGTCACCAGACGCAAGCAGCCGACGGCACCAACCGCGAATTAACCCTCGATCAGGACGGATGTGCTGACGGCAGGCTGGTTGGCACTGTAACCCTGGATCATTCTTGAGGATATCCTCATCCACATCATATCCAAACAAAAGTCTTAGACTCATGGCTGCCCATGGTCCTGCCACTATTGCTCGCCATGGCGATGTGGAGGAATGGTCAGTTGACGGGGCATGTTGCTCGAATCGCCAAGGGGCTGCGTACCATCCGCCCTCCTCTATGCCACCCCACGAGTCGACGCCGATGGCTGAAAACCTGGAAACATGACACTGAATATCAGCCTGCCCTCGAGATTTAAGTATCACGCATTCTCGCTGCCAGCGCATTCTCGAGGCTCCACATTCCAGCTGTCCTTTGCCGTCGACCAACCACTTTAGCTGCCGCCTTTCACGCCCACCGTGCCGTCTGACCACTTTACCGCTGCCCTAGCCTCTAGCTTAAGAGCCGCTCATTCCAGCCGGGCCATAACCAGGTAGGATACTCCCTTGATGCCTTCCTTTTCCTCTCTGTCCGCGGGACCTCGCCTCAGCTCGCATGATCCGTCTCCATCCACCAGAGCCTCGGGTCATGCGGCTGTGTCTGAGTCGCCCGCGGTACCAGGCTCTGGGTTTCCATGCCATCATTCCATGAATGTGCTGGGAGTTTGTCTCATTCGCGTCCATTGTTCTTGCTGTCCTGCTGAGGCCATGGTGTCTCTATGTGCACACATATATATGCGCGGGGAGGGTTGGCTGGTTGTGGCTTTTTCAAAGCAAGGTTTTAGCCTTCCGCTGGTGAACGAATTCTCGATTCATCATGTTTTCATGTCCAGTCAGGGACACACGATCCCTGGGTACTGGCAAAATGTGCTCTTATTTGCTGCTGATTGCGCTGCAGCTGGCCTGCTGCCAAGGGATTGCGGTTGACCGAACTCTAAGGAACACAGGGGAAGTCAAACATATCGTACCGAAACAGGTATCTCCAGAAGCGAATAAATCTGTGGTATGTTTATGTGGCTCAGCATTTAGGAGCGAGGCGCAAAAGCTGAAGAAAACCAGAATACCCAAGCCATCCAGGACCTCATCTCCGGAACCACTGTTCCCGTGGTCGTCCACGAGTTAGAAACAGGAATTGCACAGATATTGCCAACCCCTGCAATCGAAGCAGACACCAAGGGAATAATAGTGACCAGTTTGGAAACTGAAGGCCGAGCAACTGACGGCCCTCTGATTAAAATCCCGATTCCATCGCCAACGGATACCATTGCCACACACCCGACAATGGTCATCAAGCCAGCCGACATGAAGATCGCTGCGGCGTCCTCCAACATCTTCGGGGCGCCCATCAGCACCAATGCTCCGCCGAGTGTCATCAGCCGCAGGGACGACCACCCTGTCCCCAGGCTCGGAGTAGTCCAGAAGTCTGCGCCCCTCTCGACCAACAAGTTCTACCAGAATTTGTTCCTCGGCTCCCAGGCTTCGATCGCTGTTACCCATCCATACTCGGTTTCCTGGTCCAAAGGCGGTGGTGTCACCAAGAGCTGGGGCCTGGCTGTTTCTCATATCGAGGCCAGCCAGTTCGCATTCGGCCCCAAGAAGGACACCGGCGCCAGTCAGTACTTCATCAACCCCATAGGCATCCAGTCAATAGTCCTATCAGCAGAAGAGCTCGGTAATGGTACGGCTTTGACCACTACTCAGGCCACCGAGTGGTCTGTAGTCGCGCAGCTTCGTACAAGTGCGGGAGCAGACCCGACTATACAATTCCCGCTGGTGCAGGGCTCAGGTTTCATCACGGCCCAGTATAACAATGGAACACCCAAATTGGAGTCGGGTATTTTCTTCGCCAGCGTGACAAAGATCAACACGCAGCCCCGGCCCGGCGTCACCAAGTTCAAAATCATACTCAACGATGGAAAAGTCTGGCTGCTCTATGCCTACAGCACAAACAATTCTAGTCTGGACCTGCAGGTTGTCAACAATGGCCTCGTCCGTGCGACGTCCAAGTACACCGGTACTGTCCAGATCGCGAAAGACCCCGGCAGTGCAGAGGCTCTTTACGATGCGGCTTCGGGTCAGTGGGCAACCGGCGTGACCCTTTCCGGCACGACCTCAGGGATGCGCGGAGAATATAGCTTCACCTTTGCGAAAGGCGGCCTGACCGGCGCGCCGCTCCTGATGTACGCCCTTCCTCACCACGTGCAGTCGTTCGACAACACGACGACTGCGGCGGTGAAGTCCAACGTGCAGCTGCAGTCGACCACCAAGGGCAAAGGTACGGCGGTCGTAGCCGACTCCTGGAAGATGGTCGAGACTAGACTACCTATCAGCATGAACTTCATGCCGTGGTCAAACACCGAGGGAACAAAGACCACTGTCTCTGCTGATGCTAAGGCGAAGATCTTGAAAGCGGCGCAGTCAGAGCTTAGCCAGGACATGAACGCCCAGTCTAATCTCAACTCCATGTACTACAGTGGCAAGGTCAGTTCGTGATCGTTTATCTAGGAGTGGGATCATTTGCTAAAATTTGAACGTATTCTAGGCTCTTGCGAAGTTCGCCCAGATTCTCGCTGTCACCTATGACATGCTTGGCGACTCGAACCTCACAGCCGCTGGCTTGCAGAAGTTGAAGGAGGCATTCGCACGATTTGCCAGCAACAAGCAGATCTACCCACTGGTTTACGAATGTGAGTTGAGCCAAAGACAG
This sequence comes from Diaporthe longicolla, assembly GCA_000800745.1. Classification (NCBI taxonomy): domain Eukaryota; kingdom Fungi; phylum Ascomycota; class Sordariomycetes; order Diaporthales; family Diaporthaceae; genus Diaporthe; species Diaporthe longicolla. Next base: position 616,944 of record JUJX01000006.1, read on the forward strand.
TCCTTTGCCCTTCGGTCCAACGTGCTGACCATCAAAAAGCTGCCTGGGGCGGCCTGGTCTCGTCAGCCTCGTACGCGACAGGCGACGGCGGCGCAGACTTCGGCAACTCGTACTACAACGACCACCACTTCCACTACGGCTACCACGTCCTTGCGGCCGCAGTGATCGGGCACCTGGACCCTGGCTGGCTGCCGGCCAACAAGGACTGGGTCAACTCCCTGGTGCGCGACTACGCGAACCCGTCGTCCCAGGACCCGTTCTTCCCGGCCAACCGCATGTTCGACTGGTACCACGGGCACAGCTTCGCGCACGGCTTGTTCGAGAGCGCCGACGGGCGCGACCAGGAGTCGAGCTCGGAGGACGTCATGGCCAGCTACGCGCTCAAGATGTGGGGGCTCGTCAACAACGACGCCGACATGGCGGCTCGGGGCAACCTGCAGTTGTCGGTGCTGGCGCGGTCCCTGAACATGTACTACCTCTACACGAGCGACAACACCGTCCAGCCGACCCAGTTCATCGGAAACAAGGCCGCTGGGATCCTGTTTGAGAACAAGATCGACCATGTTACGTACTTCGGTGCCAACATCGAGTATATCCAGGGCATTCACATGCTGCCCCTGCTCCCCGCGACGAAGCTCGTACGTGGTGACAAGCTCGTCAAAGAGGAGTGGGATACGTACTTTAGCAACGGGAGGGCTGACACGGTAGTCGGGGGCTGGCGGGGCGTCCTGTACGGCAACCTGGCCACCATCGATGCCAAGTCGGCCTGGAACTTCTTCACCTCGCCCACCTTCGACGCGAGCTGGCTCGACGGAGGCGTGAGTCTGACCTGGTATCTGGCCTACACTGCTGGTGAGTCCATTTTCTCCCATCACTGAAGACTCGTGCGATTGTGGTGACACTCATGACGGCGATGCTAACGATGTTGAAAATTGTAGCCCTAGGAAACCTTTAGAGTGACTGATCATTTCTGTCTTCGGTTCACATGGACCAATTCACTCGTTATTATTCTAAGCCTTCCGCTTCCGACGCGGTGGTTTATAAAATGTGTTGACATTTTTCACCATTTTGAATACGGTCGTTGATTTTATTTGATTCTGGATACCACCTGTGGAGGCAGTCAAATCGACTGCACTCTGTGTGCTTGCACCGAATACAGACAGCATCCTGGCCGCGAGGTCAGTTGGGTACAATATTTTGGTCCCACTTGGATACTTAGACATCTACTTATATCAAGGGACCAATGGAATGGGCGGAATTTTGCTCGTTATCGAGATGGGCTAGATTAGATTCTATCGTTAAAACACACTACCTGACATTTCACGCCATCTCAAATGAACTTTCCCATCCGGAGCCGAGCCGCCCTTGCTCGAGTCAAGACATGGGATGGGAGGGTTGTTGGTCACTACCTGCATTGGGGACGGAACGACGCCGCTGCATCCATCTAGATTTGGGCCATCCCTTTGATGGGTTTCCAGCGTGTTCCAGAAGGGCTGGGCTTCCCCAAATCCCCTAATACCAAGTACGTGGCACAACAGTAAAGGGGGAGCGGCAGGGGTGTTGGCCACCGAAATCGTACCACCCTCTTCTCGCTACCCCAAGGCACCGCACCACTCTCGAGCTCTAAACGCCTCATTATGCGGCCGATTCCCCAACCGTCCAAAGAACCATTGGTGGAAATCAGACAAAAGGTGTGTGTGATCACTTCAGGCGAGAGGGGACTGCAGTTGTGCGTTTGGTAGAAAGTATATATATAAGTAATTCATTCCCGTAGGTGGCTCAGCTATGCTATTGCAGCGAGCATGTAGGTATTTCCCATCCCATCCCATCCAGAAGACTCCGAGCCATTCCAAACACCATCGTGTCCCTGGTATCGCGATTCAATAATAAAAGAAGACCAACACGCTTATTCCCAGATCAGCCCAAATCAATCAAAGCAAGGGAGACATTATTTTATGGGGATGCTCAAGGCATCTCCCGACGCTTCCGGATGTGGGAGCGGCTGGCTCATTCGCAGTCGTCCGTGACCCAGCCACGGCTCATCTCCACAGCCTGCTCCCACTTCTTGAACATCTTGGTCCTCTTGTCCTCGCTGATCTGGGGCTCGAACTGTACTCTTCCCTGCCGGTTGACCTCGCTTAGGTCGTTCAGCTCCGCCCACACGCCAGTGGCAAGGCCGGCGGCGATCGCAGCACCGAGGGCTGTGGTCTCCCGCATGGCGGGCCTGTCAACGGGGATGCCGCTGATGTTGGCCTGGGTCTGCATGCAGAGGTCTGAGTTGGAAAGACCACCGTCGACGGAGATGACCTGCAGCTTCTTGCCGCTGTCCTTCTCCATAGCCTGGAGGATGGCCTGGTTTTGGTAGCATGTGGCCTCAAGGGTGGCGCGGGCAATGTGGCCCTTCTTTGTGTGTTGGGTCATGCCAAAGATGGTTCCCTTGGCATCGTCGATCCAGTAGGGTGCAAACAGCCCACTGAAAGCGGTGACGAAAACGACACCACCGTTGTCCTCAACGCTGGTGGCCACCTCCTCAATCTCGTCCGACTTATCGAAGAAGCCCATGTTGTTGATGAGGTATTTGACACCAGCACCAGCGACGGCGACGCTACCCTCCAGGGCGTACACTGGTGGGTGGCCCTTACCAAAGTCATATGCGACGGTCGCCATCAGGCCATGTTTGGAGATGACAGGCTCAGTGCCGACGTTGTACAGCAGGAAGCAGCCGGTACCGTAGGTGTTCTTGGCCTGCCCGGGCTCGAAGCCACATTGTCCGACGAGGGCACTGGACTGGTCGCCCAGGCAGCCGGCAATGGGGACACCAGCGAGGGGGCCCTTGGCAAGCTTGCCGTAGGCCTTGTCATCCGAGGAGGGCACAATGTCGGGGAGAGCGCACTTGTTGGGGTCGATACCGAAGAAGTCAAGCGACTTCAGGTCATACTTGGTGGTGCGCAGGTTCATGAACATGGTGCGGGAGGCGTTGGTGGTGTCGGTGACATGAACAGGCTTCTCGGCGTTAGCGCCGCCGTTGAGCCTGTAGATGAGCCAAGAGTCGACGGTTCCGAAGGCCAAGCGGCTCTCCTCATATGCGTCCTTGACAGCGGGGATGTTCTCGATGAGCCACATCAGCTTGACGCTGGATGGGTATGTGCTCAGAGGCAGGCCGCAAATGTCCGTCAGGTCGTCGGCACCAGGCTGACTCTTGAGCTCCCGCACAAGGTGCGCGGTCCGGGTGTCTGGCCAGACGATGGCATTGTGAAGGGGCTCACCGGTGGTCTTGTCCCAGACCACGGTTGTCTCACGCTGGTTGGTGATTCCTATCGACTTAATCTCCTTGGCAGTGTGACCCTTCTCGTTGAACTGCTTCATGGCACCCTCGATACACGCCTCAACGGAGGTGAGGAGCTCAATGGGGTCATGCTCATGCCATCTGTATCATTTTTGTTAGAGGAGACTGATGGTGAAAACGGTGCAAGAGGCAACACGGGAATGAGAACTTACCCAGACTGGGGGTACAGGTTGTCGAACTCGATCTGGTGGTTGGCGACAGGCTCACCCTTCTCGTTGAAGATGAGGAACCTGGAGGAGGTGGTACCCTGGTCGACGGCGCCGACGAACCACTGCTCCTTCTTCTCCTCTTCTGTCGAGTCGATCCCCCTGGGGAGGTAGTTATCGTGCATCTGGCCTGGTTGTCTGCCAGCAGGGGTGACTGGGGCTGAACGGCACTCGATGTAGTCGACGGAGATAGCATCTGCCTTCTCATCGATGGGGGTGCCCTCGAGACTGATTGTGCCTACTTCGTGACCGAAGCGGAGTCTCTTTGAGTCGCGACGGGCGACATTGCGGTTTGCTTGTTTTACGGCGGTGGTAAGCATCTTGGGCGACGGCGCAGAGCGGCTGGAGCTAAGGCTCGGGCTAAGGCTCGGTCTTGTGACGAGGAATGTGGCTTGGTTGTACCAAGCAGGAGGACGGGCCCGTTGGGGCAGGAGTTTGGGGACTGGGCTGCGTGCGTGGGGGTAGTAGCAGTAGGTGTAGGTGTGGTACGGGCACGGCACGCGTTCTGGTGTGGCAGGCAGCCCTTTGGCCTAGCAGGAAAGAAGTTGTTGTGGTTTGTGTTGTTGAATTGGATATGAGGGTTGATGGATATGTCTGATGGTGGGTTTCACAAAGAATCTGGACAAGTGTCTCGGGTCTTTGTGAAGAGAATTATGAAGACGGGAGGAATAGAGAGGAGTGTTTAACATGCTGGACAGGATTCGAGGACTGATCCAAGGGAGGAGGATGGGAGGGTATTTGAGTTGAATTGTCCCGGTGCGAGGAACAGGCCAAGAATCCCAGAAGGGTAATCCGGTCCAGTAGTCAGAGTTCTGGGTTGCTGGGTTGCTGGGTTGCTGGGTTGCTGGTTACGCTGGCTGGCTGTGCTGGGTTGCGTCTCCGTCCGACAGTCTGGGGTGAGAAGAGGCCGATGGTAGGAACGTCAGTAAGGCGACGATCGGTTTGGGACGGTTGGGAACGTCACGTCTCTGTAACGCTGCGCAGGTCCTTACAGGCCTTCTGCAGGCCATTGCAGGGGTCCCAGAGCCGTCCCAGAGCTAACCCATGTGCCAGTGTCGCGCCCGAGGCCCCGCGAGGCCCCGCGAGGCCAGAGAGGGCCGCTCGTTCGCGCAGGCTGGTGGGGCTGGCCAGCAGGGATCAGAAGAGCCCCATACGAGCCGCCCATTCGTGGGATTAATGAGGGGCAGCTATTTTCTTCTCTCCTCGAGGGCACAGTCTGGGGCACGGCGAAGATTCTAGGCTCTCTGCCCTTCCTCTCAACCGCACGAATCGCCCCCACCTGCCACCCTGTCGCCGCACGCTAGCAGAAGCACAGCTGCTGCCGCCGCCCCATCCCTTTCCACCCTCCTGGGCTCGCGAGGTCCTCGCTCTCAGCTCTCAGCTCTCTGCCCAGTCTCTCTCTGGCTGGTTGGGCTCGCGAACCCTCGCGAAGCAGAGCGAGAAGGGAGGTGTGGGGCCCCTCGAAATTACCTGTCAGCCAGGTGAGCACCCCAAGGCCCCCCCAAGGCCCCTCCAAGGCCCCTCCACCCGCTCACCTGCCATTGCTTCCCGCCAAACAAAGTTCAAACATCGGGAGCGGCCTTCAGGGAACCGCCTAGAATCCCCCGCATACCAAGCCCTCGTCAAACTTTCTGACTTGCTGCCCATGGTGGGGCCCAACAGCTGTTACTATCCCGGCCTGGCATGTCCTCCGAATCTTTCCAACCAGTGCCTCATCGGGACAGAATCTTGGAGAAGCCAGCCCATCTGTCTCGGCACCTGGGCAATCTGGGCACCTGGTCAATCTGGGCACCTGGTCTGAGCATCCAGCTGGCGCGTTTCCTCGTATCGCCGATGCCTCGATCTCTGTGGAACGGCAATCTGACGGCCGCTCGACGTTGTGTCGCGTGCCCAGCCCATGCCGCCGGCATGGTGATGCTATCGATGAAGCCATTCCCGTCAGAGTATATAATGCCTCACCGTTCCCGCCTGTCTTGTCTGTTGTCCGTGGGCGGGCCGAGTCTCTTGGGACGCAACAGATTGGAAGACGTGCAATGTCCAAGCTAACCAGCCAGCCTCGCGGCCGTTGCGACACTCTGGGTTACAATGCATCAGGATTGGCTTGCGCTTCGATCCAGGCCCAGAAGGCGTGATTGCTTACTCCCAGTATCCCTGGGCCCTACCGACATCCCCGGATTACCACATTCGTCCTGCACCTGCATCGGCTGCTATCTCGTGGTCGTGGAGTCAAAACAGACAAGAAGCACTCGAGAGAGGAAAACCCCCTCCCTAACTCGAGCAGACAACCGCTTTGTTGGGCCAAGAGCACAAGATTCAGCAAGGCCAAGCGAGTCGTGCAGGGCGGGGCGGGTAAAAGGTCGAACTTCGCCCTGCGACCAGGCTGGGCCGTGACCGGAAAAGGGGTCCAGATGCATCCATCGTGACCTCCGGATACAGTATACGCGTCAGGTTCCAACACGAGGTGGACAGCACCCGTCCAACGCACAATGCGGGATTGACTTTCCCCTCTTGGCCGTTCCGTTTCTCGTGGCCCTTGATACGGGCCTTCTACTCCAGGAACCCAAGAGAAAGGGGGGCTGTGGTTTTATTATTGGAAGTCCAGGATATAATCGCACACACACCCGCCGCCCCTCGATCCAAATCTCCCATCCGGGTCCCCCGTCCTCTTGGACTCTCTCACCCAACAGACAAAGACAAAGACCCACAACACCAAACGGAGTGTGCATCTAACATCGTGGGCGAAACTCATCACTCCAGATGGGCCAACACTGAGTTTCTGCTTGGCAACACACAGTGGGCCGCATCCTCTGTTATGCACAGACAGTTGTACCGTGGCGGAACCAGGGGAGCCGAAATCAAAATTGTCGTCGAGGCCCAATCACGCTTATCTCCGATGCGACGCAAATGGTTTTGATTGGATCCTTGCCGCACCGGCCGGCGGCGCATGTCTGTCACCCAGACCACCACCAGGCCACGTCTCCGATCGGGGTCATGCGCGACTGCGATAACTCATAGAAGAGTCACGGCCGCCTCGGATATGCTGCCAACACAGGCCGCCGCTCATGCCCGATTCCGGATCGGCCAACCGAAGCAGCCGCACCGGCGGCGTCGGATGCAAGGCGACAACAACTGTCGGCCGCACATGACGACCGACGCCTCGCGAGATTTGTGAGCAATAGACCTGCAACTACAGAAAGGGGAAGATGAGCCCACGACGCTTCCCCACTTTCCATCACGACGTTGGACGGAGTGGTGTTTCCGCTTGAGAACCGTCTGGACCGTCCGGCTGCATGCAACTCACGATCTCAGGAGGGTCTCGGACTGTTTCGAGCGGCTGACAAAGGCAACTCCACACAGTCGCTCTCAGTCCTCACACAGGCGACGGGCCCCGGATACGACTCCAGAGACTCCAGTTCTTTCTTCTGCCTGTCTGCTTGAAGATCTTGGGGCCCCGAAGATCCCTCACAGCCACACCAGCAACTTCACTGACCCAGTGACTTCATTCTAGAAAACCGCCTCAGGACCCACTGACGCCACCCGCCGCCACAGCTCGCTCTTGACTGTTGCAGACGTCTTCCTCGACGTGATCCTGCGCACATCCCCGCTGACTCAGCTTCCTACAACCAGATGTGCACCTGTCAAAAATCGATCAGCGCTCGACACGGCACCCCACATACCATCACTTGGGCATGTGGGTTGAATGATGCATGTGGGTTACATCAACCTGCCACAAGGGCCAGTCAGAGCCCTCCGCAACCACGCCCCAGCTCCCCGGGCCGTGAACCCCAGGCAGCCTACGATGTAATGTACGCATGGGTCTATCTTGGATGATATCACTCGCTCAGGGTCCCTGAGCCGCATTCAGAGACCTGTATACAACAGCAGTGTCCCTTGTGTCACCGTCGATTTCTACAGAGGATCTGCATCACCATCGCTTCCCCAACGATCCTGAACTGGACAATTACATCAGTCGCCCCCGAAGCAAAACTGGAGTCTGCCCTACGAAGGAGCAAATGCTCCGGAGACTGCAACAAACACGGCACCGACACTGATGATATCACTATGGAAATATTCGAGCCGGACGCTGAACAATCGATAGGGTTACTCAGTAAGCAAGTGGACAACAGTTGCGCTGCCCCTGCTGGGCAGTCCGTTGTTTGGCATCGCCCAGTTTCATCGTGATCATCCCCGAGGCCGTTGGGACCGTTGCCTGGGCCTCCGGGCCGTCAGTGGCCACGGCCCGGGCCCGATGATATCACTACTACAAGAACTTACCTGAGCGGCATTGGTTGGTACGGCGGGGACGGCACACGCAGCGGTCAGGCGTCACGGCAAATGGCACTGGTGAGCGAATCACACTGATCAAAAGGAAGTGTGCACTCCGGATGAGGAAAGCCGGGCTGACGAAACCCGGTCTAGTTCCATATGCCACGCGACGATTTGTTCCGTATTTGGTCTCCAATCCGTCACGTATGGCGTAAGAGTCCTGTTTCTGGGAGTCCAGGACTGCAGCAATGCAGCAGTGCAGTCCTGCAGTAGCTCAACCCCATCCTTCCCGTCAGGGCTGCATGTTGCAGGGCGAGCCAATTTCAGCGTTGGGTCAAATCGGCTACGCCCATTAGTGAACACAGAGCGACGAGGGGACAGTGGGACGGTGAGAGCAGGTCTGACTCGAAAAAAGTCTCCATCAGCACATTGGCGTACTCATCTCTCCTACAGTCATGAAGCCATTTTGGGGTGACAGGTCACCCATGACGTCTGAGTATCATGCGTTATGGCAACAAGAAGTGACAAGTGTGCGTTTGTTGCTATGACCAACCACATCTTAGGTGGAGCTGTGTCAGTCATGGACGCATTTGAAGTTCACGATTGTTGTGATGTCCAAGTATTTGGTATTGCAGGTGAATAGCCCAGCGTTCAGTCAGGCTCCGAGTGCCCTGTCTCTTGCTTGGGCGGGGGCAAGCAAGTGCTCCATTGGTGATGTCTCTTCACACAGATCATGAGCAAAAGAGTTGGACGAGGACGTAGATGCTTTCCAAACGTTGTATTGCTCACGCGACAGCATTGTCTCTGCCGCACATGCTCTAATTCGCAATACTATAAAAGCTGTTTTGTCACGCTGTCTCTTTTGGTCTTTCCATTTTGACCTCATCAATCCCCATCTTTGTGTCCCATTTAGTTTCCCAGTCTGAGAAGGAGCAACATTCTGTGCCATACTGAATTTCTCATCACACCCCCGTGAAATTGCAGTGTCGAGCCCATGCCCAAGGGAGTAGGAGAGGCTGGGAGGCCCCAGGCCGGAGGGCTTTGGCTTCCAAAAAGCAATCTCAGCCGTCCTGGCCCCGTGGAGGTCAAGGGAGCAGCTCTTCCTGCTCGACCGGGTGAAGAGAAATCAAAGCCTGCTGTGCAGCTGCAGGCCAACTACTTTGGTCTCACGTTCACCGTCGAGTCTTTCACCGCTTACAAGTACACCTTCAACGTTCGGAATAGTTCGAATGGGGTATTCACGCGCGCCGAGGCCAAGGACAAGAATGTTTTTGAGTTTGTCAAGGGGGCTCTGCACAGTGTCGGAGCCCAGCCTGACGATTATGCTACGGATTATCGTGATCACGTCGTTTCCCTGAAACCTCTCAAAATGCCGAAGAACGAAAAGAAACGACTCGATGATGAGGGACCCGGAGGATGGGCCATTGAGTTCGGAGACACCGTGGAAGTTCGACTTGGTAACTCTGCCTTGGCCTCGCCTTCACCGGACGTGATCGACTGCCTCAGGTTGATACTGGGACATTCGACCCGAGAGGAAGGCCAGACTGCAACAGTCCGGTGGCACAGATTCTTTCGAGGGGAAGATCAGTCAGACTCGAAGAATCGATTTGAGAGAAAAGGCATTCCGGCAGCGGTGTACGCCGCGTATCGGGAGGGACACACCTTTAAGGATATCTTTGATGCGCTCAGGAAAACACCGTTTACCGGGTCGACTGCTTGGTTGACTGCCTTGATCAGTCTTCATGGAGCTGTTGCCAAGTCAAGGGTCTCTTACAAGCTTTCAAAGAAGGATTCGCAAAAGGTTCGCATTGCAGGTTTTGCTCGTAGGGATGACAAAGACTCCAAAAGCAAGGACGCCGCGCATGCGCTCAAGATTGAAAGAGACTTTCCGAGGTCGACAGAGGTCAGATTCTGGTTCAAGAATGAGTATCGTACGGTCTGGGGTCATTTTAAAAAGGGTGAGACCAAATTACTCTTCCAAATCCTCTCGACCCCCCCCCCAACCTTCTTACGACATGAGACTGAGCTCAAGCAACTAACAATGGACAGAACGGAACCTCGACATTTCGAAAGATCTTCCCCTCGTCAACATCGGCAAACCCGGTCGCCCCGAATATGTTCCAGCCGAATACTGCACAATCCTTGGTCCTGAGGAGTTGGACCGGTTGGACACGCTGGACACGTTGGACAAGTCTACATGTCAATTGCCTGAAAACAAGCAGATTTGGTTTCGATCCGAACACAACCTGCAGGAATTCAACCCCGATCCGGGCCGAAGTCGAGTGTTGAGCAACTTCCACATTGTCGTTCATCACAAGGAGCCTCTCAAAGTCATTGGACGGGAGTTGGACAGTCCGCAAATTTCATACTGTGACAGGCAGCCAGTCAATGTCCCTCCTGAGGTTTCTTGGAAGTTCGCGGAGAAGAGTTTTGCCAAGGGCCCAAGAACTCAAGAGTCGTGGACTTGGATATATCTTGGCGGAGACAGTAAAACTGGTTTTCCTCGAACCGCAGAGCATGGCGCCAAACAGCTCGACGACACTCTAAAGAAGATGTGTGCCAAAGGCTTACCGCCTCGATTTGTCAACAATGAGAACCATTGTACTCCCGGAAATGTCGCTGCTATCCGAGCATCTTTGGCATACGCAAAAAGCAGCGGCGTGACACTTGTGGTTGTCGTTTCTCCTAATCGACTGTCCAGAGACATGTACAAGAACCTGAAGTTCCTTGGAGACATTCAAACCGGTATCCATACCTCTTGTATCCTCTTGAACAAGTTCAGGAAGACGGGGAGGGATGGTCAAGAGAGTTGGAATTACGGCTACTTTCGCAATGTCGCCCTAAAAATCAACTTGAAGCTCGGCGGGACCGGTCACATGCTCGAGCACGATCTGGTTCCGGCGAAGAAGAACGGGTTGATAGTCATGGGCTACGGTACCACGGACCAGTCTCCTGAAGAAACTAAGGAAAAGCAAAGTCAACTTGGCCTCGTCATCAGCGCTGACGAAAAGCTCGGCCAGTGGCAGTCTTCCTTCTGGAACCAGGATTCCAAGCTGGAGGTGACGGGCACAATCTTCAGCGACAGGCTTGACCACCAGCTCCGGACCTTGAAATCGATCAATGCCTTCGCTCTTAACAAGCCCACGCTGAGTGTTGTCATTTATCGTCACGGCGTGTCTGAGAGCCAATTTGAGACGGTGCTCAAGCAAGAGGTCCCTGCGATCAGGAAGACCTTCAAGAAAGGATTCGACGCCAAACCAGTACAAATCACTCTAGTAGTCGCCATCAAGGGACAAGCGACTCGGTTCTTCCCAATTGAAGCCAAAGACGGCAATCTGAACAGAAATATCAAGCCCGGAACTGCAGTCGACAGCGTCGTGACCCGGCTCAAATACCGGGAGTTCTTCCTGGCCTCTAATTTCGCGAACAAGGGGAATACCAAACCGGCGCGCTATGTCGTGCTCGTGGATGGAGTATTCCAGGAGGGAGATTCCAACCACCCCGACTCCGTGGAATTTTCCAGGAAGCTTGAGAGGTTCACGCACGACCTGTGCTACGTGTTTGGCTGCGCCACCAAGGCCATCAGCATCTGTACCCCGGCTTACTATGTCGACAATCTTTGTACGAGGGCGCGTCTCTACAACGCTGCAGCGGCGAAGGATGAGATCAAACGGGACGTCGAAAAGTCAACTAAAGATCTGGGAGAGATGAGACGTATTCTGGCAGGGGAGATTCACAACGACTTGGTGAACTCGATGTATTGGATCTGAACAACCAGGCTAAAGGCTTCTAGTCTGGTTGCCGATGTCTTTGCGGTTCTCTTGATCGCAATTGTATGAATTGCTTGGCTTGCATTGACGGGATGGATAGGAGATCATCCTACAACACGGCCCGCTTTGAAGGAGGTCGAGCCATTCAAATGAGTCGGTTCTACTAGGGTATGTTGGATGATATGGTGGAAGTTGCTGGGAACGTCGGATGAAAGCATGTGGTGACCCTTTTGGTAGAGTGGTGGATTTTGGAATGATGACATGGTCTTGAAATTACTGGGCTTTGTACAACGGAACTTGAATAAAAGTGAAGCATTGAGAGCTTATATCCTACAATATCCCGACAATTCGGCCGTAGTATGGCCTTGTGGTTCTCGGTCTCGTAGACCCGAAACGCCTCAATCCGGCGTAAAGATGACCACACCGTGTGCGGCGTCTAGTTATGGACAACAGGATGATTCCATCTACCCTGCTGACTCTCGAATGCAAAAGCACTTCACATCAGTGAGGCAGTGCAGCTCGTCTCCCCCTGGCTTACCCCCACTATTGGGCAAAACCCACTCGCAGGTAGAACAATTCTAGTCGCCTGCAAAGCACATGGATGCTGTTGTATTCTATTGAAATCACCAATCATGCCAGCCAGACTCTTCAGTCCAGCCCATTCTCCGCCTTCCACCTGTCCAGGTAGAGCTTGGGACTCCTCGGGCCCTCCATCCCGTACTCTTGGTAGCTCTCCATGCCCGACTTTGCCCTCACGTTCTCGGTTACGAAAGGCGTGAGCTGTTTGCACGTGGTTAGCACTCCAGACGGACAAACGGGCGCAAATCCCGAACGACGCACCTTGAATGCGTCCAGCCCTGCGGGCACCGCGTACGTCCTCACTTTCTCGAATTGGACCACGAAGCCACCCCATTTGTCGTGCTTTCCCATATTTCCTGTCCGATTTCCCTTGTAGAAGCCCTTGTTGATATCCTTGGTCGTCAACCGCAACTTGCGGAATTTCTTCCCGAGGGCTTGTGTTGGCCTGAACATGGTCGCTGGCTGATTCGAAGGTCGGCGACGATCGCCCGGAGAGTTGGGGTCGGCTATAGCAGTGCACGGGTAGTCCGGTGCAGTCCGAGTATTATACAGTTGCGTTGAATGAGATGACTGAATTCACCGGTGCCAATGTTATTTGGCGCATCCGTTGTACGAGGATGCGAGTGATTGACTGTCGAAGCAGGCGAGGTTGATTTTCGAGCGTAGTTTGCCTGCCGGCAGCAAATGCGCCGCGTTATCGATAAGCCCTACCATCCAAAATTTTGGAGGAACTCGCCTTTCTTTCGTAAGTTGTGCTCCATGTCGCTGCTCAAATTCTTGGTTACGACCAAATACAAAATGCCAGGACGTCAATCCCATGGTCGAAGCCTTCTGGGCAGCTCCCAGTCCAAAGGCCTGAAGCGCACCAATCAAAAATCCAAAGCAAAATCCCGGGCCCACGCACTCGATGCCTTCGCCATCGCTGGGAAACAAGTCGAACCGGAACGCATGACAAGGCGCGGACGAGACCTTGAGCTTGACCCCGAGAAGCAGACCAGAGGCGGCAAGCACCGCCGTGACGAGGATGACGACGACGACGACGACGAAGATGACGAGGAGGAGAACGAGGGCCCACGCAAGAAGCGCCCACGACAAGCTGTCGGCGATGATGACGAGGAAAGCGAAAGCGATGGGGAAGAGTCAGACGGAGGAAGCGACAGCGAGGGCCACGAGTGGCACGTAGGTGTCAACTCTGATGACGACGACTCGGAGATCGAGAGTGATGATGCTTTCGGGGAGAGTGACGAGGAAAAGTTCGACGGCTACGCATTCGGAGGTGGTCGAGCGCAGAAGAAGAAGAAGGGGGCAGAGAAAGACTCTGAATCTGAAGAGGAAGACGTCGGCGACGATGGCGAATCGCTGGGATCGGATGCTATCGACCTTGCCGACGCGCTCATGCAGTCTTCGGACGATGACGAGGAGGAGGGTTCCCAGGGAGATACTGAGTCTGGATCGGACGAAGACTCGGAATCGGAGTCGGACCCCGACGACGAGGACAGCGAGTCTGAGGTATCCGACGATGATGAGGTAGACCCGGCCAAGCGGGAACAACTCGACAAATTGCTCAAGAGCTATGCAGACACGGAGGACAAGGATGCAGAGGCAGGCAGTTGCACTCGCTCAAAACAGGGTTTCTCTCTCCAAGACCTTGGGATTTCAGAGGTCAAGAATCCCGACATCAAGAGAAGTATCAAGCGGGTAAAGAAAGAGGAGAGAGCTGAGGCGGGCAAGAAAGGCACGTCCAAGAAGCTCGATGTACCACTCGCTAGGCGTCGACAAGATCAGCTAGATCGAGTCGCGGCCTACGAACAAACGAACAAGACGCTGGACAGGTGGAACGACACAGTGAAGCAGAACCGCCGTGCAGATCATCTTATGTTCCCGCTCCCGGACACTCTTGCCGATGCTGGCCTTGACAACAGCGAACTTCTTCCCTTGAGCAAGAAGACCGCTGGGACGGAGTTGGAGCAGACAATCATGTCGATCATGGAGGAATCTGGTCTTGGACCTGCTGCCCAGGCACAGAAGGATCAAGAAAAGAAGATCGATGCCAACGGCGAGGAGCAAACCATCTCTCGCTCCGAGCTGAAAGAGCTTTGGGCTCAGCGCCGGAAAGACCGAGAAATGCAGTCTCGAGAGCAAAAGCGCGCAAAGCGGATTAAGAAGATCAAATCTAAGACTTATCGCAGAGTCCATCGCAAGGAGAAACTGGGCGAGGAAGCCAAGTTGCACGAGGAGATGAAGGCCACCGGAGAAATCGACTCTGAAGATGAACGGGAGGCTGCAGCGCGGCGCCGCGCTCTGGAGAGAGTTGGCGCAAAGCATAAAGACAGCAAGTGGGCCAAGATGGGCTCCAAAGCCGGTCGTGCTGCGTGGGACGACGACTACCGGGCGGGCCTCACAGACATGGCCAGGAGAGACGAGGAGCTGAGAAGGAGGGTCGAGGGGAGGACTGGTGGGAGCGAAGGTGAAGATGACTCGGATGCAACATCTTCATCAGGAGATGAGGACGGCAACTCCAGACTACTCAAGCAGCTCGATGGAGACGACGAGGACGAGGACGAGGACGAGGACGAGGACGAGGGGCCACACGCTAATCTCATGAAGCTCAAGTTCATGCAGAGGGCCGAGGCGGCGCGCAAACAGGAAAATGACGCGATCCTGGCGGACATTCGTCGTGACCTCGAATCTGGGTCAGAACGAGAGGACGAGGATGATGCCGATGTACAGGTTGGACGACGATCATACGGCGTGCCAGAACAGAAGAAACGCCTTCTACGAGAGGCAAAGCCCGCAGCTGCCAGTACTGTGAAGGAGAAGTCTTCCAGGGGCGGGCTTTCAACCACCAACATAAACATCTCATCTGCAAAAGACACCGATGATGATTCACCAGCCACAGTCGGGCCAGGCGCATGGTCACAAGGAAAATCAGCTGTTGTTGAAAGAAAGAAGAAGAAAATCACAGGCAACGGGCCTGAAGCTGACCTAGACCTCAACGTCACTACACTAGTCAGCCAGCCACCCAAGGCTTCCAAGACTAAAGGCAATACGGCAGCCAAACGAGCAGTTGAAGGTCCTACTTCGACTTTGACAACTGGGGATGACTCTTCAGATGATGAGATCCACCACCCCCTTGCGGTCCGGGACATTGATCTTGCCAACCGCGCTTTCGCAGGCGACGAAGTGGTGGCTGAGTTCGAGGCAGAGAAAGAAGCCATTATGTCAGAGGACGACGAGAAGATGGTCGACAATACGATGCCAGGATGGGGCAGCTGGGCTGGCGAGGGCATCAGCAAACGGGCCCTGAAGCGCAACAAGGGCAAGGTGATGACCAAGAAAGAAGGCATCAAGAGGAAGGACAGGAAAGACGCAAAGATGGACCGGGTCGTCATCAACGAGAAGAGGAATCGCAAGGTAAGCCACGCCATTGCAGTCATATTTTATCTTCGCGCGGAAGAGATTGTCGCTAACATGCCTTTGATCTAGAACGAGAAATTCCTCGCCTCGCAACTGCCACATCCCTTCGAGTCCAGGCAGCAGTACGAGCGTTCTCTACGTCTCCCCGTTGGACCCGAATGGATGACGAAGGAGTCTTTCCAGGCTTCGACGAAGCCGAGGGTCATCGTGAAGCAAGGCATCATTGCGCCGATGGCGAAGCCAAGGGTTTGAGTGTTCCCATTGTCTTGGGAATACCAATTCTTATTTTGTTCAGCATCGTGCCTGAAATTCGGCTATGCCATCAGATCAACCTGCATGAGAACGGCGTTTTAGGTATAGACGCTGGTGGATAGAAGCGACCGTTCCTTGGGAAGTCACTTATACAATGCGAACGATGTCTCCCTCACTGTCTACGAACCACTTCGACGCTAATTCGACCAAGACCTTGCGATATGTGCGGCTGGACTACAGGTCGGCCTATTATTTGCCTATTATTTGCCTGTCTGTCTGCGCGACTGTACGGCTGTACGGCCAACACATCAGTTCAACAGTACAAAATATGTCCAACAGACTAGGATGAAAAATCGTTTGCCGGGGTCCTGCTGTTTTAGGTGCCTCTGGTGGGGCCATCAGCTAGCATCGCCCTGCCTCGATATGTCCCCTGCGGCAGATCCCGTCTGCCATGACGACAGACTATGGCTCCAACATATTGGCAGACCTTTGAAGCCATCAATCAAACAAAATGAGAAATTCTTGAATCCTTCTTTCCTCCTAATTCCACCCTGGCCCCTTAGTATTTCCTCTTTACTGAACGTATCTTGCATTTCAGACTTTTTTGTGAATTCGCCTCACAAGGCGGACGAATCTGCCTCCAAGACCCACTTGATACTGTGGGACGTTAGTAGTTGAGCCGCGTAGATGAACACTCAACCCCTGACTCTCCTTCTGCAGATCGACATCTGTCATAGGAGCAGTCCTTCCACGTCCTGGATCGAGATTCCTGGTGGCGATAGAATCTCCTCAGAGCCTCAACATCTTCGGAAGGTCCCGCCTCGGGAGCTCTTTTTCCTGTCCCTGTCAGGCAAAGTTGCGGTACTTCAGATATCGCGAAGCTTGTAATGTGGATCACTGCCGGACTGGTGTCCGGCCGGGCCTGGTGCGTTCTCATAATGACGGAGAAAGAGCTCCGGGGATGGGTCCAACAAACCCAACCTGGCTCAAATCTTGACTGTCGATGCCTTACAAACACAGCAGTGCGGCAGCTGTAGGGGCCTCAGTTACGTCAGAAGGCAGCGCGTCGCTGCTATGGGGTATTTCTCGCCTCTCCTCACCTGCTTGAAAAATAAAAGCGAATATGTTCTCTCAACAAGTGGGCTCGGCGAAGCTCTACCTTCTATTCTGTTTGCTTTATATATTGCTGCATCCAAACTCCGAGGGACTGGAAAACTGTATGAGCTGCCAAGTCTATGAGTAAACAATCACAGCCTCACGAAGACTGTCAATTTGGGACAATCCAGTCCGGTGGAGTCAACGGCCCCCGTTGGAGTAGCCACCCAACACCGAAGCCTAATTACACAGCATTTATCCTTACTGGATAGACTGTAAGTGATATTCTCTTATCGTGGCCTGTACTCGAGATTTTTGTAATTGACAGTCATTCAGGAAGGGCTCATGGAAAGCATGTCTGGAGAAGAATCTCATGAGCCTCGGGGCGAGCGTCAGCCTGATGGCCCAAATGTTTCTGGACAAGGAGAGCAAAGCAATCCTGAGCAGAAGGATACGGGCAAGACCCCCAGAAGACCACCTGGTGGAAGAGGAGGAGATTACTTCCAATGTGACCCAAAGCAGAGTGAGACGTCCAAACACACTGGTGGTGCAGATAAGCCATCGGGAGGCAACTCAGACCAGACCAAGAAGCGCCCGGCGATGACCAGCCGCCCTTCCACGTCGACGTCCTACACCCTGGGAAGGATGATCGAAAATCCCAAGACTTCGGACAAGATGGCACGCGTGATGGCACAGCTGGATGACGAGGGAATGGGCAGCCTGGAAGAGCTTATCAACGAGTTTGCTAAGCAGCGGGCCAAGCCCAAGGGGCAGCTTACTTCTTCGGACTACCGCGACCAAAACCCCTGGTATGATCAGGGAAGGAACAAGCCGAACTTCAGTCTTGGCGAGCCACTGCCACATGTTGGTGAAGAAAAGGGACCCGAGCGTGAACAGGTATGCGCCTCTGTCAAACTTGCACAGTGACCTCACCCATTCCGAGGTTCTCTCCCACATAGCATCAGTTTCCCCTGTCAGACTGCATGGCCCCCAAGCCGCTCTAACCTCCTTGTTACAAACCAGGACAAGGAAAAACCCGTGTTCAGCCTCGGCGAGCCGCTGCCGCACACAGTACGAAGATCAAAACCGGCCAAGAACGATGAGGAGGACGTGGAGAAGGGCCTCCGAAAGACAGAGACAAAGGACATGGCCGCCAACTCGGATGATACCCTGCAGGAGCCGACGCGGACTCAGACGTCACAACAGAGACAGAAGAAACAGGGCGACCAGGCCGAGGGCACGGAGACGGCCAGAAAGTTCCAGATCGATGCGGACACGCACGGCGGGAAGCGGGAGCAGGACGCGGCCGAGGAGGGCCGGACGGACCCCAACTCGATGCGGAACTGGTGGGCGCGGTTCCGGGCTAAGTACCCGGAGCTGATGGCCGAGTTCCTGTGTACCGCAATGTCTGTCTTTCTCGGCGTCGCGGGCACGCTCAGCGTCAACCTCTCGAAGAACCAGGAATCCCAGTATGGGACGTACGAGACGCTCTGCTGGGCGTGGGGGCTCGCCTTCATGTTTGGTATTTATATGGGCGGTGGTGTCTCGGGTGCCCACATGAACCCGGCCATTTCTATTTCACTTGCCATGTATCGTGGTTTCCCCTGGAGGCGCTGCGCTGCGTACGTTATTGTGCAGGTTACCGGTGCATTTGCAGGGGGTATTCTCGCATATGCACTCTACTATGATGCTATCATGGAGGTTGACCCTACGATGTAAGTGCCGGCTATTGTTCCTTATACCAGATTCTCCAGATGAAAACATTTCATTAACTTGAGGCGTTCCCGTCCAGGACCGAGACATACGCAAGTTGGTGCGCTGTCCCCCAGCCGTGGATCAAGCCGGCCACAGCATTCTTCTCAGAATTCCTGGGCAGCGCCGTCATAATGGTTGCCGTGCTATCTCTTGGTGACGATCAGAACAACCCGCCCGGCGCAGGAATGCATGCCTTCATCATCGGACTGCTGGTGGCAGTGTGCAAGATGACCCTTGGCTACAATACCGGCGGTGCGCTGAACCCTGCCGCAGACCTTGGTCCGCGCCTTGCTGCGCTGGCCGGCGGGTACCGGAGTCCCGACCTGTTCAAGACGGGCTTCTGGGCCTATGGCCCTTGGGGCGCCAGCGTCTCTGGTGCACTGATCGGGAGCGCCGTCTATGATGCTATCGTCTTCGTCGGTAGCGAGTCTCCTATTAACTACCGCTGGTCGAAGGAGCAGCACAAGTGGCGGGCGCTCATGAAGAAGTAAACAAATTCCCTTTGTGCGGGTCTATTCCTTTTTCATGACTCTCCATAGACTTGCTTGTTTTCTCACATGGTACGGCGATGACGTTTTGGGAACATTTCAGCGAGGATATGATCGGCGAGCGAATCATTAGCAGTATTGTAATTTTTTTCTACTTTGGGCAAAAAGTTTCTGATTAGGTGTTTTGTTTTTGGACGGCAATACCGAATATTTCACCATTACCCGTATACATCATCGTCCTGTCCATGGCGCCCATTCACCTCGGCTACCTCCGTATAGATATATGTGAACCCTAAGGCGTTACTTGATCCACAACAGCGCAATGATGTTAAATCTGAAGATGAATAAAGCAGTGCATCAGGGGTCAGCAACAAGCTTGAAGCCATGTCTCTGGTTCGTTTGCTTTCCTACTTGCCAAGGTCGCCCCCCTTGAACTCACCTACCAACACCAGTCAGCACTTCTCGGCCTTGACGTCAAGCTCACCCCTTCCTGTACTTTCTCCACGGATCACCATCCCACCACGGGTCCTTCTTCTCCCCGCCAGACCCCCCACCACTGCTCTCAGGCGTGCCGGCTGCGGGAGTGTTCCCCTGAGACTCCCGCAGCTTGCAGTCCTGGCAGACCCTGTCGACGGATATGTCCTTGTGATTCCCTCCCGCGCCGAGACATGACTTGCCCTGCCGTTCCAGGTCAGCACGACGGTCTTGAAACACAAAAGAGGTGGGCTTCCGAATCCAAACATGAGATGATCCTGACAGTTGGAGGCTTGGATCGAGAACGGGCGAGGGAAAGATGTGAAAAATTATGTACAAATTCGGGACAATTATCGAATTTGTTGAAGGCGCGGTGGCCGCACTTGAAGAGGCTGTTGACCTGAGTGCACATTGCTCGACCTCGTCAGGCTTGCCTGGCACTGGCACCGGCGCGTGTTCAGTGAGAGAGGGCTGGGAGAGACCCGGTAACGTGCGGCTGGGTTAGGTGAACAAATGAGACTAGAGATGGATATCTTGTTGTTGCGAAGGCAGGACCAGCGGTTCATCCACCTAATAGTGGGAATCCGGCTGGGGTGGTCCTAAGTGGGTGTTCTGAGGTCAGAACATTTGTGAATAAAATCGGGATGAATATGTACCCTCATCCACCTAAAAGTGGGAATGGGCAGTGATCGGAAGAGGAAAAAGATGTGAGTGAGAAAAGGGACACTAGGGAAGCGGGAAAAGCAAAAGAGAGAGGGAGAGAAGCATGGCCTCGAGACATTTTGTAGTCGAATGCGGTCTGCAGTCTGCGGTCTGCAACCTGCAACCTGCAAGCTGCAGTCTGCAGATATTAACGACCCTCCCGGGGACCCATGCAACGGGAATATTCGGCCTGGTCTGATGTATACTCTGATGCAGCCCGTCGATCCAAGAAGTTCAACGGCTGGCCAGGTTTCTCTCGGACCACATCGATATTCCACGCGTTCCTGTTGGGTACAGAAGGGGCTGTCCAGTCCCGCCCTCCCCGTAGCCGGCCAGCCTGCAGCTGTCACTGGGTTTTGACATGCTGCATCGAGATATTGGAGCTCGGGCATGCGCATGCGACCTTGTCCCAACCGAGGCAACCCCAGCACCCCTGCTTATTTCTTCTTGTCTCTTCCCACTGCCCTCAACCCCCCTCGAGATGCAATGCATCAACTTCCAAGCCGGGCAAGTGCTTCGTGGCGACCAACAAGGCATCCGGTTCGTAAATGCAGGCCGAGGAGGTGGCTGATGGGCAGACGAGCAGATCGGGCGTCTTATCCATATCCGTTGCCCGTCCCCGTCGACCGCAAAGGGGCTTTCCCCACGGCATCGGATACCTGACGATAGGCTGGCTACCAAGGCCGGCGAGCAGCTTCGCTACGGGCGGCAGGGTTGCTTCGTGCGGTTGGGTCCATTCCGAGGATGGGAAAGGTAAGATAATAAATACATGATATGAATTTGGACTGCTGCAGTGGAGACCAAAGACAGCAAGCAACCCTTACCCTCCAAGACACGGGCTCCGCCTTCGGACTGCTCAACATGACCTCTCACTTGTTACGGGGTGGGGTCCAATGCTCGGTAGCTGTTGTCATGGGCTAACATAGAACTCACTCGTCCCTCTCACATAACCTCACCTCCACACCCTTGACTCACCGGCCCAGAAGTGGTTCAACATGGCGCCTGACCTGTCCAGCAAGAACATCTCCTTCATTGGCAAGTACACAGTACCACAGAGGGACTACTCTCACCAGCACCCACCCTCGTCGTGGCCAGCAGAAAAAAGAAAACTCATGAAGCATGAAGCTAACACTCACCCACAGGAGGCGGCAACATGGCCGCGGCCATCATCTCCGGCCTGGTCAGCAAGGGCTTCGACAAGCAAAAGATCCACGTCTCGGAGCCCTGGGACGTCAACCGCCAAAAGATGGCCGACCTGGGCGTCAAGACCACCACGTCCAACCTCGAGGCCGCCTCGGGCGCTGACGTGCTGATCATCGCAGTCAAGCCGCAGGTCGCCAAGACGGTGTGCCAGGAGCTGGCGGGGAGCGATGCCTGGTCGGCAACCGGTGCAAAGCTGCCGCTGCTGGTCTCCATCGCCGCGGGCATCACGAGTGACAGCCTGCGTAAGTGGAGCACTACTTCTGCCGGCGCGGCCCCGCCTGTCGTGAGGGTCATGCCCAACACGCCTGCGCTCGTTGGCGAGGGAGCAAGTGGTCTTTATGCGGCTGGGGGTGATGTCTCAGCCGAGCAGAAGGACCTTGTCACGGCACTCATGAGCAGTGTTAGCAAGGCCACCGAGTGGGTCGACAAGGAGGAGCTACTGGATGTTGTCACTGGTCTGTCTGGTAAGTGTACAACCACAGAGTACTGGATTTTCTTGATACAACCCGCACGGTTTGGCGCAGGTTGGAAATACATCGAGAGCGCCACCCAAACGGCAACTAGATACTGGATTTATGAATCGCTGACTACTCATTGACGAATAATAGGCTCCGGTCCAGCATACTTCTTCGCCATCGTGGAACACCTGGTGGCGAGCGCGACGCGGCTCGGCCTCTCCGAGGAGCAGGCAACGCGCCTGGCCAAGCAGACGTGCTTCGGAGCCGGCAAGACCATGCTCGAGTCGGCCGAGACCCCGGCGCAGCTGCGCAGGAACGTCACCAGCCCCAACGGCACGACACAGGCCGCCCTCGAGAGCTTCGAGGCGTCCGGCCTGGCGAACATCGTCGACAAGGCGGTGGAGGCAGCAACCAAGAGGGGCGAGGAGCTCGGGAGGACCCTTGCGGAGCAATAGGCCCCGCTACTTTCCGTGCTGGATCATTGGTCTCACCTTCTTAGTCGCAGCTAGACTTCCGTCGTGTTACAATGCCTGCACTTAGTAGCAATGAGACAAAGCCACTGTGGTTTCGGGTTTTGCAAGGCAGGAATGGTGACACCATTCAAAACCTGGAATTGGTAATTTACCGAACGCCTGGGCTCATAATCACAAAAGTCTTGACCACCCGGCCCGCATATTTTTACAAGTGACAAAAGAAATTCCCTCCATAACGCCCACTTCTCCACTGTCGACCACCTCGGCTCCCCGAGCCCCGAAAACCCAACTTTTGATCATGTAAAGCCTGTCTGGTAGACATCTTCCAAAAGAAAGGATAAACTTTGTGGACCACTCCACACTTTGAACGTTGTTGCTCGCCCATGACCGTTGGAGCAAAACCATAGTGTCGCTGTGATAAAATCCTGGCTTATGCTCGACCCATATATCTCCAGATGCCAGACCGGAATGTTTCGACTCAACGTTCTGCGTAACATATTGTTGCATGCGACCGACCACACTTAGACTGATCCAGTATTCGCGGTTCGTAGAGAGCATGCAGACCTTGTTTTACCAAGCCTGCGACCTTTGATTCGATGTAGAAAATTTTCAGAAGAGAGAAGCCATCATGTTGTTGAGGGCGTCACTGGGGGTAGCGTAGAAAGCCAAGGCGATGATAACGTATAAACCGAAAAGCATAGCTCCTTCGAGGTAGTTCGACTTGCCATCCTGCACAACGTAGGTGACAACAAGGACAGAGATAAAGAACGAAACCGTTTCGACTATATATGCGCAAGTAGTTAGTATAAGCCACAGGACCCACAAAAGAAGCCGGATAGCCGTGGGAGCAACTATAGGCAACTTACACGTCTCGAATTGGAAGTCCATAGGCCGATCGATGGCCCAGCCAAGCAGAACGAGGAATGGTGTAACGAGCAGGGCGATTTGTACACTAGAACCGACAGCAACTCCCATAGCCTGCATCAAAATGTCAGTGTTGTCATTTCGCGCACAATGAAAACTGTCGGCGATTTGAAACATACCAGATCCATCTTGTTCTTGATTGCCACGACACAGGCCGTGACGTGTTCTGCGGCATTGCCAACAATAGGAATGAGAATGAGACCAATGAAATTCTTGCTGACTGCGCCAGTCTCAACAATAGGATCGATAGCGTCGACGAGGTAGTCCGCGCAGAATGAAATCACAATCGTCGTGACGATGAGGATTGCCGCTGCCGACCAGGCGCTCATAGACGCCTCTTCGGCTTCTTCCTCGTCTTCCTCATCCTCTGAGTTCTCTGGCACTTCAGGGTTGAATAGGTTCTTATGCGTCCTCAGCTGGAAAAACAGGTAGAGGCAGTAGAGCAGCAGTAAGATGATGGCCGTTCCGCGGGAGAGAATCAGAACGCTCTTGTGCGCGGCGGCTTTATCCTTGTCACTTTCGAGGACCATGAAAAGAGTGGCAGGGATAACCAGTGATGCCGAAGAGAGGGTCATCAAGGAGCAGGCAGTCTGGGCTGTGCCGGAAGCAAAGACCTGCTCCCTGCCATTGCCGCGGGCGTCTCGCATGTTGAAAATTCCACCAAGGAAGAAGCACATGCCCATGACCAACAAGAGGTTGGAGAGGATAGATCCCAGCATGGAGGACTTGACAACTTCGATCTGGTTGTTCTGCAGCGCAATGATGCTCACCTTGAACAACGCATTAGTCGATGTGAATGCACTCGCATGGCCAGGATATAGTACTCACAATAAGCTCCACGGCGTTGCCAAATGTGGCATTGAGCAGACCGCCGAGAGTCTCGCCCAGTTTGGACGAGATCTCCTCGGTGGCAAAGGACAGAATGGCTGCCAGAGGCACGATCGCTAAGAAGTTGAGGGTGAAGACAAGAGTGGGGCTCCACTCGGACACGCCGGCAACGATGCCGAGTGGGACGAAGAACAAGAGTACGTTGACATAGTCTGTAACGATGATAAGAACACGGTATGGTAAGGAGAGAGGGAGAAGCCATGAGCCCGTGAGGAATCAAGCTCGCGCGGCGTGAGGCACTTACTACTGAGCAACGTGATCTTGAGCACGTTCCAGACATGTACCGGCCACTTTACAAACGGGTTCGGACTGTCCAACCCGGGCGTGTGTTTCCCAAGGAAGACCTGGCCCCAGAAGCCACGACCGTTGTGGGACGAGCCACCGCCATTCTGGACGCCGACCAAGGGCGTACGCTCGTTGACGTGACTCTGGCCCTCTTCGTCGGCAGAGCCGTTTTGCCCGGACCTGTCGATTTTAAAACTGGGCCGCATTCTCTTTAATTGTTCTCGGAAGCTGACGTTTGCTATTTTGCGGCATCCGCATCGTCAGCGATTTAACTTTTGCAAGGCCACGGCGCGTTCGCGGAACGCTCGAGGATGAACGTGTGAGGTCCACAATGCGAGCAGGCAGGGGAGCTTGGGCCAGGGGTATAGGGTATTGATGACGACTAGAGGGATGTCGGGCCTTAAGCTACTCGGCAGAGCTGGCAGGAAATGCGAGAATGGGATTGGTGTTTCACGGCTGTGAGAGGGTGGGCGAGGGAAGAGGGTTATGTGTGTGACGGCAGCTAGGGGCCGGGCCAGGAGACGGAGCAGACGTTGGAGGGAATACAGTCAGGCAGGGCGCGGGCAGGGCCAGACAAACGGTTGGCTGAAAAGAAAGTAGGCACTCACAAACCATTGTCGTGGGAGAAGAGCGACCGTTCCGTCGGGAGCCAGCGTTTTCAAGGTTTGGCAAGGCGGACGCACAGCCAGGTTACCAAGAACACGTGAAGGCAGGGGCAAATATACCAAGAGAAAACTATCAAAGCTTCATAAGTCTGATCTGCGCCAGAATAGAAGAGGTTGCAGGAGGACAGTTAATCCTCGATGGCTGGTTTGCAATAAGCCCGGCGCTGATCGCGGACAAGAGGGTGGGGTCCCAGTAATGGATATGGTCTTCGAATGCGGCGGAGGCCAACGTCAGGACGGTCAGAAGGGTGGACAAGACCCAAAGCGCGGGAGCTTATTTTGGAGATTAGGACGGAGCTGCGGTGTTCAGTGCGATGCCGTGGCAGGCTGAGCACGAGGTTGTGATGATGACGGATGGCTCAGTATTAGCTTGGCTTGTGGCTGGAACACCAGTGGAACCTAAGCCGGAGTGCTGGTGGCCTTGGCGACTGCGAGTCGAGATTGAGATGGATAAATTCGAGGATTTGCAGGCCGTTGGGCGCGCGAGATAAAGAGGGCTCGGATGAAGAAGCAGGCCGGGAGACAAAGGAGCAAGCGGATGTCGAGATACCTAGGTATAGAGAGAGAGAGAGAGAGAGAAAGAGAGAGAGAGAGACTGATCTTTTGGCGGCTAGAGCCAACGAGAGAACGACGTCAGACGGTGGTTCCCACCCAGACAGGCACCTGGCCGTTCGTATCTCTGTTCCCTTTCTCTTGTGTGTGTGTGCGCATGTGTCTCCAGGAACCCTTCTGGAAACCGGTTGTCGCTGGCTCGCTCGGACTGTAACCTAGCGGGCTGCTCGGTCGAGGAAGAATCACCCTAAGCTTCCACGTCACTTTGCGGCAATTTTCTTGGACCAGGGCGGACGAGACGGACAAGACTGACGAGGCGTATTTGTGAACGGTGGACGGTCCACAACACATGTGCTGTGATTGAAACGGGCCTGATGCTTGTTTGAGGTTCTGGGCAAGCTTTGCAGAGTCAAGATCGCTGGGAGCTCTTTCGCGCCTGGGCAAGCAGGCTAGCTCCGGGTTTGGAGTCGGGCGACGACGTCGGATTGGTCAATGCCGCTGCCTTGGTGGGGAGCTCTCCAGCGCCTTGCCCCAGAACGGGTAGCTTCAATGTCCGCGCTGCAGTGCGACTAACAGCTTGCCCGATCATTTCTCACATTTACCCCTACCATATTAAAGTCGATGTGCTTGGCGCATGGGCGGCCTCAATTATTTCTCGTGACACTGCATATGGGTGGACGACATCAGCAGACCAACGTGGCTGCCACCTCCCAATCACCACCACCCAGCCCACGACAACCGAGAGAAAAGTGGCCAGTCCCACTGCCCGCGTCTGCCTGGGCGCTCCTACAGTCCTATTGCGCGCATTCTCACACCTGCACGTTCCTGCAACGACCGCACAGTAGCGTCTGTCAGTCGTGAGCTTCCTGCGAGCTTCCTGCCAACCGCTCGCGGCCCAGGATCGATTCGTCGCATGGCCTGCGATGCAGTGATACTGACTCATCCTCGTGCACCTCTTGGTCAGCCTCGTCTATCTGAGCATCAGGTCGAAACCTGAAGGGCCCCCTTCCTCCGCCCCCGAATCCGGGCCCCGAAGCTCCTGCTTGCCCCTTGAAACCATGACCGAGAAAGACGAGGACCCCGTATATCCCCAATATTGCTTCCACCTCTCTCCTACTATCAACAGGTTCTGTCCTTTGAGGTCCAGCGACATCGACAGTCTTACTACGCACCCAGGTTTCGCAGGTGCG
Organism: Diaporthe longicolla; assembly: GCA_000800745.1. Lineage (NCBI taxonomy): Eukaryota > Fungi > Ascomycota > Sordariomycetes > Diaporthales > Diaporthaceae > Diaporthe > Diaporthe longicolla. The sequence goes on from JUJX01000006.1 coordinate 643,932, forward strand.
CCGATCGCAACCTTTGCGCCGAGTCATTCGCCCGCCCTAATGCTCTCCCAGGACAAGACGTCTTCTTTCGCAGAAACCTCCCGCTACGATGGGTCCGCATTACCGGCGTCGTAGTCGCGGTCGATGATTTCCCACACCGACGCATCTATACTGTCGATGACAGCGACGGCTTGTGTATTGAGTGCGTCGCCGACCTACCGAAAGCCGAATCTCGCGATCCCTCGAGGGCTACCGCCCCAATTGTCCCGAAAGATGTCGACGTCGGCGCTGTCGTGGATGTCAAGGGCGGCCTGGCCTTGTTCAGAGGTAACAAGCAGATCAAGATTGAGAAGATGACAGTCTTGCGCTCGACGAATGACGAGGTCGCATTTTGGGAGAAGGCGAGGCAGTTCAGAGGTGACGTGCTGGACAAGCCTTGGAAGCTAACGGATAGAGAAATCAGGAGGTGTCGTAAAGAGGCAGAAAGGCAAGACTGATCGTCCTGGCTTCTGAGATACCTCTCAATCCGGCATGACTATCTCGACTACTTCTTGACTTTCACCGCGAGCCCGCATGCAGACACGGTTGTTCCTTCACCGCGACACAACCTCCTCCATATTCTGAGGCTCGACGACCGCACGCGGAGGAGACCCCAGGGGTGATTCAACTAACCTTCCGCGAGTTTTCTGCGGCCGACATGCCCGTTGAAGAAGCCGCCGCCGCCGCCTGGAATTGCTGTGCATTGCCGATAAACTTTGATGCCGATGTCTGCCTGGCCTTGATGGATACAGTCACGCAGCTCTAACGTATAGGGCCGACGATGGACCTAGGCCGTATCAGTTCTGCACCCCTGCCCTACGTATCGCGCACGAGTGCGGCACAGGATCTAGGGGTTATACGCTACAGTAACAAAGCAACCTATTTTCGGCACACGCCAAGCCCAATCATCATGGCCGCCTTTGGGGCCCAAGTAAGCGCACAACTATTTGAGGATAGCACCGCTACACGGATCGTGGAAATCTTTCAGGAGCTTCCTTCACGATGGAACATTGATGGTTGTTCCGAGATACCAACACGGCTTAGCCAAGTTGTTGGACTCAAAGAGTCGCAGTCGAGAGATCTGGCCTCGGACAAACAACGCATCCGACCAGAATGCTCCCAATTTAGCAGTCTTGATAGCGACCGCGGTGTTGGTGGGGCCGTGGACCGCCGGAGATGGCGGATGGCGAATCGTCAGGATCGTCAGTTCGCGCGTTGGTGTGCGCCAACGTCGGAGCCATGAGCGACGTGGCGACGATACACGACGTTACGGTTGCTCAGTAATGTTGACACGAAAGCACCACGCAGCACTGCGTAGGCCTTCTGGTCGATAGCTGTGCCGTGTCTCCTCAGCCCGCGACAGTCCTTTCCGCGCACAAAAGCTGGTTGTTGGCACAGAGCCGACCGGGTCTCAAGTACATAGTGCCCAGGGGCCAGGCCGATTGTAGATCTCTACGATTGAGAACCAGCGCCTTTCATTTTAAGCGCTGAACTAGAAAGATTCCCACTTTTTGTACCAACCCCATTTACCCATGGGTCATTTCGGCAAACTTTGCATTCATTCAGGACACCAAAAATGGGATACAGGCGTTACCAGACCCGACGGAATGGCATCATGCTTGTATAGAACTTGTCAGTTCGCCTTGGCAGCTTCCGATAACTGCGGGCCTGCTTCCCGGACCGAACACAGGTGCGGCACCAGTGCATGAGAGGAGGCCCTCGGGCCCGCTCAGGGCTGCCAGGCACTGCACCTGGCCATCAGGTGTACATGATGTGTATCTCCTGTAACCCCAACCACGTGGAATACTCGTGCCTGCACCCGGGGACGGCATCCTGATGCCGGAACTAGCACGGCGCGCCTCGCTACCACCCTGGAGTGGGTATCAGAGAGACATTGGGAGTGTAGGAGGACGCCTCCAAGGTTGATAATGCCCTAGCCCGGCCGGCCCTTCACCACAATCTTCACTCACCCCTTGCGCTAGACTCCTAGTTCGCTATAGATCCCGGGTGATTTCTTGTTGCGCATGGTTGTCCTGTTCTGAAAGGGAACACGGCAGTTGTGCTCCAACGGGCCCAGAACATCCCAGCGCCCTGGAGGATTCCCCCCGAAGCGTAACACCACAGGAGCCAGAACAGTTTGACTCGAAACAGCCGTTACGAGGCTCGGGAAGGGCTGTTAGGTTCAGGACGGCAACCGAGCGCAGGAAAGGGACGGATGGTGGGGGCGAAAATTTGATTTTGAAATGTAAGTATGGCGGCGCCCAGGCACTACTCAACTCCCGAGGCCAGGCCAGGCCGCGCGAGGCGGCGCGAGCACTAAGGGAAAAACTGGCACCTGGGCGAGGCTAGAAGTGCGGAAGAGCCGTTCTAGAAGTCCTGGTAGGAGGGCATCAGGCCAGCGGGATTGCTGCGAGGTGCCGTGCATCCGATGGTTGTTGATTAGGGGNGGGGGGGGGGGGTTGCGATGATGGGTCGCAGTCAGTTTCGTTTTGCGGTGCTCAGTGCCATAGTTGACATGCCAAATTTGTCTTTGCACGCCCCTTCGGTCCAAATGAGAATAATGCGGCCGATGAGACAAGACGGCTGCGGCCGATGAGCGAGTACGGCATAGTAGGATGAATAGGAGGAGGAAGGGCCAATTCCCGGCCGAGGGCGTTACTCAGGGCGCGCGCCACGCATATCTGAGATGATACCTATCATCATCTGACTGCACGGTCGATGCCAGGGTCATGACGGGGAAAGAAAAAAGGGGACTTGGGGTTTGCTGCAACTGGATGAGATGAGTGCAGTGCGACAGTAATAAAAGTGCGTAGGTTTTCTATGGCTGGGTGATACCCGAAGCACAGGGCACAGCAGCAGACAGACAGATGACAGGGTGGACCGAGCAGACGGCACAACAACCTTGCCTGTCTCACTCACTGGTGGGCGGGCGTTTGTCTTGTTCGTCCCCAAGATCCCAAGATCCCAAGAGATCCCAAGAATAATGTCGATTGGTGCAACATAGGCTGGCACATTCTTAGCAACTATGAAGTGGGTCCTACTCATCCTGTCATCATATAGCGACAGACAGCCATCAAGACGAAGGATGAATAGGGCCACGGACGGAGGATTCTGAGTCTCACATTCTCGCCTGGGATTTGCGCCCTGACAGGCTGGAGCGGGTTTGGGTTCCCTAGCTGCTGGCTCCTCACTCCTCTCTGCCCCCCGGTGGGCAATCTGTTGGCTTGGCTTCACCGTCAGCTGCCCCAGGCCCACACGTCACCTATGCCTCCCCCTGGAGGTGCAGAGGGGGGAACATGCACACGGGCAGGCAGGCAGGCAGGCAGGCAGGCAGGCCAGCCCAGGCAGGATGGAATCCATTTGCCTGGCACCTGGCAACAACAAGAGCACCAGGCTGAGGAGGAAGAGTTCCAGAAACAAGCCAACGCCTGCCAGTCTTGTGCCAGCCAACGTCGCGGCAGGCCAGTGGGGCCGGGGCAAGGAGGTTGGACGGGTTAGAGAAGCAGTGAGAAAGTAAGAGTAGTAGATACTACAGTCTACGGCACCTACACCAGGTAGGCATGGTACAAAGCACCCTACCCTGACTGACCATTTCAACCCCGCATCCCGGTCCCTGTCCCCGCAGCAAAAGCATCACCACCCACCTGGCTCTGGGCTGCAAAGCAAGCTCAAGCCGCCACCACCTAGGCCTAGCCTAGCCTGCTGGACAAGCAGACACAAGCACAGAAGCACGGGCAGACCAAGACAAGGTTGCGGTCGGCAGAGTTCGAAGGGGAAAGTCCATCTCCAGACCGGCCTTGCCCACCTGCCTCACCTGTGCGACCCTCGCCCGCTCGACCAACGTAGCCAGCCCAGCAGCCCGCCCAGCAGCCAGCGCAACCGTCGTAGTCAGTCCCGTCTGTTTGTTCTGTGTCCTGCCTCTCTCGCCGCATCACCACAAACAACAGCCAGCCAGTCAGCAGGGCCAGCCAGCCGGGCCAGCCTTCCTCTCCCCTCCCCTCCCCTCATCTCTGCTCAGCATCCCACGCCTATCTGCACTTGTCTCAACTTGCCCGCCCTCGTGAGCCAAGCAGATCAAGATCAGATCCAGGGGTTTTTCCAATTGCCATCGCCATCCCCGTCCCCGTCCCTCATCCTATCCACCCCACCAACTGGGAGAGGCACGCTTCGACGCACGCACTTGGTCCAAACCCACTCTCATTCGAGTCCAATCCAATCCAATCCCATCCCGTCCAGCCAGCCCGGTCTCGTCCAGTCACAGTCCAATCCGGCCCAGTCAAAGTCCACCGCCGAACAGTCAAGGCCCAAGGGCTGCAAGGACAGGACCACACTGGCAAGCAGACTGGCAGAACCCCCCCCCTCTGCCCTTCCCTGCTGCTTTGCCTCGCCTCTTGCTCGCCGCCCGCCCGCCCTGCGGACCTAGGAACCCGGAGCCTTTACCTCATCAGACTCTGCAGCTGTCTATCGCATCCTCCATTCCTCTTCCCACCGCCCTGCCGCTTCTGTCAGCATATCCTATCTGTAGACTACCGTCTTCCTTATTGCCATTTCCAGACCTGCAGCCCAGCCTGCCTGGTCCATTATCATCCTGCCATCTCCCGCCTCTGCCACCAATCTCCCTCCAGCCCTTCGCTAGGCTGCTCCTTTTCCTCATCAACAACACACCGGGCTGCGAGCCTTCACTCAGCCCAGATCCCATCTACGACAGACAAACCGTCCGCCAGACAATCCCCGGCCTGTCTGCCCCCCTCGTCGAGCTTACAACGTCCTGTCGAGTGGTCCCGGCCCCGTCTTGTGATACGTCAGGACACGGCGAGTCAACCGGCTTTCACAAGGCACAAGGTACAACACCGGCCGGTATCCACCTAGCAAGGCAACCTCACCGACTGAGCTGCATCGCGCAGACACACGAGCCTACTCCTGCCGCGACCTCCACGACACGAGAGAGACCAACTCCCGTCACCTGTCAACTGTCGACCTCTTCAGCAGCCCCTCCACAATCAAAACAGTCCTCGCCCCCACAAAGGACAGCTATTCTTAACCAAAAACATCTCCACCTATCACTGGCTACCCCTGCTTCTGTCCTCGCTACTCCCTCCCGCCTCCCGAACAAAGCCAAGTCGAATCAAAGCCGCTCGACCTGGGTCATCCGTCTGGATCAAGGAACCGACTGAAATGTCGACGGTTGAACCATAACTCAATCATTGCCTTTCGAGTTCGAGAGCCAGGGCGGTCGCTCCAATGGGTAACAGCCAGGGCAAACCCGTCGAGTTCGACGGAGAAGGTGCTTATCACTCCATCTGCCCCCTACTCTTCGACCGCTTCGGGCCCCTGGCCTGCGCGGCCTCGCAATGTCTGCGTGTTTCTGACTAACGACATCTTACTGCAACAGTGAACCTCAACCATTTTCGACTTCTGCGAGTCGTCGGCCGAGGAGCCTTTGGCAAAGTACGCATTGTCGAACGAAAAGACACCAATCTGTCGTTCGCTTTGAAGTATATCCGCAAAGATGAAGGTGCGCACACCGGAGCGGGAGCCGGCGAAATCTACTATCGGCGTGGTTGCTGACATCGTAGACAACATACAGTCGTCCGGTCCGAAAGCGTGCGAAATATCATACGAGAGCGCCGCATGCTCGAGCATGTTAATCACCCTTTTATCTGCAACTTGCGGTACAGTTTTCAGGATATAGAGTACATGTGCGTATCCCGTCAAAAATGCTCGCCCTTCAGCTATCATGTGATGCTTACAGCCCCGCCAGGTATCTTGTCGTTGATCTTATGAGTGGCGGTGATCTTCGATTCCACATCTCCAGGAAGACCTTCACAGAGGATGCCGTCAGGTTCTGGATTGCCGAGCTGGGATGCGCCCTGAGATACATACATGGCCAGGGCATCATCCATCGTGATGTTAAACCCGACAATGTTCTCCTAGACGCAGATGGCCACGTACATCTTACAGATTTCGTAGGCATAACCCGACCAATACCGCGTTACCCCTGTATGCTAACGGAGTTTTACAGAACGTGGCATCGGACATCATCCCCGGAAAAGTTCTGACGAGCAAATCTGGCACACTCGCATACCTTGCCCCCGAGGTTTATGCTGGACATGGCTACGACAGACGGGCTGACTGGTGGTCGCTCGGAGTGCTATTCTATGAATGTATCTACAACAAGGTTGGTCATCCCCATTTGCACATGTCCAATCCAGCAAACGGGCCATACGGGAGCTCGCGTGAAGCACTAGATTCACGATAAAGTTTGCTGGCGGTGGGGTCGAAAGCTAATACGTTGCACAGAGACCGTTTGAGGGGAATTCTGAGAACGCTTTGAGCACCGTCATACAGGCGGCCAACCCCAAGTATCCAATCACGCAGCCACCCGTCTCCCTACTCTGCCTGTACGCCATCAAGGATGCACTGACCGCAGACCCAAACAAAAGAATGGGTCGCACATGGGAATCATTCACACAACATGACTTCTTCCGGGTGATCAACTTCGACGCACTCGAGAGGAAGGAGGTGGAGCCAGTGTTTGTGCCATCATCCGAGAAGACCAACTTCGACGCAACATATGACCTTGAAGAGCTCCTATTGGAGGAAGCTCCCCTGGAGGCCCGGGCGCGGAGGCAAAAACCACGGGAACGGCTCAAGGATGACGCCACGGACAAAGAAATCAGGGAGGATGAGCTGTACAGGATGATTGAGAGCGACTTCAGGCCATTTGACTACACTGTGGCCGCTTACAAAAAGTAAGTCCTGCTCATGCACCGTCTCGTGCAGCATGTACTGACTCGGTCGTCAACACAGGATCACGGAGGGAAGCGCGGAATGTGAGCCCGCCGCGGCAGGCGTGGATGGCTTGCCCGATGCACAACAGCCACAAGCGCTAACCACGAATGATGCACGGCCGCTGTCACAGGCGACAGCCTCATCTAATACTTACCAGGCTGGAACAGGACAACCACTAGCACCCTCGCGGTCTACAGAGGCCAACTCGACATCACAGCAACACGGAAAGGGTCTCCACAACAGCAGGGAGCGCAAGGGCGGCCCTGGGCGTCCGCCGCCCTTGCCACCATACCCCAGCTCGTACACGAACTCGAAACACGGAAAGGCAGCAGGGCCCAAAGGCATATTCGTCGAGAGCCCGACTGGCGGGGTCCAAGTCACGCTTGATGGCGGTGGCAGCTGGTCTGACCTGGCTCGACAAGATGCAACACTTCCTGCTGATGCTGCCGGTGCAGGACAAGAGGGTGGCAAGGTCGAGGCTACCTCTGGCGGCGTCTTTGGTTTCCTGAGTAGGAAGAAGGGAAGAGGCAACAGCCCAAAGCCGAAGGAGAGGGGAGTACTCGGGAAAGAGGGCGCTCGAGTTGTCATTGGTTAGGCACAGTCGGGATCGTCGAGCATGACTGGTCAGGCCATGGTTGCGAAGGACCAGGAACAGGAAAGCTGCCGGACAACCAGAAGCCTCTAGTCCGACTCGATGGCCCCCTCGAGCAGAACGGTCCAGCCAGAAGATCGAAATCATTGAGAGCTGGCCCTGCTCCGAGCGGATTACTGATGATCCAATCGTGATCGCAGCATTGTGGTGCCTATTTCTGCAGGCCCGCGCGAGAATCCGATGCGCCAGAAGGGGAATGAGCAGCCGAGAGCTCCACAAGCCGGTGGTGGCTAGTAGGAGGACTGACGGCCCACTTAGAATAACCCTTCTCATGGTGGGGATTCTCGAACAAAGAACGGCGGGGNNATCGGGATCTAAAGGGGCAGCACAGAGGTTGCGGGTGGTGGGGTGCCTTTACCGGCTTGCATGGGGCGGAAGTGCCGATTCTCGATTCGCGCCTTGACACCCCGTCCGTGTGCGAGTGTATTGTTCATGGGTCCATTGGCGTCTTTGATAGAGTGGGTTGCTGGGTGGGATGTATTGGTCGCGGTACAAGCTTGCATGAGGTTCCGGATTGGGAATCGTGGAGTCGTTTGGTGCATGAGCGAGTCGAGATAATGGTGTGCCGCCTGTCATCTCCGTTCCCTTTTATTTTTCATCACTCTCCCGCATAACACTTTTTGTCAACATTAGCCTTTACAAAGCATGGAATAGTGGGAGGCTCAGACAGCAGACGAAGTGAGTCCTTGGGACTTGTCAGAGAGGAATGACCTGTTGGTGGCATGGTAGAGAGGTACAGGGAGAGATCATAAGTAGCGGAAATACCCAAATAGTTCGATCAGTAGATTTGGAAAAGACGTCTTTTGCTGCGTGTCCTGTCGGAAGAGTCTCAAAAGGCCTGCTGGCATGCAGCATCTGCACGTGTCGATTTCCGTGAACAACCAAATCCTCTCGGCCTGCAATAGAGTCGACTTATTATTAAACCGAATGCGAAACTGACCCTGGTGTACCCCAAGCCGTGTCCCGCCGGGGAACCCCTCTAAGTCTTGCCCATGGAGGTGTGTTTCCATTAGGGGTGAGTGGGGTTGGGGTTGTTTAACCCCTGCCGCTTGCCGCGTTAGGCTCGTTGAGGACCTGTGACGCTCTGCCCAGCGCGGCGCTGGCAGCTACAACAGACAGGTCTCAAAACAATATCGGCAGCTCGCTTGCTCTCGCAATACTTATCGCATCATTCATTCACTTACTTCATCCCACCTCAGCTGCATCAAACCAAAAGAGCCACTGGCCCCGGGTAGCCAAAGGGGAATATCAACAGACAAGAAAGACCCAACCCCTTCGGACGACCGCCGAACAAGCAAAACGATCGAGATGGATCTAGCCTACGACCACATTGTCGAGGAGTCGCTGCCCAAGGAGGAGGATGGCAAGCGTAACAAGACGGCCGGGAGTGCGGAGCAGACACAGAACAGCCTGAACGCCGAGTTTCAGGATGCGTACAAGGCCTTTTCTGCGAGCCCGTGGGGCGCAAGGCTCGGCGGGTTCTTTGGGAATGTAGTTAAGCAGGTACGTCCCCAGGGAGGAGAGAGAGAAGCCACGGGGCAGTCAGAGTGTGGGAAACTACGAAGTGCTGACAGGCAATCTGAAACCCACAGGGCGAGACCGTATACCAGGGAGCCCAGAAGGAACTCACCGCCGTCGGGAGCGAGGCCCAGCGCGGGTTCACAGGGCTGACCAACGCCGTCATCAGCCGGACCCGGGGCCTGTCACTGGCCGGAGGGGCTGATTCCGGGGCCGGAGGGCAACAGGTGCAGCAGGGCGAGGCTTCGGGGTCGGCCAGCGGCGAGAAGAGCAAGGAGCTGAGCACTGACGAGGCCATCAAGGAGTCGGAGAACGTGCTCTCGCGGCTGCGGACTGAGGCGGCCAAGCGGCTCAAGGACATCCAGCGGGCCGAGGACGCGGCGGACGAGGCGCTGCTGCGGTTCGGGACCAACATCAGCGCGTTCCTGCGGGACGCGGTGAGCATCGCGCCCCCGTCGGGTGCCGACGGCAGTAACAGCACCAACAACGGCGGTGACGGCACGGTGTTGTTCGAGAGCAAGGACGCGGCCGGGAAGAGGGTGATCCACACGAGCCGGTTCGACGCGCAGCTGCACGTCATCCACACCTCGACCGAGAGCTTCACCAAGGACCCGGCTACGGGTGACTGGGATACGTGGGGCGCCGAGTTCGACATCAAGGGCAAGACCGAGGACATCAGCAAGGACCTGGAGAAGTACCCTGAGCTACGGGCGACGATGGAGAAGCTCGTGCCCGAGACGATACCATATGAGGACTTCTGGAAGAGGTACTACTTCCTGAGGCACGGAATCGACCTTGCGGAAGAGAGGAGGAAGGAGCTCTTGAAGGGTATGTGCTCAATGGATCTCTTGATCGTCATCTTCTCTATTACATCAATCATCTATACTAACAATCCTGCGTCCAGCCGCATCTGCCGAGGAGGAAGTCGGCTGGGACGAGGACTCGGACGACGAGGCTGCCGGCCCGACCAAGTCCGACGAGCCCAAGAGGCCCGGCTCGACGGGTTCCTCTACCACCATCCACCCTCCCACCACCAAGCCCGCAGAGAAGCCGTCCGCCCTCCTGAAGCCGAACGAGTCCCGCAAGTCCAACGATGAGAGGTCGCAGCCCGATAGCGAGACGAGTTACGACATGGTCGGGGCGGCGTCCGGAAACCCGAGCAACGCGCCCAACAGCCCTAGGGAAGGCCGCAAGGCTGACGACGACAGCGACGAGGACTGGGAGTAAATTGTCGATGCCGTTGTTTGTCTGGCTTGTCTGTGTTTGGGGGTTTGATTGTTTCCGTATGGCTTTCGCGTGGATTGTATTCGTCTCATCCTCTGGGTTGGAGGCGTCTCGGCGTTATGAAGGAGACGACGCCAGGGACGCACGTACTCAGCGGTCTTCCCACGGTCTTGGTTATCTCTCTCTTTGTCTTCCTCTTCCTCTTGTAGTAGTCCAGAGTGACGACCTAATAGCAGGGTATCAAGATGAAATTCACATATTTCGAATAGTGTCGAGGTATTCCTCCCTCTCATAGCCGTAGCAGGGGAGTCCCGTACCCAGTAGCCCCTGGTGCTCCGAGTCTCCTCACCTCTTCCTCGTAACCTTGGTGAAGCCATCGTCGTCGACCTCGGGCGGCGCCTTCTCCTTCTTTGGCGCCGCGCTCTCAACCAGCGGCGGGGCCTCGTCCATGTCGTCGTCCGAGTCCCCGTCCTCGTCGTCATCATCCTCCCAGTCCGTCTCGCCGTCCTGGTCCTCGCCGTGCTTGAAGTGGACCTTCTCGCCCTTGCGGGCCTGCCAGCGCTCCAGCAGGCGGTCGACCTCGTCGAACTGGCCCCGCGCGCACTGGCCGCGCAGCCGCACGATCTCGGTGGCCACGTCGAAGGCCGTGTCGTCGTCCACGTTTACCTCGAACTCGTCGAGCATCACCTGCAGGATCAGCTCCTCCAGGTACTCTGCGTCGGGCTCCTCCTTGTCGGCACCCTGTGCTTGTGTTTGTGATGTTGTTGTGCCACTACCGTTTGCGGCGCCGGTCGAGTTCGTGAGTGGGGGGAACTGGTCGGCCACCTCGCCTGCGAACCAGTCGCGCTTGTCGGCCGAGTCTGGGCCACCCCAGTTGTTCTGCACGGCAAGCGTGAGGGCGGGCCATAGGTTCAGGGAGAGGGCGACGCCCTGCTCGAAGCGGGCCTGGCGGGTGTCTGTTTGGATTGCACCGTCAAGTCAGCCAGCTGTTTTACTTTTCTCGGTGCTGGGGGCCGTGTAAATGCGACGGACCTGTGGACGCCTCGGCTGATGCGCTGGACGCCATTTTGGGCACTGGATTTTGAGGGGCTGGAGGGACTCGGTATAAGATCTGTAGACCTTTCTCGAATATGTTCAGAGCTATCGGAGCATGGGTTATGGCACTCAGATCGGTCTGGGAGGCAGTCGGCGATGTTAACCAGCAATAAACAAATCCAGCACTATAAAAATTTCACGAGCTTGTCCCTGCTCACACACCCCAGGCCTGGAATCCCTACCCCTCTGCGATAAGGCCCTGTCTTTTCTTATCGGGCCACAGCCAAAAGCCCACACGCTACTCCTAGACCGGAAGTCGGTGCTAGTTTTCAGGGACCATCGCGCATGGAAGAGATGACCTCATACCGAGCATCACGCCCCTGGGGAGCACAGTCGTATGCAGCACTAATAGATGCTGCAGGACAAGACACTATGGTGCACTGCTTTGCGGCACATCATATGCATATCAGCCGGACTGTCTCGCCATTGGCAGCCAGCACCGACGCGGGTCAACGGCACAGTTTACAAGGGTCGGCCTCGGTTTCAAGAGGTGCCGTGCGTTGCTGGAATAGGCTTTGGACAAATGGCAGCAAAAGGGGTATGGGAGATTCAGGATGGGCAATTGTCTGTCTTGGGGGACAGACGCATCCTGCCAGGCACACACTGCAGGCGTTGGGGGATCATGACTCCCCCACCCAACTCGCAATCGGCGACGGAGAGATCCAGGCCCGAGACCGAGATTTACCGTCCGGGGGGGGCACCCGGCCGTCGGGACGGCGTTATTTCTGGATGGGCCTGACAGTTTTTGGCTGGGCGTTTGGAGAGCCTCAACGGCCAAGTACCCCACGCACAGGGTCAACACCAGCGAGCGCGGCAAGACAAGAGTCACACGAGCCTCTACTAAGTCATTCACGGAGGTCGGTCTTGACAAGCGTGGGGCGGGTGAAGAAGTACACGTATTGGCACGGCACGACAATGCGAAGGGCCCTGAGTCAGCAGTGACCAGGGACGGTACTGTGTGTAGAGAAGACAGACAGACACAGATGCATCTGAGGGGTAACAGTATCCGTAGCATGGGCTGGGCGTTCGGAGTTGAAGACTTAACTCCTAAAGACGAGCGGAGGGCCAAACGGGTTTAGCTAGCACACTTTAGCCTAGAACAGAAGGGAGATCTATCTGACCCCAAGAACTCTGGCAGTCCGGCCCTCCGTCTACTCGCAAAATGCGCACCGGCGCATGCGCATGTCCAGATCTGCCAAGCGTGGAAGGCCAATGCAGGCAGTTGGTAGGTTGGACAATGATGTGACGATGCTCCGGCCTCTGCGTCTCTCAGCCGGCTCTACTGTCGCAAAGACTGGGGACCAGCCAGGGTGGTTGGGAGTCATACCGGAGCAGGGGAGTCGTAAGTCCTGCTTGGGCCTGGCTGGGCTGTATGGAATCAAGGTTGCCCCGTGCTGAACCTGCACAGATTCTTCCTCAGGCCCCGGTTGGCTGTTGCTACTGGGTGTTATGTACCGTGCAGAAAGCCCCGCTATGCCCTGCACGGCAAGGCAGCCTGGCAGCCAAGGGTGATACTCCCAAGCCATCAAACCAGGCCCAGGCCCCCAGGCCCCCAGGCAGCCCCAAAGAGGCAGAGTGACCCTGGGACTGGGCCGTGTCGTCAGGCGACGAGTCGCATGTGGTCTTTGTATCTCCCCATCGCAGACCATACGGTGCTGACAAATTCAACATCGGCTTCCACGCCCCTCCATCCACCATCCAGACGGAGCCAGAAGGAGGGGAGGCGAGCCAGCCTCCGTCTCCCTCTCCCCCCCGCTGTCTGTTTGCCCCAAATTCAATCCCAATGCGACCCGTCAAATTCCAGAATCCTTCTGAATCCTGCCCTTATTAGTTCTTATGTCTTGTGTGTACTGTGCTCACTTCCACCGGTACCAGCGACAAGGAAACTTCTAGTAGCCCACAGCTCAGCGTCAGCAGCCACAATTGGCAAACGGACAACGTCTTGACACATTTCGTCTCACCGTCCGCCCAGTGCCCCCCCCCATCTCCGTCCCCCACGGCTAGCCAAGGGACAGGACGGTGCGTGAGAGAGCCTCGGACAGACTTTCGCCTCTCCCCGTTCCCATTCCCCATTCGCACCCAGTCTGCCAGTCCACATCCACCTACACAGTGCCTGCGCCCTACTGCCTGCATCCGCAGATGGACCCTGCTCGGACAACAACTTGACCCGGTTTAGATCGACTGTGAATTACGACCACCTGTCCGGCCTTTGCATTCTGTCTCCGTTTCTGAGCCCTGTCTTCTTACGCCTTCGCCTGGACCGCTCCGTCTCTCTGGGTAGCCCGTCACATCCACGCCGCCGACCGCACGGCAAGCCCCTCCGTTGGCGCTGACCGTCCAATCTCTTCCTCCGTTTACGCTCCAAGGCCCAGGACTTTGTCCACCGGTTCAACCGTGCCCACCTTTTCGTATTCTCTTCCTTGACTATCACTTCCACGTCATTCTCACAGAGACGACTCCCATCTCCAAGCCAGGGAACTCTCTCGACTGGACAAAGTCACGCCCCTGGCAGGTTCCCACGTCGCCTGCTTGACCCGAGCCTCCTGTACGCTCTCCCTACAGCGGGCCGTTCTACAGTGTTAAAACCCCAATATCGCTTGCGCCCTGCGCTGGAGCCAAGACTAAAGTCCAGACTACTGTGGCACGCCAGTGGCGAATTCCTACCCCCAAATCAGAGGACGGGGAAAGACCACCACTTCAACACAGCAGTTATCTCGACTCCCTACTCCACCCAGCCCGACCAAGTTTAACCTCACCCTGAGCTGGCTCTCGTCGCCGTCGTCCACAGTTCAAGTTCGAGATGGCTTCCACCGGCAATCCCCACGACTTTGTCCTCACCCCTCAGCAGCAGAGTCTGCTCTTCGCTGCCCTGAACTCCAACAGGCAGCCTGCCCCTGGCAACATGAACATGTCCCCGGCATCCTTTGGCGGCTCCCCGAATCAGGGGACTGACGGCAGTGCCTTTGACACGAGTCCTTTCCTTGACTACGATTATGATATCAATGGCGACTCCAGCTTTGATTTCAGCTTTGCCGATGGGTCCAACGCTAAGATGATTGGCGACCTGCCCGGAGCGGCCGGCAGTGAGAAGTCCGGCTCCGAGAATAATGAGACCGAGAAGAGGAGCCACCCCGAGGATGAGAACGAAGATGACGGAGGTGATGCCAAGAGGCAAGAGACCGGGGAGAAGGTTTCCAAGAAGCCAGGACGCAAGCCTCTTACCACTGAGCCTACCTCGGTGAGTCCGGCCACGCGCAATGCAAATATAAACCATGTCCTCACTTGCCATGTACTGACTACGCTCAATTGTATAGAAGCGCAAGGCGCAGAACAGGGCTGCGCAGCGCGCATTCCGAGAGCGCAAGGAACAGCACCTCAAGAACCTCGAGACCAAGGTCGAGGAGCTGGAGAAGGCCTCAGCACAGTCCAACCATGAGAACAGCGTGCTGCGAGCCCAGGTCGAGAAGATGACCACGGAGTTAGCCGAGTATAAGAAGAGGATCTCTCTGATGGTGAACAACCGGGCCCCCAGCATGTCAAACGGCCCTCGTCCCACGTTTGGCCATGCCGTTATCAACAACTTGAACGATGTCAACTTCCAGTTCGAGTTCCCCAAGTTTGGCCAGCTTCCTGGGCCTTCGCCAGCTGCCTCCAATGCCGTCTCTGCGAACGGCCGCACATCCAACTCACAGTCGCCTCGCAACACCCGCAGCCCTAGCGAACTGGCCAGTCCTTTGGATCAATCTGCTCGTCACGGCTCGACGGGTTCCAAATCGACAAATGGCCTTGATAACCAGGCCAAGGAGGACCTGGCCAACTTCTCTGGCATCTTTAGTCCCCCCTTGACCAACAACAATGTTGCGTCTGCGGGCCGCAACAGGGCAGAGTCCAGCAACAGCGGTGCGGCGACTACCACTTCATCGCCCTCGGCCTCTTCAAACTCCCATGGCGGCCCAAGCTCGTCTTGCGGTACCTCCCCCGAGCCATTCACTCAGTCCCCAATGGGCTTCAAGCCAGTTGATACCCTGACCACTATTGGTGAGGAGAAGCATCCTTTCGGCAATATGAACCAAGGTGAGATGAAACTTGAACCTTTGTCTGGCTCTAAGCGAGATGAAATCGAGCAACCTTTCTAGGAGACTTGATCCCCCCATATTTTGACAACGAGACTAACAAATACCAGACTTCAGCCAATTCGCCAACTTCGACGTGAATGATATGAACAACTTCATGTCGTCGACCAATAACTTCCAGTTTGACCCACAGTTGTTCGGTGGCTACCGTGAGCCTCAAGAGAACATACTGAGCAACACCTTTGATGACACCTTTTTCAATGATGCCTTCGACGTTGACTTTACAACGCCTTACTTCGCCCCTAGCCCTGCGCAAAAGAAGGACGATCTCATGTCAAGAATTGATGCCGCGAAGAACGACGACGCGACGGAGCTTGTTCAGACCACTGATGGTCAGCTTCTGACCTGCAATAAGATCTGGTGCGTTGACGAACGAGTTTTCCCGTACTCTCGCCACAACTTCTCTAACAACCAATACAGGGAGAAACTACAGAGCTGCCCGAAGGTTCAAAACGGCGATTTCGACCTCGACGGTCTGTGTTCTGATCTTCAGAAGAAGGCCAAGTGCTCCGGTTCCGGGGCAGTTGTCGACGAGTCGACTTTCAAGAAGGTGATGCAGAAGTACTTGGGCAAGACCGACAAGGAAATGGAAGAAGGCTGCCCAGATGAGAAGCTCAAGATGGAGCAACAGGCCGCGCAGCTTTTGGCTTGATAGTCCTCATCGGCGTTCCAAGTAACTTCAAAACACGCAAGCACTCGCATTACACCGGCAGATAGGCACGGCATGGAGTGGGCATCGGCTGGACGGCTCTTGCCAGATTGGCGCAACGGTAATTTGCAATACCCAAGGAGGGCTTCAAAAGGGGGGTGGTTTTTGTATATCACTATCGGATCGGCGTTGTTCAGTTACAGGGTTTGAGGCTCCGGCCCACCTAGCATTGATGGATATCAGCCTGGCGAAGGGCCAACTGGGTCACGAGGCGTAACGCTCACTGAGAAAAGATGTGCGGGGATATGTTCTCAAGAATTGCCATCTTCAGGTTGCGATTGGTTTTGAGCTGTTCAGTTAGTACGATATCTGATGGTTGAATTTTGATGATTCCACCCACTGTATACTCTCCCATCAATTATTCTTACATTTCCTTGCGTATGATGCTGGGTGCCAGGTCAGGCTCTACAACCACATCGATCAAAGTAAGGTCTGGAGGGATATGGCATCCTTACGAATGCCTCATGCTTGTGGAAACAAACCCGTGAGAACAAACACAGCTTTCCACCATACTGTTGACAGTCGCATGCACGGGCACCTTTCATTAACAACGTTCGCCCCCACGATCCTGGTGACACACCCCTCAAGAGCCGGAGAACGCCCATCCCTCGGGAGCTCCCGCCCATGTTGTTACCGGCGATCTTGACCTAGTCTATGACGACGTTGCTATCGAGAACCAACAAATCCGGTAACAATTGGCCCCAGACTTTACAACGCTGTAAACCTGGTCAACAATCATCGGAGATCCGTCGGGAGAGGAAACCGGCAATGTCTTTTGCCTGGTACTCGAGGCTAGTTGCCTAGTTTTGGGATGTGACGTCTCGGGTCGCCGCATCATCCCCGCGCGACTAATATCTTTTCTGCCATATATTTGGAGTAGAGCACTCCCGCCCGTATAATTACAATACCTTGAAGCCAACTTCTTAAACATCCTGTGTGGTCAGTCTAGCTTCGGAATCACGACAAGGTATCTTTTCTCAGCAATTGTAATTACAACCCCGCAGCAGCCTTCACTTACACTGTACACCTTAACATGTCATCCTCCCGTGCCCCCCTCTTCGACAAGACGCGGGCCTTGGGCGAGATCGCACGCCCCCGCCGGCCCCGCGTGATCGTCACAGGCGGCTCAGGAAAACTCGGCCGCGCCGTGGTGAACCTGCTCGCAGAGTCATGGGAGGTGATCTCGCTGGACGTCAGGCGCCCGCCCACGGCGTCCGAGGACGGCAAGTCCGGGCTGGGCGGGGCCTACCGGCTGGTCGAGGTCGACCTGGAGGACATGGGCGCGGTGCTCGAGACGTTCATCTCGACGGACATGGCGTACGGCAGCGTCGGCGGCCCGGCGGTCGACGCCGTCGTGCACCTGGCCGCGCTGCCCTCCCCGGGGCAGACCAGCTCGAGCCGGCAGTTCCGCACCAACACCATGAGCACGTACAACGTGCTCGAGGCGGCCCGCAAGCTGGGGATCCGCAACGTCGTGCTGGCCAGCTCCGAGACGCTCATCGGGATCCCGCTCGCCGAGGACGGGAACGGCCACGAGCCGTCCAGCCTGCCCATCACCGAGGACCACGAGCGCCGGCCCGAGAGCGCGTACTCGCTCAGCAAGCTCGTGGGCGAGGTCCTGGCGGAGCAGTACGTGCGGTGGGACCCGGAGCTCAAGATTGTTTCTCTTCGGTTCTCCAACGTCATGAGCCCCACCGACTATCTCGACTTTGAGGACTGGCAGGACGAGCCGTCCAGGAGGAGCTGGAACGCTTGGGGGTACATTGATGCGCGGGACGGGGCGCAGGCTGTTGCGAAGAGCCTGGAGAGGAAGGGCACGGGTCACCACCAGTACCTTATCGCTGCTGCTGACACGTGCATGCGGACCAAGAATGAGGATCTGGTCAAGGCTTGTTTCCCGAATATCAAATACACACCTACGAAGGGCGACAGGGACACGCTGTTGAGCATTGAGAAGGCGAGGAAGGAACTGGGTTATGATCCGAAGTATACGTGGGAGGCTCAGGTTAAGAAGTCAAGTTGAGGTGGCGATGGATCAGTAGACGATGCTGTGTGTGTTGAGAATATTTAGTGGCTGTTGCTATGCGCGTGGTCAGCAAATTCATAATGCAAGATGTGTGCAACAGGGCAAGAATGCGTCACATTCTCTGAAGCTTGTTTAGAGACCATTTTGAGACTACCTAGTCACAACGTATGTCTGCTTTGCCTGTAACCAGCCCTTGGGCCACTTACTTGTGTGGACGATCAACAGCGCCGTCGGGAACGATATTTCGAAGCCTTGTCTACTCAGTAGGAGGCTGAGGCCATGTGCCCACTGACTGTGTCTTTTTACAATGTTATTAGCATTGTGTCTGTTTTTAACGCTGGGTCCTGAGAGCGACTACCACTGTATGAAGGGTCCGCGTACGCCTTCGAGATGTATAGGGATTAGAATGAAACCAGTCTCTTAAGCTTAGTTATAATTAGCTTATGCTATGTCAAGGTGGTTAGCGCCTAAATTTAACTTTTATCTTGAAGATATTCTTATGTCCAAGGATCGGAAATTGTTGCCCTATACATTGTCGTCGAGGCAGAACTCGGTTGCACAGAGATATGTCATTTATACTTAAATCAGGCTTCCGTATAAGGATTGAAACGTTTGCGGAACGTTATTAGTGTAAAATGAAAGGGTGGTTGATATAGGCAGAACCACTCGGAGAGTTTCGAAGTAAATTCATTATCTCGAATTCTCAGACACGCCATCACATAACATTCTATTTCAATATGAACATATCTCCAAGGGCACAATACTTGCAGGATAGAAACTCCTAGCTATCACTTACAATCTCATCATTGCTGTAATAAACAATCATGCTGCTCTTTAGTAAGAACCTAGGCCTCCTGACCCTGGCGGTCTTGTTCTCCCTAGGCCTGGCAATACCCCAGCAAAGGAACGGCGGCACCAACAACAACAATGACGGAGAAGACCCTGCCATATATGAGAATATCACCTGCATCCTGAACCAAAACAACGAGGTTGTGTGCACTGGTACTGATGGAGCTAGCGCGATTTATATGTAAGTTCGACGAGTAAGAGAATCATTTGAGTTGTGCGTACGGATGCTGACTGACAATTTTGCTATAGCGTCAGAGACCCTCCTTTGGCTCCTTGCACTGGAATTTTAGGTTTCGGGCGATGCTTCCACTTAATTTACTGAGGTCAAGATCACAGGGCTGGTCTGGGAGGGGTGTGAGTTGTCAAATGCTCTAGGCTTGAGCAGGCAGGCTTGTGACTTGCACAGAAGTATTGAACCTCAATGGAAACCTGACTTCCTGACAGCATTACTGTACTATTGAAACTATGCAAGCTGTTGTGAACTAGTTGACCATTTTATTAATGATGTGAGAAATTGTCGGAATGAAGCATTATACTGCTAACCCTGGGGGCCAAGAGCAAAGAGATTGAGCTTTGACGGAAGCGAGAAGTGCCACAGCCAGATACATGCACATATTCCGAGAATCACGGGACTTGAATACAGTCTCAATCAGGCGTCTCACATGCTGGCAAGGTCGGTGGCGGGTCTGCTTGGGCGGATTGACACGGCGACGGGGGCGAGAACTTGGGGCAAGTACTTTGATATCGATGGTGCTGAGACAGCATTGCAGTTACTTGGAAACCGCACGACCATGCCCATCAGCAAGCCCATTAGACTGTGTAATTTGCATGTCGGCATTGCACCTGTGCTGAAAGTGCACATGCATGATACTGAGTTGTTGGATATCATCAGCTTCACTCCCAGAGTATCTAGCCTTTTAAGCCCAGACCGTTTCTTCCCTACCCAGAAAGACACAACCGTCATTCCGTACCGTCCTACCATGAACGCCAAACCGAATATTTACGACCACCTTTGCGCGCACTCTCAACGCCTCGACTTCTTAGCTGCTTTCGGCGCAGGATCCTCTGATGCCTTCTTCTTACCGAGCCTCGCAGCAGCAGCCTGGAAAGCAGCCTCATCAGGCTCCTCCTCCACGGTCTTCTTCTTCTTACCCTTGGCCGGCTTCTTGGCGCCATACTTCTCCGCAAGGTGGTCGAAGAAGTCCTCGCCGCGGTCCTTCTGCCTGCTGCTGATCAGGGCGGCCAGGGCGTCCTCCGGGTTCTCCTTGCCCTTGGCCTGCTTGCCCTTGCCCTTTGCGCCCCCTTTCTTGTCGCCAAATAGCTTGTCATGAACACCTAGCTCTTTCGCGTAGTCCTCGGCCTCATGCGACTCGCCCTGTGCAGCCTTTATCCGTGCCTGCTTCGATTTGGCGCTCTCCTTGGTGTATGCCTTGTACGCCTTCACGTCGCCGCTTTCGATAGCCTCGTCAATGATGCGGCGGAAGCGCTCATCGTCGGTCAGGACGTCACTCAGCATGACGGTCTCGTATATGCCGTCCATGTCGCCCTTGTACTTGTCGTAGGCGACGAGGATGTCGTCCTTCTCCTCGTCGCTGGCCTTGTACTTGGCGGCGAACTTGTTGATGGCATCTTCGCTTATGGCTTCTTGAAATTGTTCCCGGTAGAAATCAGACCAGTTGAAGCCCTCGGAGTCGACTATGGACTCGGAGGTGGAGCCGGTGGCGTCGTAGCGCTTGCGCCGGGCTGGGTCGGACAGGACGGCGTAGGCGAAGGCGATGCTTTGGAAGGCAGACGTAGCCTCGTCTTTTTGGTCCTCGGGGACTTTGTCTATGATGTGGAGTCAAGTTATGAGTGTCAGATAAAACCTATGTGTGGAGGAATATGGCCTGTTTGTATCTCTGACGTACCTGGGTGAGTCTTGAGGGAAGCCTTGCGGTAGGCTTTCTTGATCTGGTCGGGTGTCGCAGCGCGCTCGAGGCCGAGCACCTCATAAGGGTCAATAACTGGTGGCTCTGGGGCCATGCTGTCCTCGCTGTCAGACATTTTCAATTGTGGATGTTTCAAACGTGAAAGGAAGTTGCAGAAAGCCTGGGCTTCAGGCTGTTGGGGAGACGCGACTCGACGCGCTGTGGTCTAGGGTCCTAATGGGAGTGGAGCCTCTGTACGTCAAAGGTGGGGACTGCTTTTTGGCCGAGCTCGGCAGCGAACCCCGGGGTTGACTGCAGCTTCACGGCAGGCCAGGCCACCTGCAGAGCCTCAATCACTAGTCCAACTTCCGCCCAGGCCCGGAAGGTTTTTTGGTTTCAACAAATACACGGCATTCTGACAAGACTGGCAACATGTCTGGTATCCAACCGAATGACCACCGTGCCTATATGGAACTTGCCCTCAGCCTGGCAAGGAAATCCCCTCCCAAGACCACGAATTACAGAGTGGGAGCTGTGGTGGTTGACACCGACACGAACAAGATCCTGGCACATGGATACACTCTGGAGCTGGAGGGCAACACACACGCAGAACAGTGCTGTCTGATCAAACTGTCCGAGGCCCACGGCGTCTCTGAGGAGAGCCTTGCTCATGTGCTCCCCCAAAATCTGGCTCTCTACACCACTGTGGAACCGTGCTCGAAACGTCTCAGCGGCAACCTGCCATGTGCTGAGAGGATTCTCCGCCTGGCTGGAACTATCAAGAACGTGTACGTTGGTGTCATGGAGCCAAAGAAATTTGTCGCGGATAACACGGGCCGGGAAGCCTTGGAAAAGGCGGGCATTCAGTTCGTCCATGTGGAGGGGTTGGAGGACGAGATACTCACTGTTGCAAAAGCCGGGCATGAGCCCTCAAATTAATGAGGCCAGTCTTTGGAATTACTGACTGGATGCTGCTCAAATGGCCTCCACCCACCCGCTCACAGACCATTGCGTCCAAGCATGGGATGCCCACCGTTTCAAGCAACACTAGATGCTGTGAGGTCTTCCCAGCAATCAAGCCAGAAGGTTAAACCATGGGGCGAGGTCGTATGCCGGGACCAGTGTCTCAGACTTCAAGGGTGTGAAATTTGGTGTGAAATTTGGGAGGTCCGACTGGCATCATCGGCTCGCGGAAGCGACCATTGCTCTTGAAAATGAACGGGAAAGGACTGCGACAAACAAAGCCCAGCCAGGGAGGACATCACACATGCTCAAATTCCAACATCACCATTTCCGTCCCCATGCCACTGCTTCAAAAACAATCTCGCCGTCTTTATCTCCCCTGATCAATTACTCATTGATCTCCGCAGCAGCCAGTGTCTCTGCCGGTCAAGCTGTGATCAATGAACTCTCTATCCATGGACCCACCACGCGAACTGGCAGCAAAGCAGCCGATTTGATCCCCAGTCTCATACCAGGATAGATCCAGATAGGGCTCGACCAGACGAAGAAGGCAAACACCCAAAGATATCCCAGAACATAGCGGAGACGATCAGGCAACAGGCTGCTGACCACAGGCCCAAAAGCATCCTCCAGCATAATAAAAGCAGCGTGCAGAAGGAAGAAGACCACGGCCCCATTCTCGGTATCTGACACGCCCATCAACCTGTCGCCATAGTAGTGAATCAAGCCAGAAATGAAGAAAGCAATCATCAGGCGTGTGTACCGAGAGACTGCCGAGTGCCGCGAGACGAATGGAAGGGCGTTGTCAACGATCAGATTCGCATGACCTGTCAAAAAAGTGCGGAACATCTGGTGCCAGGAAACACTGTCAATAGCAATGTCAGCGGCGCACAGTTCGGGACAATAGCCTGAATGTCAAGTCGAACGTACCCCCAAAAACGACGGATCGTGTAGGCTTCCGAAAACGGCCCATACAACGGAGGACAGTCCGCGGGGCTGCTCAGCCTCAGCGACACAGCCACAACAGCTCCCACATTGTTCATGAAGAGGTTAAGAACCCCAGTGCAGAGCCAGTATCCGACGACGGTACCGGAACGGAAGGCGATGTCCTCGGCACCCAAGTTTCGCAAAGAGAAGAGAGAGGCCTTATCTGCTCGCACCAAGTGTTGCTCTGGAGGTGGCATCGAGACCACAGCATCCACGAACAAGTACGCCAGGAGGGTGACAGCAACGCGCCTGGCAACAAAATCAGCCCGAGACTGCGTCTGCAGACCGGCCGAGGACGGGACATTCTTCACCTTCCAGGGTGTCCCAACTCGTCGAATATTCCATAAAAGGCCCGCCTCCGTTTTGAAACCGCGAACCATGCTCGAGCTTGATTTCCGAAGGCCTGGAAGCTGGGCAGCGTGGACGCGGGTGACCAGGATCAGGTCTGAGGCGCTCAGGAACTGGACCCATAGCAGCGAAGCTACTGTTGCGGCCCAGTGAGGCCTCTCATTTTTAATGCATATGGGAACAATCAATTTCTCCATCCACACTGTTATCGCACACAAGACGACCAGCCCGGCGACCCGTCTGCTGGTTGATCGTGGAGCCGTGCTGAGGATCACTCGGCTGAACAGGGCCACGAAAGCCGCCTCGGTGCAGAAGAAGCTCACTAATGAGCTCAACGCACCATCAGACACGTTCGGAGCCATTGAACAAGCCTTTCAACTTATCCTTGAGACAGACTGGTAATATGTCACGATAGGGCTGGGCACCCAAGTGAGGCTCGGTGTAGCAGAGTACGACTGAGTGCGAAATTTAACTGTATCTGATTCGAAATCGTAGACGGGAGGAAGAATGGGAGGAAGGTCTGCGTTGCCGGTGCAATCAGAGGATGCTGCTAAGCTGACGCCTGCGTCGTATATTCCTTATTGAATCCTTCGTCTCGACACAACCCCCGCAGGCTGCACCAAGGCTGTCTGTCTTATAAGATGTTAAGTCCAAGATCTCGAGAGTCGGGAACAAGGAAGTTATGGTTCAACTGCTGGGAATCAGAAGAAAAGTAGAAATCGAAAAGGTGCCAGATTGAGAGTCATTTCCATGGATTTAGCATCCTGCTGTTGGTGATTGTTTGTTTGAATCTCAGCCAATCATATCTCGAAGAAGCTTGAAGTCTCCACCTGGACGGATACCACCCACTCTGATCATATCAAGGAGACGGTAATTAGACCACATCCGGAATGGACTCTTAAGTTTTGGCAGATGCACAGATTTGCATGCTTTGTGTGACTTTGACCTGCACTCTGCTCATCAACTCTGCTGTGCCCTACTCAAGTGCTACTTCGAGTTTTAGTGCTGCATTGTGCCCTTCACATTTCATATGCAGTGACCCGCGACTAGCCTCTTCTTCCTCTTCGAATGAATCAACAGTAGAAGACGTGCAGTACAGATCCCGCTAGTGTCTTCCTGGAAACTCTTTGGAAATTCCAATGAGCAGGAGCCAGTCACACCTTATTGACACGCAAAGCGATATGTCCATGTATGGATCTAGGCAGCACGGCCGAGCTTGGCGGTCGAAGTGAGCCTGATCTATGCAACATAGCTGCTAGACTGGCTCAAAAGCAAGTGAAGTTGATCTGAATCTTGCTCTTCCTCGGAATCTCTTTCTAGAAAACATGTCAGAACCCAGCCGGCAGCAGTTTTAGGAGAATCTTGTAATTTCGTACGGTCTTTTTGACTCGACCTCGAAATTTCCTCTTCAGTGTAATCGCTTTGTTACCCGAGAACTTTTTTTCTTTTCTTCTTCAACCCTGTGGTGACATAAGTCAACATGTGCGAGCCTTGATCACTGGGATTCATTCACTCACATACAACAGGGGCAAGACAATTGTGAAAGGCTTTGCTTGTAACAGGGACATATATGGTCCAAATATTAGTAAAAGTTTCAAGTCAACACCATTCGTGGATTCCCTCCTGTTGAGCGAAACCTCCCTCAGCCTTCTTCTTCACATGTGACAAAGTTTCAGACATATGAATTCGTCGTGATACCGAAGGCTATAGTCTGTATTGGAGAATACTTGTAGTGGAGGCAGATCACCACAGGCTGCCGGCGACTTCCGCCTTTGAAATCTGCATAATCTCACTTCGTGTCACCCGATATGCAGGCGTCCTGTTGCGAAGTGCTTAAAATCCGCCTGATGTTTTAGATTTTTTGATTTTGGGTGGCAAAAGTCCCTTTTGCAATGCCATCGTTGGGGGACAATATAGTGGCCTCAGGCATGCTGCCCCTGATCTCAACCCCCACCGCATGACGGACCAGCTGTTGATAGAAAATCGGCTGCTACTAAATTAAGTGCCTAGATATGAATCATCGAATCACCAGTGATGTGCGATTTTGGGAGACCTTGACGAAACCAAAGCCAAGCCTCCACTCCCTGTCTTGACCAACCCGTAAGCCAGCTCAGACCCATAGTATATTGACGCGAGGCAGAAAATTCTATAAAACCTATTGAACAAGATATTAACCGTCTTGTCAGAGAACGAGCAGTCTCATCTGCATCGCTTGCGCTTGCCTAGGTAACCTGTGCGTTAGCACTTGCGCTATCTTAGTGGTCATCAATTGCATCCACAATGTGATCGTCGATGTTCAGAAAAAGCCATCTTATATATCAATTCAGCCTTCCTTTAGATACATTTATCCTGCCCGTTGAATAAGTTTGCTATACGTAGACGGTGCTGAGGATCTAGTAGCCTGGCAGTAGGAGGATCATATGTCTAGGGTCCTAATGCCCATGAACACAGTGGAAGCTTCGGGATGAGTTCATGATTTACACGTGTGTGGGGTGTTTACAATTACATTCTGGATTTTCCGTAATTCCTTAAGATAAACTGCATGTGATTCCTCGAATACCTAGGTGTGGCAATACGTTGTATGCTTAGTCACCCTATAGCACCTATATATAGGCCCTTTAGGTAAACACTCTCTAGGCACACAATCAAGCAACTACATCCAACACTATTACTTCTTATAATTATAAGCCTAGCTAATACTAATTAGTAGTTATAAGGGTGACTATAGATAGCTAGGTTAAAGAGATAGTCTATTACTTTAAAGCTTATATACCTACTATAGATATTAACCTCTAGAAGTAACTATACTAAAGCTATTAGTTTATATTAGACTTTATATAACCTATTTAATATAACTACCTTTAGTTAACTCTAGCTAAAGCTATATAACCTATCTAAAAAGACTAACTTTTATAGGATTATCTTAGTAATTACTTAATATAAAGTCTAGGTAACTACTTAACTATAGTTACTATTTAGATTTACCTCTTATAAATATCTATTATATCTTAAATAAATAAGAACTCTACTAAAACTTTAAACTTCTTTATTTACTCTATTATTAAACCTTTTTTTATATTTTAATAATATTTTAAATTAAATAAGTTAACTTTACTAAGCTTTAAACTCCTTAACTAGTTTTATATTAATAACTTATATAATAAACCTTTATATAACCTTTAAATTAGTTACTATAGTAGATAATAACTTTATATTTAATTAATAAAACTTATTTATTTTATAGCTTAGTTATATTTATCTTTAATAATAGAAACTTATTATAAATACTTCTATATTTATTTAATTTTCTCTTTTATTAATATAATTATTATTATTATCTAAGATAGCTTCCTTAAAAGAACTCCTAGTACTACCTTCTTCTAACCCTTTTATATAAAAGCTTTTAACCTATAATATTATATAGAATAAGACCTACTTTTAAAAGTTTTATATATATATTATTAATCCTTAGTTTTAAGGATTAACTATATTTAAAGATAATAGTAAGAAAGTTACTCTAATAAAGTTTAATATATTTATTATTTAATATATATAAGTATATAAATACTTAACTACTAAAGAAATATATAAAATATTTATAAATAACTTTAAGAATTAGAATAATAAAGTATTTACTAGTTTTAATAGAGATTTTATATTAGAACTTAAAAAGACTTTTTATATTAAAAATATATAAATTAACCTAAAGAACTATTAAAACCTAATTATATTAATATTTATACTTAAAATTACTAAGATATTAAAATAGTTAAATAATAAACTTAAAGAAATATATAGTAATAGAGAAGTTATATTCTATAATAATCTATACTTTAATTTAATTATATCTAAGTTTAAAAATAAGATTATTATTATTAATAATTTAAATAAGAAGAAGATAAATAAAAATATTAAGTAAAAGAAGATTTTAAAGGTTTTAAAATATAGTAAGTATAGTAAGAAATTATTTTAGTATTAATATAATAATCTAGATAATAGTTTATCTTTATTTAATAATAACTAAAGTAAGAAGAAAAAAGGGAAGGATAATAAGAGAAAGAAGAGAGATAAGGATAAAGATAATAATAAAAGGACTAGTAGTAATCCTTTTAGTAAATCTTCTTCTTCCTCTTCTTCCTCTTTAAGATTAAATTTATCTAATAATAATAGTTTCTAAGATACTTTTAAAAATTAGCTATTAAAAGTATACTATACTTTATTTTTAGTTAACTTTTATAATAAATTATTAAACTTAACTATAATAATTAATATAAGTAAATATTAATATAATAATAAAATATATTTAAAACTACTATATAATATATTTAATAATAAAGTTTTTATTTTCCTTATAATATATAAGAATTTAAATATTAAGCTAAAATAGTTCTATATAACTTTCTTATATATATTTAAAGGGACTATTAAAATATTTTATCTTTATAATATTAAGTATTTAGATATATTCTAGATAGTATACTTTAAAATAAAGTTATACTTTAATAGTAATATTAACTATTAAAATTACTATATAGATTAAAATATAATAACTTTTTTTAATCTCTATTAGAAGTACTTTAATAAGTCTATTTCTAATATACTTTAAATATTTATTAATAAGTTAAATATATACTACTATATATTTAAATATTAAATTTATAGTAATTAACTTATATAAGATAATATTTTATAAATAGTTAAAAGAGTACTTAAATTTATAATAGTATTATATAACTTTTTAATATTAGTTAAAGCTTTTTATTCTAGCTTTTATACTTTATTATAGGTTTATAAGTTATAATAATTTATTATCTATATATTTCTAATAGATAAGATTAAGTTTAATAAAGAAGATTAGTTCTTTTTAGACTATAAGTATAATAGTAATAACTTTTATAGTATATATTAAGGTAGCTTTTATAATAAAAGTAACTTTTAAAGTAGCTTTTATAGTTATAGTATACCTAATAACTATAGTAATTATAATAATTATAATAGCTATAGCTTTATTAATTATAGTAATAACTTTTAATAAAGTAGATTATATTAAAAGAGATACTTTATATATAGTAAAGAAGGATATTAGTTTATATAATATTCTTTTACTAAGAGATAATATTTCTATATAATATACTTTATAGTATAGAAAGATAATAGATAAAAAGCTATAAATATTAACTATATTATATTCCTTACTAATTTTAAAAAACTAGATATAAAGA
Organism: Diaporthe longicolla; assembly: GCA_000800745.1. Taxonomy (NCBI): domain Eukaryota; kingdom Fungi; phylum Ascomycota; class Sordariomycetes; order Diaporthales; family Diaporthaceae; genus Diaporthe; species Diaporthe longicolla. The sequence goes on from JUJX01000006.1 coordinate 672,375, forward strand.
ACTTTTTATAAAACTATAAACCTACTAATAACCTTAATTAGATATATACTTTATATCTTATAGACTAAGTATTTATATACTATATTAATTCTACCTTTAAAATAATTATAATAGTAGAAATAGTTCTAGTATCTATTTTTATATTAAAAGAATAATACTTTTAAGAATTATTTTAAAGAATACTATTAAATATTAAAGCTATAGTTTACTTTACTATTAATAATAATTAGTTTCTTACTTTATATTAAAAATAACCTTCTTTATCTTTAAATATTATAAAAGTAGGTAAAGTAAGTATTTACTTTAAACTAAGTAATATACTATATTCTACTAGTATAATATTATTATTAACTTTAATTAAAATAATAATATTTTATATTATTAATACTTTTATATTATTTCTACTTTATATTTAAAATATAATAAAGCTAATAATCTTCTTTTATAATACTATAAATAAAGTAATATAGTATATTAATAGAGTTATAATATATATAAATATATATATAAAATTTATATACATATATATATATATACGTATTTTATTTATATTAGCTATAGTAGAGGCTTTATTATAGCTAGTATAAATATAAATATTAGTATAATTTATATATTAATAGCTTCTAGTAATTACTTTTATATAAATAAATACTATATATTGATTATTTTAAAATTATAATTATAATATATACTTTATAAAGAATATATATATAAGGTTTTAT
>JUJX01000060.1:0-84763 GCA_000800745.1 Diaporthe longicolla
ATATATATATTAATATATAGCTGAAAGATTAAAAAAGAGTATTTACAGGTGTACTATCCGTTTTTTCGGGTGCGAATATCCGTTCTCTTTGTTGAAGTTCAAGCTGGGTCCAGCGACTTTCTGGCACTTCATGGCACCAGCCATGGGACTGGTCCAGCCAGAATGTTGGGTACATATCCTTCGGCTTTTGGACGCAAGGCGATTTCAAGAGCCAGGATATTCGGACACAACGTATTTCATATCTGCTGGATCCTGGAACAACACGACGTCCGGGACCCGGATCCCATACAAAATGATGACTCGCCGAAGTCGCGAAAAATGAGGAGAAGGGAGAAGAAGCTGTCCAAAAGCCTTCCGTAAGGCATGACACTCCGTTACAGGTATAAGACAGATGGACGCGCTGATCAAGCCTCATCTTTGATCAGGATGCGATCTTAAAATACGCCCAAGAGTTGCATCGGCTGCAGATACGTGAGACCAAGGTCGGCTGGAACGGCCGGCGAATCCGAAACGCGATGAAGACTGCAATCTCACTGGCCGAATATGACTGCTTCAGGAGATCTGAGGTTACCCAGACCAGGACGCCGGTCATCTTAGAGGTTAGGTGGTTCGAGGTCGTCGCGTGAGCATCGTGGGAGTTCAATGCCTATCTCCAAAGGGCTCTGGATATGACACCCATGGAACTTGCCAAGGATTGGGGCCGACGTGATGATGAAGCCTATCCAGGGCAAGAGGAATTGGTTATGCCCCAGGTCGGTCATGAGCGACAACTCGTTTGTTAGGCAGTCTCCATTCGATCAGCAAGTGTTTCAGCGGCTTCAGCCGCATTCCTTTGGCGCACACGGTGGTGTGCCATCACAAAACACTATGTTCGGCCTGCCTCAGCACTCACTCCTGTCAGCACAACAGATACCTCAATGTAATTCACCCCAGTATCTGTTGGTCACCCAAGCGCAACAGCAGCAAAATCCCCACTCCAAAGCGCCGATTCTTCCAGGAAGCTACCCAGAGTTCCCTAGCGGAAATATCACGGGGCCTTCCGAGGCTTCTAACCCGGCTGAACCCCAAGACGCTCCAATTTCCGTCGGCGTGCACCAATTCCCAATCCAGCCTGGGCAAGAGTAGCTGTTTGGTAACCACGGTCAATACGAAAGGCTCAGCCCACAAGCCCAAAACATTGTGCCAGGATCTCTGCAAGGCACTCAAGCAGCTGTTCCCATGTTCTCGGGTTATGCAGGCCCAACAGCCTCAAGCTCGGTCCAAGGACAACCGACGCACCTCCCTTCAGCAACCGACATATCTCCTCAGCAGACTGCTGAGCCTCCATCTCAGTCGTTACGACGAAGTCCGAGGCAGCTATTGGAAGCATTGAGTGTTACGGCACAGTTGTCATGGGTAGGTTCACAGGCTGGTCTGAGGCACCTCATCGATCTCAATGTCTGCTGCGAGGGCGTGAGAGAGCCCACAGACGTGTGGAGTAGCACTGGTCTGATGATACCGATGGTGGGAAGATGGAAACGTGGACATTGTAAATAATCCGGGCTTTCTCCACACATTTCAATCAATTTCCCCCTGTAGCTGGCGAAGATGACACTGCTGGTCGGATCAACTCTTCCATTGTTATCGTAAAAGCGGAGGGTACACCCGAACTAACTCAGAAGTCAAAGCACACGGGTTAAAAAAACTCAACTAATTTTCTCATAAGAGGTTATCGTATAGGAGGACACCCGATAAGAGCTTATCCTATAGGAGGGTAGGAGGATACCTAATAAGAGCTTATACTGTAGGAGGGTAGGAGGATACCTAATAAGAGCTTATCCTATAGGAGGGTAGGAGGATACCCGGGCTTAGGTGTATACTCTGTCTTTATAGATGCGAATCTCAGATGTCTTCATTATATATTTCCATGGTGTTTGTACTGTATGGCCTGCTTGGGTAGAAATGAATACTAAAGGGATTACCACGACCTCGGGAGGGTCAGACCCAACAGCCCAGCTGACGTCCATGTCCAGTCACGATCCTATTGGTGCTATGGATATCGTGACAGTAACGGAAGGCGGTTTCTGTCGATCTTAAAACAGACATGAAAGCTGTTGGCAAGCAAAGCTCAGATTGGTGGTCAATGTGCTTCTCTTGCCAAACAATCATGAATTGCCGTCGTTTAGTCTGTTGGGAATCATGCTTTGCGTCTACACTGCTGTCGAAGACCCTTCTGCAATCATGACAGAGGCGCAAGTGGAATTATTCTGACTAGAATAATTGAGGTGGATCCTGCTCCAGTCGACATGTTCGACTGCGACTGGATTCAATATGCCAAGAAGGGGTGGGAGTAGGAGGGCCGGGGGCTTGCAACTAGTGGCCTGGTGTCACTCCAAAAAGCATGTTCAGGCGACGTACCGTGCAGATACGGTGCCACCTCTCGAAGAAACCGTCGGCGAATCTCACGTGGGCTCGGCCCGCTTTGCGTGCTTTCTTCCCACTTACATGATCGCTCAATTTTATCCTTAGCTTGGTCTGACGTATGACTAGCAGTGGCTGTCTCGGCACTCATATAACAGGCATTTTCACCAATCTATTTGGGTGATTCCTAAACCCTCCCTCACCTTCACTGGGTCAGATTCTCTTGTATTTCTCGAGGAGCAGATCCTTCAATTGCATCGTGATCTACGTCTTTACCATGGGCTCTGAGGCATTGAATTATGCCCACTTCAAGGCATTGCTTTTCAATCTAGACGGTACCCTCATCGACTCCACTTCCGCCGTCAACAAACATTGGAACAGGTCGGGCCAATTTTCGAGTCCCCATACGGCGAAGCAGACAAAGCTGATGACTAGTAGTATTGGAACCGAAATAGGCGTTGATCCAAAGGTCATACTAAAAAAGGCTCATGGGCGGAGGACCATCGATACGTTGAAGATTTTCTGTCCAGAGAAGGCGAACTGGGAAAGTAAGAATAGATCCTGAGACCAATACTGCGGACCAATGTCTGACATCATGCCGCAGGCGTTGGACAGATGGATACACTGATCAGCAAGCTGTACGGAAAGGAAGCCACCGAGATCCCGGGGGCAAGGAAGCTCCTCAATAAGGTCATTGGTGCTGCAGTGCCTTGGGCAATAGTCACGTCCGGTTCCGCCCCTCTTGCCAACGGCTGGCTTGATGTCATGGGTTTCCCTCGGCCGAAAGATATGGTCACGGCTGAATCTGTTGAGAATGGCAAACCGGATCCGGCTTGTTATAGGCTAGGCTTCGAGCTACTTCAGCTAGCTTGTGAAATATCAGAGGTTGTGGCGGTTGAAGACAGCCCGGCTGGGATACAATCCGCGAAGGCTGCGGGCTGTAGAACGATCGGGTTGGTCACCAGCCATACTCTCGAGGAAGTTGTCACTGCGGGACCCGACTGGGTGCTCAGAGATCTGGAATCTGTGGATTTCGTCAAATTTGAGGATGGGGTCATCACGATGCAGCTATCCAATGTCTTGTACTGTAAATAGCGGTTCGCGTGACCAACATGGGAGTGACAGAATATCTAGCAATCGCCTAAACTATCATGACTGCACAGCTGTGCGAGAAGAAAAAATTCCCATGAGGACTCAGATCGAGTACCGCCTAGAAAGCTCAGCATTGCCAAAGGTGGAGCACATGTGCAGTTGAACGTCCGCACCACAAGCGGTCACTGATTGTTCTGTCGTCGGATTCGGCTGGCCAGTGGGTTAGAATATGCAGACACTTGCAGGGCTCCACCCGCCCTGCAAGTTTCTCGGGCCGCCCTCGGAAATCTAACTTTATTGGGACTAACGTACCGACGAAGGGAACGTCAGCCCGGGTTAAACCTGGCTCCGCGAGACAAACCTACCGGGCCAGAGGATTACTTCACCGTACAATCTATCGTGTGAGACATGGGGACTCACAGAAGCAGACTGGCGGAAAGATTCCCAACGCTTCGGAAGTGGGCAAGACTCTGTGCATTGCGCACTGTAGATTCGACCCAGAGAGCTCTCGTGTCTTTGATATTAACACACCCCTCACGATATGCGTCCCAACCTTTCAAGAGCACCTCGGACGGGAAGTATAACACCGGAGAAAATGGTGGGATTTCACATGTAACGGCTTCTTGGCCCCGATGAACAATCGAAACTGTTGGTCTGAACAGAGGGGCAAAAACTATCATTAATGCCTGATGAGAAACATTACACGCAGAGTGAACTGTAACTTTTTTTCGTGTGATGCGCGCGGGTCGCGCATCGCATCATTCTTCCGAGCCAGCCCGTCGCATGTCCTTTCCTTGTAAGATGACTAGCACTTGATAACCGCAGCCATGCCAGGACTCCTAGGAGACTCGCGATCACAATCTCTTCTATGTGTGCGCTGGGCTGTGTCTCCGGAAGCAACAGAACACCCTCGCTGTATGGGACCGCGAGTGATAGCTCCCAGTGCAAGTGGTGGTAGATGGCGCAGACAGTCTCGCCAGACTCTGCGTCTAGACGAACGAGCGTGTATCGAAGAATGCCATCTCTAGGATCTATGCGCCATTCTAGCTCCATAGGGTCCTTCTCTTCTCCATTCGTGACTGAAAACCTGAAATGAGGGTGTCTTATAATCTGCTCGCCGCTGATTGAGTCTGGTATTGGGTACGAAGCGTGTAGCATTTCCATCTTCATCGTGTCGGACTGGGCCATAATAGCTGGCGAAGTCTCGTTGTAGCACGTCGATATGAACCTAGCCCCTTCAATATTAGCATTAGGCTCAGTGCACTGAGAATAGAGGCAATATTCGTACACATTAGCTCCACAGCTCCGAGTGCCCGGTTCTCGTCTATCCAGGTGGATCTGCGAAAAGGTTTCCGCTGTTTCCTCCCTGGTGGCGAGATATGCAACTTGGTCCTTCATATCGTTGCCTTTAGGCGTCTCCATGAATCCGAGCTTCGTTGTGAACAGAGTAGAGCCCATCAGAGTATCTTGAACTGCATTGCAATACCGGTCTCGAGCCTCGTAGATGGGGAAGTGAAGGATGCTATCGTCGTGGCGAGGTATGTATAGGACACGAGAAAGGTGTTCGGGCACTTTGGATGGCTGGCGGCCCATCATGCGGTCGAAATAGGACGCGGTTGCGGCAGGAAAGGCCATCTCGGGTGTTTGCATTGAGCCGGTGATAAATGCAGGCTGCATGGTTACAAGCATAGACCTGTTGGATTGACAACAGTTACCCTAGAGTATTGAGTGTCAGATAAAGAAGATGCATCACTCAATGCCTAGTGTGATCAAGGTGAAGCTCGAATGCTGCTCTATATACACCTGCCTCCCTCTTATGTGATTAACTCTTTTGGAGTTTGACAGCTCAAATCTGTTGCTCGACTCCACAGCTGCCTCAAGGCTAAAATGAGCGCCTGATCCTCCCTACAGAAGGGCCTATCCAGGTTCTGATCATCATGCTATGTTGAGTCACAACATGCGCTCCATCCGGAATGAGTAAAAGAAAAAAAACTAATTTGGATGGTCGACTCGACTTTTACTGTTGGCATGCGACCTGTACTTGAGCGTTGGTCTTGAACGCTGCCGTCCATTATAAATCGACGAGTTTGGTCACCGCACCGTTGAAGACGTTGATAGGCATGGGCTGAGGTGTCGGTAAACTAACTGTGTCTGGTTAGCCCTTCTGAGAGGAGTGCTCCTCAGGATAGCCATAGGCGGAGCTGCCAAGACGTCATGGGGGTCAAGCTTGAGTCGACAGCTCGGTTGAATGTATTACTATATCGGGTTAGATTTCCGACCATTTCTCCTTTCCCGGAAATGTATGCACTGACACGATTTTCAGACGACGACCTGTTTTTCGCGCAAGCGATCGCACTCCGACCTGCCCACCTCATCGGAAAAAACACCAACTTGGGCGTCAGTCATACATAGCATGCCCAGGTGAAAACGTGGAAGACATGTGCCTCCTCCCATTCCTTGTATTCGTCTAGCCAACGTCATCCTTGTCTTGGCACTTGCCATTGTGGGATGGCCAGGAAAGATCCCAAGAGTGCGTACTGTCGTCTTGTTCATTGTCCATCCCACTCGCTGACCAGAGTCTCTCCTATAGCCTGGTAGCTGACCCTGACTCGACTCGATTGTATCAAGTGGCATCAGAATGCGGAGCTAATGGTCATATCAACAGCAATACCTGTAGGCGGCGAAAGGTCAAGTGTAAATGGTTTAATATGGTTATTTAGAATCCGATTGTGCCTCCCCGGGGCCGATGCCGCTCATTCCTGAGAGCATTGTACCGCCCAACGCACTGTAAAAGAGCGGCTTCTAATCGAGATTGCAGGTGACGGAGCAGCTCCTACCTGTGGAAATTGCAACAAGCTGCAATTGCACTGTGAGCAGCCAGATACGGACTATCGCTTCCTGCTCTACGGCCACCAACCACTGTCATCTAATCCAGGTAAATTTGTTCTGTATTCAGCAGGTATATCGGTTGAAATGCTCATTTAGGCAGGTTCTTCAGAACCTGAAGCCATTGAAAGGCATGCGCGCCATGCCTCTGCCCCAGAAATCGACACGGAACGTCGTGAGATGCAGCTAGCAGCCCAGCTATCTCAGCGGTCTCCCCAAATAGCGCTACTCAACCCAATCATTGCTAATGCATTCTCTAACTATGTTGAGGTCGTCGCCCCGTGGTATGATCTTACCGACTCACACAGTACCTTTGGTGCAATGGTGGCAATGCGTGCTCTAGATTTCCCTGTCTTGTTTCGAGCCATCATTGCATTGTCATGCTGCAACTTGTCTGTCACGACGAATCAGTCCGAAGAATTTGGATTTGCATTCCATGCCGCATGTGTCGAGGATCTCATAACAGCCGTGGGCAGCTGCCCTAGCTTCTCCGAGGAGTACCTGGCTGCAGCTTGCCTGCTTCAGCTATATGAAATTTTGGATTGTAAGGTCCTTAAGTCCAGTGGAATTCCAACGTGCTCACGAATCATGCTTTTCGACAGGCCGTGTTGGAGCTCCAGATAAGACACAAAGCTCTCCCGCTCACCTCCTCGGCGCATATTCGTTCCTCAACGCGATGAGCATTGACCTTTCGGTATGGAACTTGGGACAGGCAGGGTTCTGGAACTATCTGCGGGAAGAAACTTTCGTTGCTTTAGTATCCTTTCCTCGTCGCCCGATACGCCTTGGAAAGACGCTGCCGAGACTGAAAGACCTGATGTCTGATGACAGCACCAGCGACGATATGCGGACAAACCTTATCATATATATGCTGGCTCAGACATGGAATCATCATTGCGAAGGCATTGAGGCAGTTAGCAACAGAAGACAACTGGGTGAGGGGCACGCAGAAGCATGGAGAGAGTTGATGGCAGATCTTGATTGTTGGACTGAGACTTTACCGGCAACATTTCGACCCTTTTCTACAGCCAACAAACCAGGAAATGCCTTCCCTTCAATCTGGCTTTTAAAGCCTTGGCATGGTAAGAAACACCTCTCAAATCCCTACGCTTGTGGCCTCCAGCCTTTCTTTATCTGGGGCAAACTTGAAAACGAAAAGACCACGAAGTAAAGGCAAACAGGCTTATAACACTGCGAATTTGTCTAGTTTGCGGGTATCAATCTGCTGCATTGATGAAGATACTTCTAATTCTGTCCACAAGTGGCGAGCAAGACGACTCTGCGTTAGCTGAGATACAAGAACTCACGATACGGGTCTGCAGTTTGGCATTTACTACTGAGAACCAGGCCGTTAGACTCAATAGCATTGGCCTGATGCTATTCTGTACGTGAAACCTCGCCATCTTGAAGACACATGGTGGATTATCCCAACGCTGACAATTCAGCAGGTGGCCGATACTTGACGTTAGCCGAACAACAGATTGCACTTGAAGACATGCTCATCCAATTTGCTCGACCATTTGGATATCCCTTAGCGGGTCACCTGGAGAGGCTGAAAGAATTCTGGGGACGTTCAAAAGGGGCCAATCCGATGGTCATCATACGTTGAGACATCGCACTGTAGGGAGGCACCGCATACATTTTGTGTGTATGGGGGATTGGAAACGCAACCGCCTATGTTATCCTAATCTTGATGCCGTTCATGCGCGGGTGCTCATTCATATCGGGGGCTTCATCGTCAGCCCTGTCAGCCCCAGCCCCCATATTGATCATTCACACCCGTTGTCCCCCCCCACTGTTGATCTGGAAAGCCTTTGTCATGATAAGATTCAACCTTTCAAAAGGGAAACTCAGAATCATTGAGAGACGCGCCAAATATCCCAAGGTTACCCCCATGAACTTGAGTAACTCGGACCTGTCCTTGGCCATCTTTAACAGGCTTGCTGAACAGCAAAATGTCATAATGACCGTTCGTACAAGTCCCCTAACCCAATATCAGCTCTCAGATGTCTCTGTTGCCACTTGAGCAGTAAATGAATTAGCAGGCTGGGGTTTGGTTTGTGCATACCACTCTGAGGCCACGATCGGATCGCCAATATCACTAATCAGACATAATATTTCCTGAGAAGCTCTCAAAACTGAGATCTGGATCTTTTCCAATGAACTCGATTGTCCAGGCTTCGACATCTCTTGGGCATAGATGCACAGGAGTGATTCAAAGTACTGGACTCTCGTGGACAGTTCTTCAAGCGGTCCTTCCGGCCCGCTGCGGGTATTTACAATCATGGAAAGGTCCTTCCAAGTCTCAAGGAGGCGTAGACACTCGTCTCTGGAGTCAGAATAAGATGGAAAACATGCAAGCTCCCAGGACGGCCCGGAATTACTTTTGTCTGGATCTTGGGCCTTCTGTCGACCACCAGCGTCTCGAAGACGCCTGTAAAGCGCTTGTTGGACACTTGGAGATCCTCCGGACCGTATTTGTGTGTGCTAGAGGAAAGGTATGGTCGGTTGTGCTGAAGAGTCTCCCGGTCGCGCTGGCAAGAATCACGCCGGAAAATGAGGACTTTGTGGATCTCCACGGCATGATCAGGAAAATTGCTCAGAATAAGCATTTTTTCGATCATCCGGTTGTTTCTTTCACACTGGCCCACGTACCCAGCGTCGGCTACAAGCTCCTCGTAGGGATCTCACACGCACAGTACGATGGATTATCAGTTCCTTCGATCCTGAGAGTCCTCGAAAGCTCGTATAACAACAATGTGGCGCCCGCAACCATCCCTTTCTCCGCATTCCTCAACCTTCAGTCCAAGCGCCGCGCCTTGTCTCGCGCCTACTGGAGGACGCTGCTCAAGTCCTCGAGTCTGGCGCAAGGATTGCCAAGACTGTCATCCGGTCTGCCTCCCAAGGCCCAGCCGCGCAAGATCGAAGTCAACGGGACGGTAGAGATGCCAGTCATCCCTGACGGATTCACAGTCGCTGTAGTGGCCAACCTGGCCTGGGCCCTACTCCTGCACACCGCCACCGGAGACGACGACATCGTCTACGTGACGCTAGCCTCGGGCAGGAGCCACCCCGTCCGCGGCATCGAAGGCGTGGTGGGGCCGTGCATCACCCTCGTGCCCGTGCGGCTGGTCTTTTCCAAGCTGTTGGCGGCCTCGCAGCTGGCCGCGTGCGTGCAGGAGCAGTTCCTGGCCCTCGACCAGGGCGATACCATCGGCATCGACGAGATCCGCGAGCACTGTACCGACTGGCCTGCCCAGCCCGCGTTCGACTCCGTCTTCTTCCACCAGGGCGTCAGCGACTGCCCCAAGCATCTCCTCGCTGGGGCGCCGGTCAAGGCGCAGCTGTATTTGAACCCGGCGGTCGAAATTCACAGGACAACTGTGACGACCAAGCAGATGGGCGACGGCCTTGGCGTCACAATTCAAAGTTCTAGTACTTTGATGACTGATAGAGACGCTGCTGCGTTGGTTGATGCGTTCCCTGCTGCTTTTTCTGTTGTCTGCAGGAACCTGTAGACTGGCTCATCTGCGGGTATGGAATTCCCAATCCCTGAATAGGGAGTTTAGATTAGCTTGTATAGTTATAGCATTTGCCTTCATTTCTATCCATAAAATCGTTTACATGGTTTTAGTTCCTCTATTCAGCTGGATTAATAAGAACTACCCTAAAGGAACAAGGTAATACCGGGATTTAAACAAATATAGTACATCTCCTTATATGAAAGTTTTAATAATACCTTTCAATTTACTTTAGAAAGTAGGAAAGTTTTATCGATGACATCAAGCTGTACCTCATTTATTTGTTAATGATATGTGGAAGAGCTTGTGGGGTAAGGAAGCTGTATTGTATTTGTATGATGGTTGGTTTTAACTCCTCCAACGATCTCTGATTCTTGAGGTCTTGAGATATCTTGATGAAGGACGAGCTTGCTTATGAAAGTCCATTCGAGTCACGAGAACCCTTCCATCCGAAAGCCTTCCGTCTGATGCTTAGCAAGGTGAGCCACTACTATTTACTGGTAAATACGACTCACTAATCGGTATGTGTTTACCGATAGGGATGACTGGCATGCTTCGCTAAGACGCCTTGATGTGACTAATGGAGGGTCTTGGGTAATAAAAGCCATCGATATCAAGAGGGCCGTGAGGGAGCTCTGCGCACGTATCGCCACCTCCTTCAACATTGATGGATTCCCCTGAACAAGCATGAGGTCATTGCGACATTTTAATAAGTTACGCTCATATCATTCTCGGGAATAATCATCGCGCTGAGTGTTCCTAATTGAAACAAAGCTCTGCTGGTTGAAAGACGAACGGGGTCGCGGGTTGGCTCGCTCAGCAGGGGCGCGCCTGTTGCTAAGGCTTTTAAAGACGTCTCTTAAAGTGGCAGGCGGATAAGATGACTCGGTCAATTCTCCAAAGGGCACCTTCCTATGCAATAGATCCCTATGGGACAGCCGCCTATGGGACAATTTCCTATAATGCTGTGGAGCATGTCAGGCCGTTGCCCAAAGCCACAGTCACTATTTTCTTACCATCTAATCTTGTTTCACGAACTCGGACCTCTTGCTCAAATCGAAGACTCGAATGTTCGACAACCCTCAAAATCCGTACAGCCTCATCAGAGCCTTGAGATACTCGTTCTCCAGCAATTCTGCAGCTCCGTTGCGATCCTCAGGCATCGGATGGAATACCTCGCGAATGACCGACAGTGCAAGTGGTTTTTCGTTCGCACTGATGTTGGGATGATGCTGATCCAAAATCTCGCTGAGTCTGTCCTTTGATTGTGAGCCACTGGCGTTGCCGTACCATGATTCATGAACCGCGTCTTTATCAAAAGAATTGTAATAACCTGTCCATTCCAGAGGCAGAGTCCCAACGCAATCAACAATCGAGCCAAGCTTATGGATGACTTCGTATCGCTCGTTGAATATGTCCCCAATGCGTACCGGGTAGAAATAGTTGTTGAAATATTCCATTGTGTCCACCGACTCAGCTTCAATATCGCCTTCATGGTCAGAGTCAACGAAGTCCCCTCGGTCAAGCAGGGACGAGTCGTTGCAACTGAAACACGAGGTCGAATTGCGTGGCATTACACCCGCCATCCTTCCCTGTGCGTTCTGAACTGGCCCGAGTGGCTGGTGCCTTGTTGTCAAAAGCTTTTCTTTGGCTCGTTTTTGTCGGAGTCGTCGCTGGATTCTTTCGGCCCGGATGATCAGACGATGTTTTTCAAGAACCTTGGATATACTTCTTTTGAGTCGCTAGGTTCAGGCCGCTGCAGGCCGCAAAGTCTTGGTGTTAGGCCAAGGCGTAACACTTGTGGATTGGTAGCGTCAAGGTTCTGTGATGGATGGCTCTTTTGTGGTGAGAAGATGTGGCATGTGCAGACGTCTGCGGACCGAGTAGTAACTATGCTGGGCATGCTGGCAGGAATCCATGATGATATCGATTTTCTCCTTAAACAAAAACGGCTTTAAGTAGGCAGATTCAGGTGGCTATTGACTTCGGGAAGCCGGAGGACATTTTCAGACAGCAACGAGAGGGGTTTTGGATGCCTAGGTAGTTGAGGTGGGCTTATGTAATGCAGTTGTACGTGGATAACCGATCTTGACGGCGTTGAGGCATTTTGAAGCCCAAAGCTTTTATGTGAACATCTGAATAACTGGAAAAAGTCAGGCTTTGAAGATAGCTATAAACGTAATGAAATCTTTGGTCGAAAATCCATTTATACATCTGATAGGTCTGTGACCGTCCCGGAGGCCGCTTTCTTGGGCTCTTTAATGCGAGCTCCTTGCAGCAGAGATGATAGAAGCTGCGGAACCAAGACTTTTGGGCTGCCTGCCAGCTTCTACGAGCCTATCGATGAACCCGTAACGCTTTGTTTCTTTCCTAATATTACTAAACGGGGTTTCGTCTTGTCTTCCATTATTGGAGATATTTTGTGGGCTCGGACAGCATTCTTGTCGCCGAACACTGGACGGGTGTTATTGGAGATCTCAAGGACCATACCTTGGATGCGGAGTCAGCAAAACGGTAGCGACGACCACAGCCCTATCTGACCTAGTTGTTGGACCTATGCCACTGGCCGAGGGTATCTAAAATATGTTAGAGGCAGGTGGTATCATCCCAAGGCGTCTTAGTGAGGTCATCTCATAGTAGACCGTTCCGCGAGCACCGGAGAGAAATATTGTACCGAGAAGCGAAATAACATTTCCCATGGATGATCTGTCAGATCCGAGTGCAGAGATCGGGCTGCCAAACGGGCCTAGTGTAATATCCTCAACTTGAAGAGGCCTTGTTTAAGCGAGTCGACTGGGCTGCAGCGTCACCGGTTGCGCCGAGTCACTGGTTTGTTCCCTGCTATGCGTTTCATTACAGCCACACCCCAATGCCAATGGGATGTCCGTCAGTCATGCTTGGGGGGCACCTAAGACCTCTAGAGGAATCAGACAAAATGGTGGCTCGGGCAGAGCCTGTTCAATGTCTTTCATCTCTTCCTTGTCCAGGTAAGAAAGGATGGAAGGAGAAGTCAAGTGGTTCATAGACTTCCTAACTGTCCTCGCACCCTGATACTTTTGCGCTCCTGTATAATCTTCAACTTAATATTCACTCCTTTCTACATTTGGCTTAAGACCCGTAAGCTGCTGGCTACCATGGGATTTGCTACTCCTCATGTCATCGGCTCGGGCTGGCCCCTGGAACCTGTTGCTCTAGAACTAGTGATCTCTGGATCCAGGCGCTGTCCTGCTACGCAGGCTAATGCTCATACGGACGGATACTAGTAGGTCACAGGATGATGTGTTTATGGTGGGTCCTGTTCATATGCGAAGAATTAGCTTTGTTGTCTCTTCAATGGTTGACCGCTAGTATCCCCGATACCATCTCGAGACGTAACTATCATTCTTCTGTTGGCCTGTGCATCGAGCATCGTCAGGTTCCTCTTTGTTTTGAAACATGCTGATGTAGTCAACATCACATGTGCAGCTTTCAGGCACGTGGGGCATGATTTTCCATTTTTCCGGAGATCCAATTGTAGCGTAGCACTACGTTCGATCCTTCATGCATATCTGCCAAACCTAATGATGGAATCTTTTTCACCGTCTGTGCCCCTGCCAGAAGGAACAGGCGCGTAAAACCCATGAACGCGGGGCCTGGGGTCGCGAGTGATGATTGGATCGGCTATGCGGTAACGGCCTAGTGAAACTTGACCAGGCTGTCGGGTACGCGATGTGACCATGTGAACACTCTCTCTAGTGGCCCTTCCCCAGACTTCCCCAGGCGGCCAGAACCACCCCCAGTGCCCAGGTGTTCCTTTTTACCCCAATGAGTCAAGCGCGTGGTGGAATTCCGCGTTCGGGCTAACAGCGAGCGAGAACTCATTTTACGCCTTAACTCTGCCACGTGCTTGGCAGGGTTGTTTGGCGATGCTACTCCTTGTCGTGCAGATGTATAAGACTTTATGTTTCCCCCTGAACATCTCTCTGCATCATCACTTCCCGTTTCTGCTGGTTTTGACCGACAAAGTCTCTGTCTTCACTGCGAGACGTGCTGATATCGTGCAATCATGATTTCCCCGAGGGTGTACCAGGTGAGTTCACGCTAATTGCTGCATTGGTCTGCTGTGCCGCGAAGCTAACAGCGGAACAGTTCTTGGTGGGCGTCTTCGCCTCCTTGGGATCATTCAATTACGGGTATGAGCATCCGAATCGGACGTTAATACGGTCGCCGCAATCATGGCTAACTAGGGAACAGATATGATCTTGGTGTTATCGGAGGCAGTGTTGCCTCAGACTCTTTCGTCGCATCATTCAACCCCAACAAGGACCAAGTGTAGGTGCAACATCCCTGAATCCTGCCGACCGAGCTGACGAGGGAAACAAAGTGGTGCTGTAGTGTCTCTGTTCACCGGTGGTGGATTCTTCGGAGCCGCTCTTGCAGGGCCTTGCGGTGACTTGCTCGGCCGGAGACTGACTATCATGATTGGTGCCATCATTTTCTGCCTCGGAGGTGCCCTGCAAGCCGCAGGCCAGCATTTGAACTTCTTCTACGGGGGCCGAGCTGTCGGCGGTCTTGGCGTTGGTTTCTTGGTTATGATCGTGCCAATGTATCAAGCCGAAATCTCTCACCCCTCCATTCGAGGCCGGGTCACCGGTCTGCAACAATTTATGCTGGGAATAGGAGCTGTGGTTGCGAGTGAGTACACTTCTCAGACGCTTAAATAAAGCTCAGTACTGACATCGAGAAGCATGGACGGTATACGGCACCAACCTGCACTACACCACGAACGAACAGTGGCGCATCCCTCTCGGTCTTCAGATCATCCCGGCGGGCATCCTCGCACTCATGATTCTCCTCTTCCCGGAATCACCTCGTTGGTTGATCGACCACGGCAAGGAACAGGAAGGACTGAAGACACTGGCGAGACTCCACGCCAACGGCGACGAGAGCGATGTATGGGTCCAGGCTGAGTTCGCCCAGATCCAAGCCGCCATCACCCACGAGCACGAGCACGAGGCCAAGGGCTACCGTGATCTCTTCACCGACCGATCAAGCTTCCGCCGACTCATTCTGATGGTGGCCCTGCAAGCATCAGTGCAGATGACCGGTGTCTCCGCGATCCAGTACTTCACCCCCGACATCTACAAGCAGGTCAACATCGGCACGACAGACTCGCTCAAGTACCAGGCCATTAGCAACGTACTGTCCGTCATCGCCCAGCTGTGCACGATTCTCTTCATCGACAGGCTCGGCCGCCGATGGCCCCTGATCATCGGAAACGCCATCAACGGCGTCTGCTTCATCATCGTCACCGCCGCCATCGCGAGCTTCCCCAACGCCTCGAGCTCGGGCCAGAGCGCTCTCGCCTGGGTCTTCATCGTCACCAACTGGTTCTACCAGGTCAGCTTCTCGTTCACCTGTGGCTCGCTGTCGTGGATCATCCCCGCCGAGGTCTTCGACACCAAGACCCGGTCCAAGGGCATCTCGATCGGCGTCATGACCTCGTTTGCGTTCAACACGATGATCGGCCAGATTACCGCCCCGGCCATCGCGAATATCGGCTGGAGGTACTTCCTCATCTTCGTGGTTTGCAACTTCACAAACGCAATCTTCTTCTGGGCTTTCATGCCGGAGACCAAGAAGCTGCCGCTGGAGGAGATGAACGCCTTGTTTTCGTCAAGTTCGTGGTTCGTGGCTGGGCAATCGAGGAGACGGGTCCAGAGCGAGCTGGATGCCCGGGTCAGCGAAGTCAGGAGGGAGAAGGGCGATGTTGATGAGGCTGACCTCTAGGCAGTCTATCATCGCTGGGCAACTAGGCTCGACAGATAGCCCATAGCTAAATATTAGGGAAGAATAATCACAGCAGCTTTGAATGCAAGACTCTAGCCAGAAGCCAGAGGCGTTTGGCCACACTCTAATTTTCGAATGAAACGTATACTTTGGTACTGTAAGTCTTCTCGGCGTTGCAAATATCTGCCTCGGGCCTCATACGTGAATTTAATAAGTACTAAGAACATCTAGTTGAAATTCTTCCCTACTAGTTGTTTTAACCTCTACTGTTATAGCCGCATCAGGCTGAGGGTGCGCAAAGTGGCAGTTCAACTGACTTGAAATGCTAGAACTGACAGGAAATGTGGACCCGCGACCGCGGATATCGGCCTAGGCATTTCAAAAGTCATGGCAGATGGCTCTGTTACCAGCACTAGTCATGCAAGTACTGTTAAAACTGCGAGTAATGTCTGTTTTACCGACGACTCCGGATAGTCGGCAATATCAGAGTGACTATGCTTGCTGTTCTAAGTACCACCAAATAGTCTTCACCGCGCCATACATAGCAGGCCGGGCCAACCAAGTCTTCGTATCGCATATGATATGCATTATTGTTCATCAAGAGTCAAATACCTCGTTCAGAGGGTGGAATAATCGGATCACCAGATGAGAAAATTTATTTTGCAATCCAATCAACACTTAAGCTGTGCAGTTGTTGCACCTCACTCGTATCCACGCCTTCAAAAACCGTCATGGCTCCGTTAACTTCCCAGAGAAAGTTTTACCTTCTTCGGATGGAAGAGGACGAGTTGCAAGAATATCTCGATGAAAAGTTGGAAGAAATGGGCATCTCTGACGTTTCTGATGTGGAGGAAATATATCCCTGCGCCCCGATGCAGGAGGGCATCCAGCTGAGCAAGATGGGCCCCTCTGCTCCGGACTACAATGTCGTCGCCACTATTTCCATCGACCCGGTCCGGGCTAATGACGCTGTCGACCCCAGCCTTGTCCGCCATTGCTGGCAGCGAGTCGTCCACCGACATCCAATCCTGAGGACTATACTTGTAGAGAGCGTGGAGTACGGCCGTTTCTCAGATCAAATCGTCCTCTCGATGTGGTCGGCGGACATCCGAGAAAGAGAATCGCTTCAAGAGTGCCCGTGCCTGCTCAAATTCCCTGAGAATCAGCCAGTGCACCGTCTCACTCTGGCCCGTGAGGGCAAGGGAAGCATACTCTGCCGGTTGGAGATCGACCACACCCTCACAGATGGTATATCTGTGGCCACCATAATGCGCGACTTGGCCAGCGCGTACGTGAATGAGCTACCATCGACTCCAGCCCCGCGATACAGTGAGTTCATCGCATTCCTCCAGGGAGAGGACCAAGACGCGCACCTGAGTTACTGGACTCGACTACTGTCCGGAGCGCAGCCGTGTCTGTTCCCAGCAGCACAGACCCCGCTTGTTACTGAATCGGATAGCAATGAGCAGCTGTCAATTCCGGTGCCGAATTTGCGGTCGTCACTTCTTCACGCCTTTTGTCTCAAGCACAACGTCACACTTTTCAACCTTGTCCAGGCAGCTTGGGCGCTGGTGCTCCGGAAATACACGGGCATGGATGATGTCTGCTTCGGATACGTCACAGCTGGCAGAGATTTGCCCATCCGGCAGGTCGAGGAAATCATGGGGCCTTTTATCAACAGGCTGATCTGCCGCGCGCGGATCGGCAGTGATGGTTCACAGTCCGTTTCCGGGCTCGTGCAGACAATGCAGGCTCAGTTCCTCGAGAGCGCGGAGCACCAGACGACGTCGCTCGGGGATATCTACGACGCCCTCCAGATGAGGCGCTCTCGGCTATTCAATACTGCTGTCATGTTCCGACCACTGCATCTGGATGTCATTGGGAACGACTCTGTTTCTCTGAGCCTGGTAGGCAGGAAGTCTTACTCCGAGGTACGTTCAAAGCCTCCCAGTGGGAATTGTGTACCGGGGCCTGACGTGTTACCTAGTTCGATATTACAGCGCCGCTCGAGCGTTCTGATTAAGTCGAGATCAGCTTTCATTACTCACCTCAGACTATTTCCACGGAGAGCATCACGGCTGTAGCTTCTTCGCTCTCGAAAATCCTGTCGATGATGCCCAAATCAGCATCACTTTCTAAGCTCGCTAACCTTTCATAAACTCTCCTTGTATGATATATGCCTCCTTCTTTTCTTTTTTCTTTTTTTTTTTGGAGGGNGGGGGGGGCGAGGGCATATTGAACATCAATTAATCATCCAAATCTGTTCGAGATATCAACTTATCTAGACCAAAAACCAAAGAGGAACGTTCAGAGCCACACTGACTGAAAGTAGTGACTCGGAAGAACACAGAAATGAATACAACATGCATGAAGCAATATGCCTGACCTATAAATATAAAACATCATTCCACTCATGAGTCTGGCGCGCCGTTGACATTTTTTCGGGGATCATTCTAGGCGTGAATCATGGCCGAAAATTCGACAATTGGCTGATCTGCTATCTGCGCATACACGACTGAAAAGCTCGCTCGTCCTTGATCAAAGCCTCCATCCCACCTTAGTCGATACTCAACAATGGCGCATCAATAATTTACACGATGACAACTACAGACTTAAGACACTCAATTTCCTTCACACCTCTGGCGCGCACTAGTCCAATCCTCTCATACGCGCCGGCCACATGCTTCGAGGTGGACAGCACAAGGCCGATCCATGCCCAGTCACTGACGACATCGATAACCAGGATCCACAGACACTGCAGGCGTGTGTTCGGTGCGATATAACCTTTTCCAGGTTTGTGCAGGGCGTAGTCAGGACTGAAAAACTCGGCCCACATCTTGCTGTTCCCATCAGAGTTGTATAAGAGGACATGATAAACTCCTGCCATGATCCCGTCAGAGTCGCATGTAAAGACGCTAAAGGTTTCTTCCTCGCAATCAGCCGTGAGAAGTGTGTCGTCGTAATTGAGTTCACAAGGACACATCAAGCCCAAGATGGCCAGACTTGCAAATTTCAGAGCCCCAGTAGGATCCTCTCCCTCAGGAACGCATCGGAAATCTTGAATGACGCAGTTCAGCCTGAATTCCCTGTTGTCCACTTGCCACTCGTGATTTACGTGATCTTTCACTGAAGCCCATGACCACGATGGTGCGGCAAATTCCTCAGGCTTAGGCGATCTCCTGTGGCTTTCGACCTTCCAGGCCAGATCCCATGGCATGGCTTCTTGCCAGAGTCCTGCTGCGTAGGTATGACCTCGCTTGTATTGCCACGTGGATTTTACCACACCCGAGAGTGCTTGAAGTTTGTCTCGATGAAAGGTGAGGCCCAGCTTGGAGTACCTCTGGACGGTTTCATGCCAGCTCGTCACCAGCGATGGAAGACGTTGGAAACCCTGGAAAATAGCCGCGTGTGACTGACCTATGTATCCACGGTTGCATTGCCAAACAATCTCTCCAAGGTCAAAGTGCAGGATCCTTGAGGAAAGTTGCCATTCTTGGAAAAACCATGCTCGGCTGGCCAGAGGAGGCACTACATCCCAGACCATCAATGCGTCATTCTTATCATACCATTCCGTCGCACGGTTCTGAGCAATGACTCGCTTAAATGGTGCGCCAACGAGCTGTGACGGGTCAATGTGTTCCCTATGCCAGCACCTACGGTACTTATGAGAGGTATCAATAAGCTTAAGATCAACCGCATGAAAACGTGACGTCTCGTTACGATAAAGGCCGGCATAGCAGTTGCTGGAGCTTACCGCCGCTACTGTAATTGCAGAGTTGGAGTATATCTTTGCCATGAGGGCTGCCTCTTTCAGCCAGTCTTGTACAGCTTCCGCGTTTTTGCCTTGGATGATACAGAGGCTGTCAATCCATCTAGAACAAGCATGATTAGTGGGTCTACCATACTTTGAGATACTCTGAGATATTTGTGTTTCTCAAATGGTATGTACATTCTCCAAGTAGGCTGTGGCTGACTCTGAGGGGGATTGTTGATGCCTTAAGAGACGCAAATGTACACAAAGTATCTTGAAGTCTCCGGGACTTGTGCACAATTTCGCGAATATGCACGGGTGGGTGAATACAACCTAATTTGTTTCCAAAAAATGTAAGAGAAAGAGATGCTTACAGATATTGTAAGCCGAGATTTCTCACAACCTTTATGACATCCTGAAATGTTCTAGGAATCCTTGACCAAGGTATGTTGCACTTGTTATCGGTGATTGTCTCTGTCGTTGTGATACACGGTGGCTCGACACCCCCCCAGCAGTGGCTCAGGCAGGCGTACTCAACTGTCTTGTCACTGTCTATAGTTTCCGTCTCCACCAACCGGATGTTTGCGACGCTGTGGTGTCCGTCATACAGACCGCCAATGTCTAGTAGCCTTGATGGCAGAAACTCTGGAACCTTTGGACGACAACTAGGGTGGCCTTCTCTGCACATGTTGAACCAGTCTATGGCCTGCTGGATATTTTCAGACGAGCCGTCGTTTCCGTTTTTATGGTGGCAGTTTCCCCATTTTAATGGCGGATTCTTCAAAGTATCTGGCCGTCCAGAGTTCTTCATCAGCGGGCGAATCAAGTTGTCCTCGCCTATTGAGATACACAAGTTAGTGTCAATTTTCGGCCCATGAGGATACTGGAAACAACGGCTTCAGGTAAGTTGGTTTCACAAGCGTGCAATCTACCCAAATCGTAAGAATACGGCCAGACGTTCCTTCAATGCACAGCAATTGGATTCTCTGGAAGATTTGTGCACCGCCGCCAGCACTTAAGTGAGATAGATGAAGCTGACTCTCATGTGGCTGCCAGGAAATTCCTATGTTTCGGAACACACGTGTATCTTGTAGCCGGGACGGAGCGCATTGCCGTACAGCCTGCAGGAACAGATGATACCAATAGCAGTCTGTTTCACCATGAATGAGGTCCTCCAGATTCAGAAGGCTCGAAAACTCGACCCAGACTCGTTTAGTCCGACAAAGTCCGCATCCATTGCATTCACTGGTGTAGTTTGTTAGCTGGTTTGATCGGGGTTGAGACAGGTGGCTCCCGAATTCGCCGACAGAGCCTTTTGCTTGGCCCTGAGGCCCATGATCGAAATCAGCTTCTCCAGGCGCAAGTGTAGCTACCCGAGGTGCGCTTGATGAATCCATTCTTGAACAGAAGGCCTGCGGCCTTATCTGACCTTGGTGGGAAGGGCTTGAATGGGATGGGTCAACAAAAGAGCGGTCTCACTTACGGATTGAAGTAAGAGGAGACAAACTCGAGCTACGTCAGTGTAGGTGAATCAGTAAATTCATTGGACCGTATATCATCTCAGTTGTACACCTGTATCACTATATGGGCACTGACCTTCGGGAGATGAACGTCCAAGCTACTTGAGACTGCTTTCCATTTTGACCCTTGACTCTCGAAGACTGAGCTTACCTAGGTACACAACAAGAAGTGGATCAGTTGTGTATCGCACATCCTATTCTTACGTACACTACGAGCAGTAAGAATCAATTTGTGCAGTTTTTAGGAGAGAATAATAGTCAGCTAGAATGTCCACCCGTGGAGGCTCCTTCATCACAGACAACCCGTGCTTACATAAGGGTGGTTACAGCAGAAGTCTGTCCGCTACAAACCAGCTAATTTTGATGTCCTTCTGATCAAGCTGTATTAGCATGGATTGACCAGAAACAGCGACAATAGATCGAGGTGCGGATAACACTCGGGTCCTTTTACCCCTTGGGCTAAGAAGCGGGTTCTTGTTGTTACGATTGTTGTGAGTGCTTCCTTGATGCAGGTTTATCTATGTATGGACATACTCATCGAATTACCTATATATATCGACCGTTTTAGTTTTTAACGCGTATTAGAAGGCGCTAGAAAAGAGAGGTGAGATTCCAGGCAAAGACGCCGTACGAGGGCTGACATCTAGATGGCTTGTTGATTTGAAATGACATAGGGATGTTAATAGAAGCACTTTGACAGGCATTTATAGCGCACTCCCTTGGCGCAATAGCCATTCTAGAACTGCTGAATGGAATGAGCTTGCTCAGCTTGTCAAGCCATCTCCACTTTCATATGCCTGTACTTTATGCAGGCATGCCCAGTAGTCTGTGGATCCAGCCATAGTTAAGGTAGCGAACTACGGTAATTATAAGTGACAAGATCGTGATGTGCCATGTCTTTTTCTTTGCCTTGCTAGAACTCGGTGCAGATGGATCCAATATGGCAGTGTAGGATATCTATGATCGCTTGGTCCGGTAGGGTATAATGAGAGCAAGTGACCTTGGTACCCATTGACTATAGCTGTAGGGAGGTCGGGAGGGAAGCTATAATCTGTGAGCAACAGCCTGAGACATCTCCCGTAGACCCTGTGGATTTTGCGCTTGGAATTATGCCAATTATCGTTCAACTGATGAGTAAAGGTCACTGAGACTATTACCGCATTTTTTTCAATGGTGTCGGTGCAATCAGTCACTTCACGTGCAGTATTTTAGTAATGGCGTAGAAAGCCTTCGATCTGTTATAAAATTAAGTATTCCAAGAGATCCCATACTTTATAACTGGAATGGAAATATTTGAGGTACCTTGAATAGCTTCATGACTGAATTACTATGACTGGCCGAAAGTATAACCTGAGTTAGTAAAGCCAGGAGCAATTAGAGGTTTCAATAGATAATTAACTGTACCTTGTTTGTTAGGTATGAATTCTATGGACTTGACGATATAGTAAGACATTTAGTCTTAGAAGAATTATATGTAGCAGGTCTAAGTCATTCCTGTCAATGCTGTTTGAAGGTCTGAATTTGAAAAGCCGGAAGGCATAGAGAGAGACAGGGGTGCCGCTTTTGGAATCGGAAGAGCGTCTATTGGCCATATGGAAGCCTTCCATAGCAGCCCCTGCTAGTAACAGTACTTGGTGAATTAGATTTACCAGTGAGTAAGGACGCTCCTAAACATCGGACGAAAAGTTGTGACTAGGATGCTCGCTGCGTACTTAACAGGCAAATTTGTTGGGCCTCCGTCTTCTTCAACCAATTTTCCAAGTCTCAAATTTGTCAGTGCATCTGTACATCAGAAAGAAACGAGTGAGTTTACCTTTTATCCCGATGCCTCCAGACCTTAGCAATCAAAGATCGTTGGAGGATGAACGGACGCTCGATCGTCCCGACGTCCACCCCTTGCTCAATCCCAGTTGGATGCCAGAGGCAGAACCCCACGAGTACACCATCCCATTGCACCGTATTAATTTCAAAAGCTTTTCGACAAACACAAATGTCCCAGGAATACGACGCCGCGACATTCAGGACTTCAGGAGGATCTGGCTCAAGAACATTTATGGCGAAACCACAAACTCGAGCTCGCTCCATGGGCACTGGGAGATTGGCAGCGCGCAACAGATTGGCGACAGCGTTATTCCCCTCGTTCAATACAGATCCTTTGCAGTTTGTGTCAGAGGTGGATGGGAAACTGTTGTGTAAGTGGGCGCTGACGGCTTCAGCTTGTGTGCCACAACTGCTAACCAAAATCACGATGAAGCATCAAACCCGCGGATATTAACAAGATCCTCGGCTTGTGCCTCCAGAATATTCCGAGCGAAGAGATGCCACACTGCAAGGGTAGCATCGAATACAATGCTCCAGGTCTACGTCTGCAGTGGCGGCTTCTTCCTGTCGAGTTGGTATCCACCGGAGGACTGCGAGATCAAGTCCGACAATTCGAGGAGCTCATGGATCAAGCTTGGCGGCAAAGGCGCGAAGTGACCCAGATTCAAATCCTGGCCGAATTTGAACGCCGGATGATATTAGGGTACTCGGAAAGGTTTGTGGGGCTCCTTGATGAGCATGGAATTGACTGGGGACGGGTCCTGAGAGACCCAGCCATTGACAAACAACCACCCGATGGCTACGAAGCCTTGCTCGATGGGGAACTGGAGAGGCTCTTTAATCTTCCCAATGCAGGAACTACCCGACCATGTCCCTTACCTCTCAGGATCGAACAGTGAGCGGAATTCAGGAATACACCATATTGGATCAAGAGGTAGATCAATAGATAAGTCTATTTGAATTCTTCGAGTTCCTCTATTGAGCTGGAACAGCAGTAAGTGCCTAGAAGGACACAAGGCAATGTATCACTATCGAATTCCCTACCTAGGTATATGGGTAAACCTACTGTTTTCATCTTAACTGCTTCCGTTTCGATTCCATACCTAGGTATACAGCCGTAGCCATACTTTCAACTTAAAGATACATTGACTTGCCCTTCTTAAGAACTAAATGTTGTTCCGGCTTAATAGAGGAACCCAAAGAATACAAATAGTCCATGTATCACTACATATGCTTGTACCCACAGTCACCCACCCAAAGCTCATCAACAAGTGAGAATCACATTGAACATGGAAAGACCCGACGGTATCAGGAGGAACAAATCCGCATTCTCTGTTGTTTATAGCTATCTGATAACAATGCAGCCCAACGATTCAAATTTTCATAAGCGGGGAAGAGGGAACGCAAACACCGTTGCACCGTTGCTATGAGTATTCACCCACTTCATATACGCCGGGATCCCCATCTCATCTCTCCAGTCCACCACGTGTATCTTTCCTTTTCCTGCCACTGCTGCTCTGTTCTGTTGTCCATACCATTCACCACCACCTTGTTCATCACCATCATCACCGCAGGCGCAGCCCAGGACGAGGAGGAAAAAGCCAATCACTCCATCCCCCTAAACCGGCGATTAAACTCCTCTACCGCGACACCAACCATACGATAGACAAACGTCCGCCCGCTCTCCTCGCCAATAGGAATAAACGGCCCGTTCGTGCCGCCCCGGAGCGTCAGGCTCAGCCCCGTGCGCTCCTTCGCGATGGTCTGCACGTCCTTGAGCGGGACGTCCCACTCCGTCGCCAGCCGCCGGCTCCTGATCAGCAGGATCCGCGCGTACGTGATCATCACCACCATGTCCTCGCGGGGCAGCTCCAGGTGCGCGATGTAGTTCTCGTCGAAGTACTTGCCGTTGTCGACCTGCTTGAGCCAGAACTGGCCGAGCGCCTCGCGCTGGTTGTAAGGGCGGACGATGCCGTCCGCCGGGATGAACCGCGTCAGGCGCACGCGGTCTAGCTCGGACCCGTCGAATACTGTCGTCGTGTTGCGGATGCCCTCGGCCGCGTTGGAGGCTGCGTCCAGCACGCCGATGAGCGGCTTGGTTCCTAGACCGAGCACGCCCTTGCCCACGCCCTTGAAGAAGCCGACTGCGCCTTCTGATTCGGCGCCCTCGAGGGGCTTGCGGACTACACCGCCCACGCCTGAAGCGACCGACGTGATGAAGCTGTTAGCGCCCGTCGTGAAGCCGTACAGGGCGTGCTTAGGCTTGTTCCTGGATCGCGTGATGCGCCGCCGGTCCTGGAATTGCTTGTCCAGTGTGGCTGCAGCAAGACCCTTGCTCATAGCACCGGTGAACTTGGAGAAAGAATCCGTCACACCGAAGACGGACTTCTTCAAGAAGGAGGCTGCACCACGGGCAACGCCCAAGCCGAGGTCTTCAGGCCTATCGGACATAATAAGTCCTTGGTACGGCTCGTAGAAGACATCTGCAATACCGGAGCTGATATTGTTGAACAGACCGACAGGGTTGCCGAGGAAGTCTGCCGATCCAAGGACTTTGTGCACCTGGTAGATGGCCTCTTGCGCGTAGTGGTTCGAGATATTCTGAATCAGGATTGGAGTCGATACGCGCACATTGTCCAACATGAGTGCGTTCATACGAAGTGGAGCATCGTTGACATTGCCCATTGCCATCGTCATGATGTTGAAGAAGAACATGAGCGGGTTGCGAGACGACGTTTTGTCTTCTGCGTTGATACGTTCAGTCCGCACAAACGACAGGTCAATTTGCATGGGCTGGATGTTGAGCAGCTCGAAGTAGATGTCTTGGCCAGTCTGCTGTGAACTGGGCTCGGGGATGTCGAGGTTGTCGTCACAGAGCTTGCCCCCCTCCTCTGCCTCGGTCCAAGTAGCACCGGGCACCTTGGAGAAGTCTAGCATGGCGAATATGAAGTCCTCGTCCAAGTCAACAGTCATCTGCTGAAGAAGTATTGTCGCGTACTTGATGTACAGAACACCATACGAATCATCCTTGACTCTGGTCACCATGGCATGCAGCGACGGGTGAGCATCTGTCTCTTGTGCTCTCTTGGGCACCACACTGGGGTACAGAATCATCGGGAAGATGCCACCGTACAGCTGGTTGTCAATCTGAATCCACTTGATCGACAAGCTGACAGTCTGCAACAGCGGCGATTCACTGTACCGGAGCGTGAGATCTCGGAACGTGACATAGGCAAGCTCTCTCAGCTGAGAGTTGATGAGCGATACGCCAATGCCAGCAAGCTTAAGCTGGGCCCGGAACTTGGTGCCGGTATCCTGATCCTTGGCCTCGAAGCCCGCCGTGCTAAGGTTACCAGTGGAGCCGGACATAGACTTCTGGCGGTAGAGACTCTTCGATTGCTTGAAGTTCGACAGGATCAGTGTTTGCGTCGGTCCATCGGCAGCCACATTGATGTCAATAATCTTTTGACCGCCGGCGCTCGTGTTGAACCTCATCGGGACAAGATTACCGATCTCCGCCAATTTGACATGCCTCTCCTTATTGAAGGCGGAGATGACGACCTCGCGATGCTTGGCTGCCGGGAAGTCCCAGGCGTAGGGCATGATGCTTCGAGGTGGCAGTCGGTATCGGATAGGCCGCCAACCCGAGCGATCCTCAACTCCGTCCTCGTCAATATTAGGGTTGGCCTGGTAGAATGTGAACTCGGTGTCACTCTCGTTGCGCATTGAGAATGGCCATTGTTTGGTCTCCAAGCTCATCTTGAGGAAGATGGTGGCGTCCTCCATCAGGATCTCCACGCGGATCAGTCGTTGGCGTTGACCCGCTTTGGCGATCTTGACATGGGTGGTGCCAAGGTCTGAGATGTTGAAAGGCGACGTCCACTGATTGTCAACCCCAGGATGGCAGAGACATAATTGCTTGACGGAGCCTTTCTTGAGGAAGTGCAGAGGTCTCAGCTGACCAGCCTTAATAGTCATGAGATCGGATGAACTTGGCTCCCTGATGTTGATCTCTTCTCCGATCTTATTCTGGACGATAAACCTCGGCGCCAGGGTGACAACCTTCGTCATCTTGTACTTGCCCTCGCCTGACTCCACAATGATACCGACATGAATTTCAGAACTGCGGTTCGAGGACGGTAGCACGACGTCCGCGGCACTTCCGATGGCGTCGAAACTCTGAGGCTTGCTCCATTCCGAGTTACCGACCTTGAGCATGGCTCGGTTGCGATGGTCGTCACTCCCGTAAGAAAACATAAGTGGCGAGACTTTGCGCTCGCCTTCGGTAACATCAACGAGCAGGCCGGGTTGGCCGGCTGCAGCCTTGGCTTGCTGCAAGAAACCCTTGTGGCGAATTTGGATGTCCAGGCCTGTCTTGTTCAAGATGACATACGGACTGTAAACCGTCACCTTGAACGCACCGCCGCTGTCTGGGATGCGGTGATAATGCAACTTCAGGTTGAGCTGGAGACCCTGGTCATCCTGACACTTGAGCGTGTGCTCTTTCTTGAAGTCCTCAGAGCTGCCTGAGTTGATGATTGCAAATTCGCTTGGTTTGAAGACCGTATCCTGCATGTCTACACTGAGCAGCAGGAGGCGTGAGAGCTCTGTCACATGGACCGGGCTTACTCCTCCCTTTCGTAGGAAGTTCGACCAGTCCTTCTTGGTGTTCTTGTCGTAGATCCGGTACTTGAAGTCGTACGGCAGAAGGTTCTCGAGCGTCACAGGCGCAGAAAGCTTGAGTTTCATGTTGGGATAGGTCCTGTGCAGAATGTTAGTAAACATAGACTGGAACCTTTAGGGGGAGGGGGATGACACTCACTTGGTAGTGGGGTTTGAGCGATCAAATGTCGCGTTCATCTGGAAGTAGAACGGTTCGCCATGTTCGCCTTTGCAGACCATGGTTCGAGTCGGCCTCTTCAAGAGATCCCTCCACCACAATGACTCGCTGGACCATGCATATCCGAAGCCGCTATCAGGTCGGACAAGCAAGCTCTTCATGTACACGGCCCCAACTGGAGCTGGACGAGCCTCGCCAGGTGCAATTTTCTCGATCTTGAGCAGATCTCCTTCCTGAGCATCGAATACACCTAGTTCGACCGGGATCTGAGTAGCATTTTCCACGATCAACGGGCTTCGGAGTGTGACGTATTTGACATTGTCAGCACCCAGCTTGACATCGACCATGAGACGGTGTGAGACATTGTCCCTCTTTGGCTTGAGCGAGTAGAGGAATTCGCCCTCGCGGTTCAAGCGGATGTTCTTGAGCACGTCAAAGCCGCTGCCCTCGAGTTGGACTGACACAGCCGTGCTCGCCATGCTGTCGGTCAGCATGTTCTCACGCATCTTCTCCCAATGCTCGAAGCTCCACGGCGCTTCCTTGCCGTCCTCAAGGCGCACACTGATGTCCTCCTCGCTTGTGGGGTTCTTGCTGCGGACGAGGACCTCAAAACCGGTGTAGTTCCGAATCCGGTATGGCGACTCCGTGCCTCTGGGTTTGCCGAGAACGTCTTCATCCTGAGTCAGGAAGGCAAAAGATTTCGAGGCCAGAGCGATGGTATTGGTGGTGATAGTGATGTCAAAAGTCTTCTTTGACGTCACATCAACAGAGAGCAGCCCTGTCTCTTGCTCTCTCGCAACACCAAGGCCGACTGACCATGGCTCAAGCAGTGGCTCCCAGGCAGACTTCGAGAAGTTGTACACATTAACGTACATCTCAATCGGCACCTCAGCCTTCAGACTTGACGACCAATCCTCGGCCGTCGCACTGAAGTTCTTGATGCTGAGGTCCAATATGGGCAGTTCATGCAAGTCCCCGATCAGGACTACACGAATGCCATCGATCGTAGCCGTGAGCTCCTCCCGTCTTCGTGGTTTCCTGACAACGTCGTGAGGCTGTCCCTTGCCCTTACTACTAGCAGCAGTAGAACGTCCGCTCACAGCTGTGGTGGGCCTGCCAGACTTCGATTTCTGGGCGGCAGTCGTGGCTCCCTTGCCACTGGCTGTTCGCTGTTTCATCCCTGCCTGCCGAAGCTCCTTCGCCTTCTTATCACCAGCGCTAGGCTTGTCCTGAGATTTGTCGTCTCCTGAGAGTTCCGACGCCTTGCTAATAATCTGGAGGGCAATCAGAATGTCTCTGAGCGAGAGACGCAGGATCAGCGGCTCGATGTCGATATGAAGGTTGGTCAAGTCTGGCTTCGAACTGTCCATGGACATTTGGATGGAGAAGTCATCGAGGATTCTCAGTCTTGAGTCCTCAAACCGGTCCATGCGACACAAGAACATGCCCACTTCTGAGACCTGGAAGGTCAGCGCATGCTGCTGCGACAGTAGCACCTGCTTAGTGCCCAGGACAATCGCCTCGCTGCTTGCGCTGAGTGGGTTTGCGATAAGAATCACCTGCGCATCAACGATATTAACGCGGAAGGCAATGCTCATCTTGGACTCCTCTTGATCCTTCTGTTCCGTCTTGGTCGGCGACCTTGTGCTGACAGAGGTCCTTGGCGACTGGATGCTAGACTCGCGCCGAGCAATGCTGACTTGCATGCTATCCGCGTCACTCTCGTCCGGTGTTTCCATCTCCTCTTCTTCTATGGGGCTGGGCTCGTCCACCTGAAGACCAGTCATGATGAAGCTTTGGACAGCGAAGAGATAGTCTAGGGCGAAGATGATCCTGGGAGAGTCTATCGCAGCCATGGCAATGAGATTGCGCTCCTTGCCGCCAGATATTGTCACGCTGGCCATGAACTGCTGCACACTCTTGTTCCCGCTCGTCATGATTCGACGGAACTTGTTCGTCTCCCTGGGACGAGAATCGTGGATGGTAAAACTCTGAATGACAAACTCGGCCTCCAGGCTACCGTTGGATTGCATCCGGGTTTTAAGCTTACTATCATCCAGACTGAACTTGCCCAAGCTGGCCGACTCCGGATTGCCAACTGGTCGACCCTCAGGGGCATTGATTAGCTCCAAACCAACAGTTGGCACCTTGAAGACAAGATCGAGCTTAGTCCACGTATCTCCATTGGCCCCAAGCTCGGGCTTCATGTCGACAGTGTCGTCTTGACTGGTGTCCTGTGACCTCGGCAGTGTCCGAGCTCGTTGTAGGGTGCCGGAGTCAACGTCTTGTTCAGCTTGCTCGGCTTGGACATCTGCATCACCGGAGAATGCCGCAGGCACCGATTTCGAGATCGCAAGGAGTGCCTTCATTTGGTATTGAGTGATCTTCAGGTTGACTTGTGACAAACTGCCATCAATCTCAAGTTCGGGACGCTCTTGACCGTTCTTGTGTTCAGCATAGATGATGCTGAAGCCCATGTCAACGTGGTCGATCAATTCCAGCTCCTCGGATTTATCATCGTCGTAGTGGAACAAGCTGGTGAGCCTGACGTTGCGGATTCCGGCTGACATCTTGTTGGCAATTTCAGAGCCTTCGGAGTCATCGAGCGGCGCAAACTGATTCTGTGCATAAATCTCACCCAGGTATGCGGTGATGAGATCTCGGTTGGTGTGCCCAGGTGTAACGACGCCGGGGAAGATCACAATGGGCGTCTTGATGATAACATCAAGTTTGATGCGGCTGCTACTCTGCTGAAGCTGTTGCGCCTGGTTGGCAGCAGCCTGGCGAGCAGCATTGTATATGGCTTGCATCTTGCCGAACTTGACCATGAATTCCACGATCTTGCGGAAAGGCTCTTCAAGGAAATTGACCTTGACGGAGCCAGCACGCAAGTATATGGACGAGTCGTATCCGGGGTATGATTTCTCGTTCTTCGAATCGAAGGTTTCGTACCTAAAGTCGGCAAGGTCATCTCCCTGGATTGTAATGAGCTTCCGGATGGGCGAGTCTGCAGAAACCCCAAGGTTCACATCGTCAACTAGACTGAGGTCGCCCAGCTTCGTGTTGACTCGCATCGTAGTACCGAGAATGAAGACGCCGACCTCAGCATGGTTGAAAGAAAGGGTGGCCAGCCGTATTCCATCGTTATTGAGAACGAGCTGGATCCTCTTCAGATCGACTCTGACTCGAATGGCGGCGGCGGCGGCTTGTGGTGCTGGTTCTGGGGGCTCAACGGCAATGTCCACTTCCGATCCATCATCCGTGATAGCTTTCTGCTGCTGCTGGTTGTTATTCCCAGGATTACTGAAAGTGACAAGGATGAAGTCGAGCAGGGTTAGCAGCGTCTTGCGCGTCACCACGAGGTTGATGGTCGCGATCGCCACATTCACATTTGTCTGCACTCCTTCGTAGACGGACATGAATTCTGGCGAATCCCGCTTCACAAGAACGACATTGACCTTGACCAGCGCCCGATGCTCTTTCTTGTCTTCGACATCACCTGACGAGACGATTGACTTGAATTCTGCTGGCGGCTGGTCGACAAAATCATCGACT
This sequence comes from Diaporthe longicolla, assembly GCA_000800745.1. Taxonomy (NCBI): domain Eukaryota; kingdom Fungi; phylum Ascomycota; class Sordariomycetes; order Diaporthales; family Diaporthaceae; genus Diaporthe; species Diaporthe longicolla. Next base: position 31,156 of record JUJX01000060.1, read on the forward strand.
GTTACGGAGCCCAAAGACACATCTGCAACCATGTCAAACGGCCTCATGTAGTAATTGACCTCGAAGTTTTGTGCCACGAGCTCAACAAGGAGAGCATCTGGATTCTTCCCGTCGGGATCACTCTTGTACAGAGAGCCGCGCAATTCGTCCACAGTGAACTTCAGCTCGAAAGTCTTCTGCTTCAACTTCAGCTGTACGCTTGGTTGATCATCGGTTGCATCCTCAAATGTCTCTTCGTCTTCGTCAATGTCGTCCAGTACGATGGCCTGCTCTTTGGTCGCGGTGAACGGAAGAAGTTGAGAAGACCGTCTGCGCGAAACTTTGGGACTGCGCGGTTGAGATCGACTTGAACGTCTTGAGACATTGCTCTGGAGACGTGGACGATTAGGCTGCTGCGGCTCTGGTTGGGAATCGTTCCCAAACTTGGGTAGCGCCACGTCGATCAACTTCATGAGACTCTTGTATTTGGTGTCAGATGCCGTCACATGTAGGAGAGGTAGGTGGCCGGAAACTCGTAGCTTGGCAAGGTTCGGAGCCTTGGGCAAGATGGACAGTTGAACCAGGAAGTCGATGTTGATCTGCTCGACAACGTGCATGGTCGAGCTCTCACCAGTGGTAGACAGCTGGGACTTGGCCTCTTCGATGGACGGGCCGATGAGCAGTTGAGTGGACGTGAGCTTGACAATGAATTTGTCGTACATCAGTGACTCGAGACGCTTGTGGTCCTCGTCGGTATAGGCCGAGTGGTGTTTGGATTGAACCTCCTTCATCGTCTCTCTGTCAACTAGTTCGGAGTTGACACTGATGTGACCAGCATCAAGAATCATGCACGTCGAGTGTTTGGTAGTGATGCTTTGCGGAACGATGATAAGAGGCGCCTGCAGGTCGAGCATGGCATTGATGGTCTTGTGCTCTTCCAGGGCAAACTCGAGACCTGCCCTCGTCTGCTGCCTCAGCTCCTCGACTGTGGCTCCTGCGCTCTCCATGAGGGCGGTGATGGATTCCATGTGGCGTTCTGGTGGCCGGAAAAAGCCGACGACACCAACAACGATGTTTGGATTCCATACGACCTCGAGGGGTTTCAGCTTAGCCTTGACGGCGAAATCGCCTTGGCCGTCCAGGGGATTCTGCTCCAGCTCGAGATGGAAGAAAGCTTCCTCGCTCGACCTCTCCAGCTCGGCTATCGAGAGGCGCTTCTGCTTCTTGCGGTCCGGCGCGTCTTTGACTCGCACAATCTCCGGGTACAAGCTGTCGGGCGTGGTGCCATCATTAACGCGGAGTCCGCCCAGGCTCACCTCAGTGAGGAAGGAGTCCGGACGAGCGAGGGCCTTAGCCTTGAACACATCGAAATGCAGGCTCAGGAGATCCTTGGGGTTCTTATGCGGGCTTTGCCGCAACGTGAAACTTCCAGTGCTCAGCGAAGTCTCGACCTGGAATTTTACGCTGTCTCTTGGCGTGTCGACTGCATCGGCCAGAGCCGCTTTCTCGTCCCAGTCGATCGCCTCGTACAGCTCCTGCCTCTGCTCCTCTGTCATCTGTGTGTTTTCGTCGTCCGATGTTGTCTGTTCCTGGGGCTTCGATCCCCAGATCCAATCGACCCAGCCTTGTGGTTGTTCTTGCTTCGATGGCTGATTCCTGAGGGCCGCGGCATTCTCCTTCTTAAGCTGGTTGCGAGCGAGAGATCTCCAGAAACGGAGATCCTCGTAGTCGAGCTTCCACTCGAGCTTGTTCAGGTCGTCATTCTCCTGCTGCGAGAGCTGCTGACTCTGCTTCTTCTTCTTGAAAAGCTCGATGTATCGTATCCGATCGTCTCGGCGCTCCTTGAAGTATTCCCATGACCATCGTCGATTGCGCTCATGGATCTTGCTAAGGACCGCGTCACCTGCGAACTTGAGCCAGGCGCGTGGGTCTTCCTTGGGTCTGACACCCTTGGGCTGGTACTTCTTGTATTCCTGATGACGGATGAAGTAGTGGAAGAGATCCACCATCATCAGCGAGTCTCGGTATTGGTCGTCATCGAGAACGACACCGATCTCGTCGAAGAGCAGGTTCGCCTTGTATTTTGGCGCATGCACATCGCCTGACTTGTCCAGTTCGATCTTGGCCTGCCCACTAACAGGCTTCAAGATGAACTGGTGGTTGACCCCGACGTTCTGGTCAGTCGTGCCGATCATGGCCTTGAAGGTCTTGATCATCTCGGCGTGCTCCATCGGTGGCTCGTCTGAGGGGCTGGCCTCTCGGCCTGAGCCATAGAGCTTGGTGTCGGTATTCCAGTACACCGACAGGGCGCCGAGGGTGGCTAGCTTGTGGGTGGTCTTGGAGGTATCCTGGATGAACATTGGCTTCCAGTTGCCGTCGGTGCTGACAGCACTGAATTCCTCCAGCGTAACACCCAGAGCAAAGGGGTGCCCTGGGGCTGATATCGAGTCTTCGTATCGCACATGGATGTTCTTGACTGTGACCTGTAGGTTGTCGACGATCTTGGTGACCAGGCTGTCGGTGAAGCTCTGGCTCTTCTTTTGCTCCTCCTGTGTCAGGCCCTCCTGTGACCGCTCCTTCAAGAGTTCGGCGGAATCCAGCTTCTCCATCTTTATCCTCTGCTTCCGGCGGTCCTCCTCATCTTCGTCATATTGGGCCTCCTCTTTTGGACTTGCCAACAGGAAGACATTCTCGATAAGGATGCGCACTGGTGCGCCACGGAGGTTGGACCAGGGGATGATCAAGGTGAGCTCGCTGAGGTGGCCCTCGACGACGTTTATGGGAAGGTTGAGCTGGTCGAGAGCCTCTTTGCGAAGCTCGAGGTCTCGCAGCTTGACGTCTCCAGACCAGATGCCGACTTTTAGCTGTGTTGGGTCGAAGTTCTTGACGTACATGCCCAAGAAGCGGTTGAGCAGGCCGGCAACGAGTCCCTCAAGCATGATGGGCAGTTGTTTGGCCGGTTACCCAGGCCAGGGTACGATGGAACTTGTAGGTTACGTCGGACAGGTCATCGATTACTTGGACACGAGGCAGGCTCGAGGAGATAGATAGGTGGAGGAGGCACGGCAGCGAGAACAGCAGTGGTTGATGGACGTGTTCAGTGGTAGGAATGGTAGGGTCGGATGAAGTTGGGTAGGGTATTTCGTCACGTCGTCATTCAAGAAAGGGAGGGCACGTCGCTTAGGTGCTGCTGGCGCCAGACAGACTATTAGCCTAGCTTCTACCAAGACGAAGGAACCGTCACGTCGCCCAACCACAGTTTGCCAGGGTCAGGCTCCCTGCATCACCAAGCGAGCCAGAGAGGGCAGTGAGGGAAGAGGACTCACGTACTCAACGAATCGAGACGGAGACGAGCGGCTGTTGTGCAGCGCGGAAAGTAAACAAATGCTGTCTTGGCCGTGGCAAAGCCGATGCGGAATGAAGGAAGAACAAAATAGAAGCAACAAGCAGGCCAAGTGGAGGGATCATGCACCCAGCAAAGCAGTCAGTTAGCACAGGACAGGCTTGAAGAGAATTGCAGCACAGCAATACTGGGGAACTTGAATGTTGGCAGCATTGGCCGGACCAGGGAGGACGGGTAGGAGTGGGAATTGGGAAAGACAATGGATGGCAGAGGCAGAACCCGGTTCGACGTCAGCCATAAAATGGAGGGGGGCTCCCAGGCTGTGGCGCAGATGACGATTTGCAGGAGATGCTCGCGGCTCGAGTTGTGGCACACTAACAACAAGGAGGAGCTCCAGGCTGGGGCCAGGGACTGGCTGTGAGTTGCTGTGAGGAGCTGCGGGTGACAAGGGTGGCTTTGCTCCTTCCTCGACGTCACTCGCCCGACGCGTAAGGAGCTTGGGCCATCGAGCCATCTGGCATGTCCTTTCCCCCACTTTCTGCCCCTTCCCCCCACCTGGGTCGGCAGACCTGGCAGTACCAACCCTTACCCTTCCTTTCTCGTCCGTTCTCGCCCGTGGAAAACATGGAGCGAAATGCTTTCCTCCCTTTCTGGAAGGCCACAGAAAGCTTGACTTGACGATACCACAGATGGCTGGCCCAGATGCACATCACTCAGATTTCTGCAACGTCCTTGCTATCTAGGTACTGGCTAATGCCTGGCACTGTAGCTCAAGGCCCAGAGGTGCATTGCATATGCCCTACGTTTGCAGCCGATGTCCATACGCGGTCACTTTCACGTTACACGATATCCAGAGAATGGAAGTACACCCAGTGCCTTTGACGCTTGTGGTATGTAAAAGGCTTGCCATGAGGCTATCGTCAACATTCACGACGCATATTTAGGTTCGCCTGGGCCATTCCTACAGAATAACATACGTTTCCAGGACCAGGGTACCCCAGGCAAAGTTCAGTGACCTCTTCATTTAATTTCCTTACACCTTCGCAACTCTGCTCAGTCGTCAATTATTGCCAGATGCATCTTGATGCAGAACACTGTTCAGATGGTTAACGGTTCATCACTGCCAAGCTATCGCAAGTACTGAGCATGCCCAGAACATGGCGTAGCACCATGCAAACGAACTCGAGATGAGGTCGTATTCGGATTCCAGGAGTGGCCGACTTGTGATGGGCCTAATCTCCCACATCTGGCCCGTCATTTATGCCACCAGCCCCTTCAACCACCATCGTGAACAGTTTCACGATCTCTAACTCTCTTCATGTCAACCGAAGAGCACAACCAGCAGAACAAGATGGCAGAAACAACAGAGCCAAAGACAACATCACCACCGCCCAGCAAGGGCACCATCCTAGTCACGGGCGCCAACGGCGGCCTGGGCAGGGGCTACATCACCGCCCTCAGCAGGACCCCCTACGCCAAGGACTACCGCGGCATCTACCTGGACCGCGACGACGCCGCCGCGCAGGACCTGGACGCCTTCATCAAGACCAAGCTACAGCCCAGATCCCCCAGCCACAAGTGGGAGACGGCCGCCCTCGACCTGGGCAGCCTGGCCAAGATCCGCGCCTTCGCGGCGGGCATCAACGCGCGCGTGGCAGAGGGCTCCCTCGAGCCCATCCGCGCTCTGGTCCTCGTCGCGGGCTACCTGGACGTCGCGCCCGAGGCGACCAAGCCGAGGCGGTTCACCGAGGATGGCCACGAGATGGTGTGGGGAATCAACTACCTGGCCAATTTCCTGCTGGTGTTGCTCCTGCTGCAGTCGTTGGACAAGGAGCATGGGCGGGTGGTCATGGTCTCTAGCTGGTCGCATAATCCGTACGACAAGCGAAACGCAGTGACCAAGCACCAGGTCCTGCCGGAGCACAAGGTGCAGTACCGGGATACAGAGACGCTAGCAAAGGGCATTGAGTACTCGGACGACGGGCAGAAGGCTGGGCTAAGGAGGTATGGGGCAAGTAAGGCGTGCTTGGTGATGTTCATGTGAGTCTGCCTTGCCACAATTCTCAACTGCCGCGATAAGACGAGCTAACATGAACGGCAGGTTCGAGCTCCAGAGGCGACTCTCGGTTGACCCAGAGCTCTCCAAGATCTCCGTGCTGGCCATGGAGCCCGGCGCGATGGCCACCAACATCTCAACGGGGGCCAAGCCGCCGTCAAAGACCGTGGCTAAAGTGATAGTAACGCTCTCCAAACTGTCGTCCGCCGTGGCGCCCAACTCGCCCCTGCGGACGCCACTCAAGTCCGGCGAGCACCTGCTGCGGGCCACCTTCGACACCAAGGAGCTGGGCGAGCACCCCAAGGCCACCTACCTTGACGGTGGTAAGAAGCGGAAGCCTGGGGATGAGGTGCAGGATGAGGAGAAACAGAAGAGGCTGTGGGGCGACACCCTGAAGATGGTGAACCTGGAACCTGGCGAGACAGTGCTCCAGGATCTGAGTGCCTAGAGTGGTTTCCTGCGACTCGATTATTTTTGCTAGTAATTCTAATAGGAGGCTTCGTTGCAGACTTGCACCTCTGAATAATACACCATTTGCTCCTTAGCTGAAATATGCACTCAGTCTTCTCTCCATTTCTCACGAGGCCCGGCAAGATTCTAGGTTCCAGGTGCTGTGGATTCAAACCCACATACTGTTCAATGAGATTCCCGATGTGCACAAACGATTGCTACGTCTCCGGAAAGGGCCTTGCAATATCCCCATGGAAGTAGTGTGTTCGAGCCGAGAGCTCTGTATCAAAGTTGAATTTCCATGTGTTGCTTACACATTTGGAGCGGACATTTTGTTCTTACTAATGGGGAAAGGTTTAATAATACGCGGAATTCGTACGTGTCTTGGTTGCTGTGGGCTGTGGACCTCGCAAGTGTATTCTTGGCGGGCACTTTCCGAGCCCATGGATTGACAGCAGATGAGGCTATCGCCAATTGACGCCGGAGGGAGACAGATCGGCTAATCGGCCAAGCCCAGCAGCCTGGGCCTAGATCCGTGACAGGGGGCTAGGGCCTGAGATTAGGAGGATGACGCAAGGGTTGGGGCTAGATCTTGGTACTGAAGCTGGGAGCTCTGCCGCGGTTCAGTGACGTCAAGGCTGTGTAACGCTGCGGTAGATAGCTTCAGGTCGGGGGGGTGGGCGACCTTGCTCCAGGTACCTGGTTTCCAAAACATGATGCGAATTCTGGGTAAAGATCCGGTTGCCAGGATATTTCTCGGCATCCTCGAGAGGTTATAGATCTCCTTCTCCCAGTTTCCAATTCCAGAGCTGTCAATTCTTGCGCACACCTTCGCTTGCTTCCCCTCCAAGAACGACGACATCCCGAGATCCTGCGACCAGACCAATTTCCCGCCAAGTACACGAGACAGGCACCAAATCCACGATGCTTCGAAGCACGAGACCACTCCTGAAGGTCCCAACAAGGGGTCTGCCCAGGGCGACAGCCTCAATTACGCCCTTCGCGAGCTCGCAGACACGAAACCATACCTCGTCAACACCGCGCCGAGCTCAGCTCCCTGCGGTAAGGCGCCCGGGACAGCTTGTGCCATGGGTGCAGCGGGCCAACTACGCAAATGATAATGTACGAGACACAAAGCTCGAGAAGGAGTTGGCCCAGAAGAAGCTCGAGTCTCACCCGGAACAAGTCACCGAGGATTCGAGCACACGAGCTTCCTACGAGGGGCCCCAGACAAGGCCCAGCGACCCAACTACTACAGATGGCGTAAAGAAGGACTTGGTTAGTGCTTGGATAAAAGACCAGACTGAATGCTGCTTGCCGTGCTGCTGCTAACCATCTGAATTGCCAGAACCGCCTGGTGGATACATTCAAGCTCGGAGAGGTGCCTCCAATCTCGCTCAAGTTGGGTCTCGCAGGAACACTGCCCTACCTCGGAACATCTCTGGGCACAACCTACCTCGCCTGGAATCTGAACACGGAATGGCCATCCCAGTCCCAATTCCTGAACCACTTCCTCATGAGCCATGAGAACGCCAACTACTACCTGCACCTGCTCGAGCCAATCCAGGTCGGCTACGGAGCAGTTATCATCTCCTTCCTAGGCGCCATCCACTGGGTAAGGAACTGTCCACAATTCCCCTTTCCCCAACGACTTGGGCACGACTACTAACAGTTCCCAGGGCCTCGAGTACGCAGAAAAGAACCCCGACAAGGCCCGCACGACCTTCCGCTACGGCCTGGGCGTCCTCGCCCCCGTCCTCGCCTGGCCGACAATGGTCATGCCGGTCCAGTACGCCCTGACCTCCCAGTTCGCCGCCTTCACCTTCATGTACTTTGCCGACGCGCGCGCCGCGACCCGCGGGTGGGCGCCCACGTGGTACAATACGTACCGCTTCGTGCTGACGGCCATCGTGGGCGTGTCGCTGTTCATCAGCCTCGTCGGGAGGGAAAAGGTCGGTGCCGAGGCGCCGCGGCTGTCCGGGCTGAGGGAGAAGTTCCACAAGGAGGGGCCCGACCACCTCGAGCTGAAGAGGCTCGAGGAGATGGAGGCCGTGGAGCTGGAGAAGAACAGGAAGAAGAAGGCCGCTGAGGACAGGAAGAAGGCTGCTGAGGAGGAGATCCAGAAGCTTGAGGAGGAGAAGAAGAACGCTGATGCTGATGCCAAGAAGGCTGCGGAGGGCAAGCCGAAGAAGGGGAAGAAGGAGGAGCCTAAGAAGGGCAAGGGTGAGGATAAGGATTCTAAGGGGTCTAAGCAATCTGAGGGCAAGGACGAGTCGAAGGGAGAGGAGAAGTCCGAGGGTGATGACAAGGATGAGGGAAAGCAGGATGAGGGCAAGAAGGATGAGGGCGGGGATGATGATGGAGAAGGCAGCAAAGACGAGGGAGGTGAGGACAAGAAGAAAGAGAAGAAGGACGACAAGTCCGAGTAATTTCTGGAGCGAAGGCTTTTCGGCGAGGCGTTCTGGTCTGGGTCACATATTAGCACTTGAGCATTTCCTTCAGCTCGATGTCGTCTTATCTAGAGCATAATAGTCTCGATCATCCAAAATAATTGGCTGTTAAATCTTCTTTCAGTACCTAAGTAAGTGTATCTAGATAAATGTCCGATCAGGCCATTCGGTCTGCTTATTCCACGTTCTCTGGCTAATTACAAAAGGAGATCCCATTGAATAGGACAAATGCGAGTACGGTGGGACCTTGAAACTCTGGGATTTTGGGTCCGCTCTTGTCTGAAAGGATCCGGTTGGTTCCCACTGGAGTAATTTGTAGTTCGGAATCGCCCAATCGTATGCAATGAGAATCCATAATGAGATCTCCACGACTTGAACTGAAGGATGATACCGTATAATGAGCGAAGTATACATGCCGCCGCAGCACAAATTGTGCGCTTAAATCAAGAACATTAGGAAAACGTCTCATGGGCCGCCCGATCCGCACCAAGCATCAAATTCGACCTGCAGCAATACAAACGCATGGTTCAAAGCGGCGGCACAGAAAAGGGGCAAATCCGAGATATCTCAGCCACGAAAGCCCGACGCACAGAATTCATCGCCGCGGAAGGTCCTTCCAACGGCCAGATCATTGGCGTCGCAGCAGTTGGTCCTGCGGTCGAAACCGTACTGGCCGGCCCCGCAATTTCGGGTGGTGATGGCTTGCATGTCCGTCAAAAGCCTCCTGGTCAAAGAGTTGACCTGATAGTTGCAAAAGTATGCGGTCGAAGCTCCCCAGTGTACCTATTTGGCACAGGGGCAGAAGCCCCGATGGATTAGCTACTTTTTCGGAATTCGGGGGGGNTGTGCAGCATAAAGCTGGAGTAGCGACTTACCCAGCCCCAGTGATGAAAATCCCCTTGGTTTGGCATATTGACCGCATTGTTGACCAGCTCTGAGTTTGCTGAATCGAGGTCTGCCTGATTGTTGGTCCAGCGTCCGCTGCAAGTACCCGCACGTTTGGCCAGGGAGTTGTCCCTAGCGGGCAGAACATCGGCAGATACGGATACTTCCGGCTCGTCGATGTGCAGCTGGCTGAGTGGTGTAAACTTGACTTCAGCTACACCTGATTCGTTAAAGACGGCTGAATAGAAGCCATCCCCCTGGTATCCAAGGTTGGTCACGCGGATATCCAGCTCTGAGCTAGTCCAATCCCTAGCCTGTAGGGCTGGATTGGTCGGTATAGCTAGGGTTGTAGAAGAGAGGAGAAGGACGATCGTTGAGGGATGCATCTTGGTTAGTTTGGAAGAAGAATAGTATAACTAATTGTGGTTTATAATTGCTCCTGCAAAGGTGAGGAAGTAAGGCAGATGATGAACAACAGAATATAGGCTTCAAGGCGGGACGTCTTGCCCTTTTTATATCTGTCAATGAGCCTCACCATCCACTGGCTACTACTTCATGCCCTAACACATGGAAGGACTCCCGTTCGTGGTTGGAGCTGTCAATCCCAGAGATCGCATGATTTGCGGGCCTTGTTGATGTTCCTGAGTTTTCTTGCCTCGATTCAATTGGTCGTCAACTCATGCGGATCTCACGTTTAGCTTATGTGAGCCTCCCAGTCAGCTTATACGAAACTTGCAGATAGACTTATACCTTATTGAAGCCTAGACATTGACGATATAGGTCGTGCGTGATCCACGGTGAGCTTATCCTGGCGGGTATGCGGACCAGTGCCAATAATTATGCATCCTTCACTGTCTTTGCCTAGAACCCTCTAAACAATTTTAATCTGGGAGTGGCTCTGGAAACGAGCCGTATCCACACTTGATGATAAGCCCGGGTCGAGGAGACGATTGAATTGACAATCTGGGATTAGCACATGCTATTTGGGTTAGAGCCGCTATTCCACTCCAGTGCTCTCAAATACCACGAATCATCCGTTACATGGCAACGCATAGACCGTGAAACCTGTAATTGGATTTTTCCATTCACCAAGGGTCTGTACTCTGAGGCAACCCCCCTCGTAGGGAACCGATCTATTGTCTTCATCGTCCGAATACGTCGTAATCGACCAGCCGCATTCTCCTCCAATAAGCCCCTTCGCGTCCAGTGACAAAATGTCGGGGAGTCCTTCGGAGCTTTCGTAATCGCGAGGTTCGTTGTGCGACCAACTGCCGGTCTTGTCGTTGCAGAGGTCGTCCGTGTAGACGTTGACTCTCCAGTTTTCCCTTGCCGCTGCCATGGTAGGAAGGAGTTGCGTCCCGAAGACGAAGAAGGCGTATGCGGAGGTGGAGAAACGCATGGCCGTGGGCTAGTGCAGCTTAAATGGTCCGGTATTTTGAGGGTTCGAATGGACCTTTGGGAAAGAAGCAGGAATGCCACTGCGTAGTGTCGAGACGCAACGAAGAATTGACAATTTGAACTGCAAGACCGATATCAGCATCTGGAGGAACTTTCTACCTTTTTATGTTCGACTTGATCTTGGCTGTCGCGGCTGCTCAGTAAGCTGAGGACGTGATCTACCGTGATCATGTTGACTAAGAAGTATGTACACTCCGCTCGGTGTAGCAGCAATACTAGACTGTGCAGAGGGATGGCTTTGCTGATGTTATTCAGCGCCTGATCTTCAACGTACGCCAAGGCCACACTCGCACTTTTTAGGATACTCGCAGCGCTGCTGACTTCGTTCATAGGAAGCCAAGACGGCAGAATGTTAAAATGACATGAGCACATACTCCCCGGTGGAGTATTCTCACCTCCATTTAGAGAGATCCCACATGGCTGAGTGGCAGCCTCGATACGGAGGTCTGTGCCGGTAATTCCTCCATTCGCCACTGCGTGATTTTCGAAGTTCAGCAGCAGGCTGATCGGTGTGTGCCATGAGAAGTGGTACATGTATGGATCCGGAAAGAGCTACCAGGAACAAAGAGCTTGATATAACGAATATTCAGCTATGAACCCGTGAAATGAGGAGTAGGCGGCGAGGACGAAGGCCTCCAACTAAGCCCTGGCCCCGAATGCCTAATTGCGGATCTAGCGCTGGGATCATGTTCATGAAGAGGTTGATTTGCGGCCCGGATGGGCTGTCCCAATTCATTGGCACTGAGATATTCGCGCACTTCATCGTCGGCGCAAGCTTGGACGGACAATCCTTCCATTGTAAAGCGCTTTCGCTTCTGGGACCAGGTGAGGCACGTAGAAGCACTGGCGCTAGACAGAGAAGTAATGAGCTGCTGATAATCATTTTCATGGTTGCTAGAGCCTCGGTCGTTGGAGGAGAGGGAGAAGATCCGGAGGCATCTTGAGTATCTCGGGAGCTGTTGAGAAATTTTGTAAGTGCACCCCTGATGTGGGGCAGTTGCTCGTTTGTATTATTTTTTGGAGCCGCAAGTTGCGCGTGTCCTTCTCATGTGCAGTTACATCATGAAAAGTTGACAAGCAAACCTTCCTTACCCTGGCCTCCTCTCAATTCACATACTCAAATCATAATGGCGCGAAATTGATCTCGCGAGAACAACTAAGAAAAGAAATCAGGAGAGCTTGGCGAAATGGTCTTGCATTCCCAGATACCTAGAGGATGTACGGAGGCTAGTACCTTGGCATTATATTGACGCAGGCTGTGAGGAGAGATCATCGGCCAACGCCGCTGTCGTAACCAATCAAAATCCTACTGCACTTCGAGATATTTTCCTCTTTTTAGATTTAAAAGGCTTCATCTAATATGTATCTCAGCATCTGCCTCTTAGGAATCGTGGGTGCGGATCCGATAGGTCACGCACTAACGGTAAATTTGGGCATAAAATTTGCTAATCTCGGAGGGAAGTCCCCTTCGCTCAATGAGTTTCTGAGGGTGGATGGAGGAATGAAACCCTTCATAAGCATTGCAGCCAATTCGAGATGTGAGTATAGTGGATTATCCGTCTCATTGTGACCTGATCAGAAATGTGCCACTTCGGAGCGCTGTCTCGTCCTTACAAGCGGAGATCAAAGAAAAAAAAGTAGAACCGGTCATGTGCCATATCTCCTCAAGAACAGGAGCGGAGGACAAGAACACACAAGGATGGACGCTCATGCAACACATGATCGTCTTCGAATGCCCGGGTGTTATCACAAGTGGGAGGGTCTGGATCATTATGCAAATGAATTTACCTAGGCACATGGCCAGCAACCTTAACTGGTGCGTTACATTACTGCGCTCGCCTCATCCCAACTCGCTCGGAAGCCAGCCATTCACATGTGATTCCGCCTCGCGGGCACCCCAAAGGTCAAACAAATCATGCGGCTCCGTTCAGGGATCTGGCGCACGGGACGAAGCGCGGGCACACGTCAATCCTGAGAAATTGCCTGATCGGGCTGGCTATTCGACGTTGATCAGGTGTGGAGTGTACGTCATCTTTGAGTGCACGACATGATCTTCCATGAATATATATGTGTGCCAACGCACACGTTTGAGAGTTTTGAGCGAGGCCAAGACGACATAATTACTTACAGGCTAGGCGGCTTACCAACTGCAAGTCCTTACGTGAGCTTGTCCACCAAGTGACCAGTCAAAAGCGGAAACACCTTCCGTACTCGAATTCCAATCCCACACTATGGACCCGTAAGCCTTCTACCGTCCACGTCGTTTGACCCATCCATGCTTACTTACCCACGCCGACCAACAGCGCCGCAGAGCCACACCGTGCACACGGCCCAAAACGGGGGGTCGGCCTTGCCGGAGATATCGTCGCGTCCGTGTCCAAGGGCCTCGAGGCGCTGACGTGTGGGCACCGGAACCCAGTGAGCGAGATTGTCGGCATCGTGTCGGACGGCCTCAAGCGTGGGGCTGGGGAGACACCGAACAGGCATCCGAATAAGACTAAATGAGACGGCATATGGTGGGACTATTGGATTGAGAGCTACATACATAGTTTTCATCGTTTGAGCGTTTCGAGGTCATTGTTCCGGAAAGTCGCTGAGATTCAATTTTTCAAATACTCATCTTCTCATCCGGTGTTAATGAATCGCGAACGTTTGCTTCCCGGCCTTCCCGCTACGTATCGTTCACAAACTGTAGTAGAGAGCTGAGCTTAATGCACTTCAGGATCCATATGTGGCCTCCCAGGGCTGATATCCGGCGTCTTGGAATATCTTCTCAATCTGTCGCCTTCTCACGCCGACATTCCCGCCATCAAAGATAGGCAGGATCATGGCATCGTTGAGCAGCCTCGAGAAAGGCTGCGTCTTGGAATAAGATGTTCTTCATAATCACCAAATTAGCGCTTATTCTTGCCAAAGGATGATATTGAAAGTAACTAACATCCCCACAGCCTTCATGGCGTCCACGACGCTCTGGACCGCCGCCTCGGACGAGTAGATTTTAGCCTCGAGAGCCAACTCCAGCCTCGCCTTCCAGTCCCCGGGACCGTTCTCGATGGCATGTAGGGCCTTCCACGTCAAGAGCCGGCTTGTCTCGGTGCGAATCTTTATGTCGATCAACAAGTCCGCCACGCTCTGCCGTTCCAGAACTGGGGCGCTTCCGCCGCGCGTGTCCTCCTTGGCGAACTTGAGAGCAGCATCGAACGTGGCCCGCATGATCCCCACGCCCATGGCACCAACAAGAGCTGCCGATGAACCGAAGGTCTGCTCGACGACCTGGGCGCCTTTGCCCGGTGGGCAAAGCAGGTTCGCATCAGGGACCCGGAGGTTCGCGAAGCGGCTGTGGGGGCCGGACGCTGAATGAAAGCCGGCGAGCTCCTGTTCACTGAGCACTTCGTACGCCCCGGGATCGTTGGCGGAGATCACTTCGGGCGTAACGAGCAAGATGAGTATGTCCTCCGCGGGATCCGTCGCGGGATCCTGGGAGCCACCGTCTTCAGAGTACCGACAGACGACGCACTGCAGGTCGGCCCCCTTGCCATCCCATCCACCACTATTGGTAGTCCACAACTTCTCCCCATTAATAACCCACGCGTCCCCCTCCCTCCTCGCAGTCGTGCCAAGCCCCTTCCCGCCCCTCTCAAGCCAATTCGCCGTCCCGCCCGGCTCAGAGTGCACAAAGCTCGCAAGAGGCGTTCCCTCGCCACTCAGGAACCGCGGCAGCAGCCGGCCCCTCTGCTCCTCGTTCGCCGCGATGATAAAAGGTGTCAGCCCCAGCCCCGTGCCCAGGATCGTCAACGCCGCGGACGGCTCGACCGCGAAGAACTCCTCGATCAGGATTGCCGCGTCGACAAGGGCCTGCGCGCCCCCGCCCAGCGCGGCGGGGACCTGGCCCTTGATCAGGCCGGCCTGCACCGCGGCGGCATAGATGGGCTCGGTCGAGCGGAACCGGGCTTCTTGGGTTGCGTGCTGGGAATAGATCTCCCGCGCGGGTTTAAGGTGGGCCCCTGCGAACGCGGCTGCGCCAGCGCGGAGGGCTTGCTGCTCTTTGGTGAGGCTGAAATCAATCATCTTTTCAGGGGGGCGGTAATTATTTACAAAGGATGAATTGTATGGGAAATCGACAGCAGTCTTTGGTGGCGGATGGGTGATTTGGGAAAGGCATTTGGTTTAAGCATCTCACATAAGCCTCACCTGATCCACTCGGAACGCCGTGTCCGCTTCCGACATGCGGTTGGTTGAACCTTCAACCAAACGGACTGTGTGTAATATTGCCAAGCCTGTATTCAGGCTGCTATATCATAGTACGTTGACCTCAGGCAGTGATGGTGATAGCGATATTAGCGACAGTGAAGGTGGCACTTAGAGAACACCTCCTCAACCCTTATCTATTGTGGCACAATCCTGCACCAAAATGGCCGGCGTAGAGTTCCGATTCAGTTCCCCTACGTCCGTGTAATTATGTCGAAGCCACTTGATCCAGTGTTCCAATATATGCTGAAACGCCACTTGGGCTTCAGGGCACTGTGGCTCGGAGTTTGCAGCAAATTATGTGGATTTTACGAGTAGGTCTGCCTAAGGAAGACAAGAAGGACGAATGGTTGCCCCTCGGGCTTCGCAGCAGAAGATGTAGATGTTGCGGCTTATCGGTAATGAACCCCTGCAGCGGACCCCAGCCCCTGCCCTTCACTCATGCTCAACAGTTCCCCTCTATCGTCCTTTGCCGGGGTGGAGCAGAGGTTCCAACAAGCCCAATGCGGCCTCATGCATATATTCAAACGCCAGCTCGGTCGTTGATTTGACCACCTGATTATTATTTGTTGAAGGTGCTGTTGCGATGGTTGTAGGATTCAGCCCTGGGTCGATCTGAGATGTTGGCTTCCTACGAGCCGGCTAGTCGGGCTATATGAATACCCTGCATGCATACCTAGCCTGGGCCGATTTGGCATGTTGGCTTCCTTCGACATGGATGTGACCGCAGGACCCTATGTAAAACGTGATCGCTGGATGGTTGCAGAAAGGGCGCCCAGGACATCAGGACTGTTCCAAAGTTAGACACACTAGGCTCGCAGAAGAGACAGCATCATTCAGTCGGCTAGAAGTACTTAAATCATCTGAAAACTTCCCTCCGGCTGTTAAATTGTTCGGAAGCAGCATCATACGAAACATTTTGATTCAACGCTACACTGATCATAAATACCTACTTTTGCTAGCCCCTCAACTGTGTCATCTTCTTTCACTAATTCGTTCCCCTTTTCCGGGTTCTACTATCCTCGAAACCTAGCTCATCTGTAAACGTTTGCATCGGCGTCTGATTTTACCAACCATTACCGAAGAGAGATTGCAACTTCGTCACCATGCAGTACGCCTACACAGGTTTCACTCAACGTAAAGCACCTGCCGGCTCCAAACCCCCACGAGCAACTAAAGGAGATCCGCACTATGGCTGGGATGATGACCTGTGTGGTGCCAGGGACAAGGTGTGCAAAAAGGAGTATAAACCCTTTACCATGAAAGAAGAAACTTGCGATGATTGTCCATGGAAGGAGTGTGAGGATGATGATGACTGCTGGGGACCCGACCATTTGTGCAGAGATTGTCAAGAGATATGCGATGAATTCAATGATACAGATATCATTAGGGTGGAAATAATATATCCAATGGTCCGGTGTCCTGTCCACTACGACAAGGAACAGCAGAAGACGGTCCAGTGCGACAAGGAGCACAAGACCGTGCAGGGCAACAAGGAGCAGAAGACCGTGCAGGGTAACAAGGAGCAAAAGACTGCCCATGGCAACAAGGAACAGCCAAAGGCTGTCCACGGCATCAAGGAACAGCAGAAGGCTGTCCACAGCATCAAGGAACAGCAGAAGGCTGTCCACGGCAACAAGGAGCAGCCAAAGGCTGTCCACGGCAACAAGGAACAGCAGAAGGCTGTCCACGGCAACAAGGAGCAGCAGAAGATTGTCCCCCGTAACAAGGAACAGCAGAAGAGGCCCTAATCGATGAGTATTTGCGGCCGGGACTCTGGTAGATGAATAAAATGAAAGGGAAAACAGTCATATAACAGTACCCAGGTTTGATGCTCAAAGAGAAGGAATGGACTGTCGAGTGTGTGAGTATGATAGAGCTGATTTATCATAGAGAAAGGCTTTTCCACTCCCTGCCCTTAGGCCGTTCCGCCATGGTTATTTCGCTGTGATTAGTCACTCCGCTGTGGCTTTGTGAAAATGAAACGCTTTGCAATAAATGTAAGGCTTCTAGAATAACAGAAGTACTAGTAGCTTAGCGAGCTGTCACTTAGGCTGTTAATGCAGCCGGTCACGGGTGCCTTTTTATTCAGGTGCTTACCTATTAGATAACACACTCAAAACTGACTCACAACTCTTCATATTCTAATGTCTACAACACAGTCCGCGCTGCCACTTTCATCATTGGTCATGTAAGCTGTGCCGCACTGGCAGCCTTCAAATGTTCCTTGTATGCTCTTATAGACGTGGTGCCTAGGAGGTGAGCCCTGCAGTACCTTTCACAACTGCCAGACAGTGATCAGGCAGTCATACATACTGTGGCCTTGACTGAAGGGGCAGTGTAACAATAGGAGGCTAGGGCCCTATATGTGCCAACATATTATGCCCCCTCCAGTTACCAGGGTTATGCACAAGGTTGGTGTGATTTCCTAAGATGCTTGAACAAGACTTATATACAATTGCTTAAGGCAGCCATTTGATGTTGGTGGATGCATTACTCTGGTATAAGGTGTCTATGTGGATGGGCTCATCTGTTTTGTATGATTTGGTGATAGGATAGAGGCATTGAGATAAGTAACAAATATATACTGGTTATAATGAGGAGGATCCTAACCAGTACCTATACATATGTGTCCACCTGGTCAGACACTATGGGAAGAGGAATAACTGCCCAGGGGTTACAAGGGGCTAGGCCAGGCCTAGCGAGGGTGTAACTGGTCACCCAAGGCTCGTCGCTGTTTAGTCAGCAGATCATGCTCCGTTTTATTAGGGCCCGCGGCCCGAGCGTCTCTTTGCGGATTGTTCCCTCTGACCATCAGTGTATCGGCCCACCCCGCTTTTTCAGTACGTCCACCTTAATAAACAACCGCGCACTCATGAACAGCCAGCCCCCAAATTCAACTGTTACCGTGGCGAAAGTCGGACGGCGATTGAACCTGACTGACTACACTTTGGATGATGTCGATCTTCGGAATTTCTGTTCCGTCGACTTCGACACCTCGCGCGAATACCATGTACTCTCGCAAACAAGAGCAGGGCTTGGCCAGCTGTGTAAGCTGCCATTGGAGATCCTTACCGAGGCCCTTCTCGACCTCGATATACCGAGCTTGCTCGTTTTCAGGCAGACCAGCCCTGACGCTGTCGTTCTTGTTGATACCTTAGCCAAATACTCGGTCATACGACAACATTGCCCTGACATCCTCCGGGCGGCCTTGAGCATTCGTGCCGCTTCCTTCAGCTGCCACACGCTCCACGAAACTCTGACTACGCAATGCTGTGCGACATGTGATCGACCGGGAAATTACCTGTACCTTATCACGTGTAAACGCGTTTGCTATTTCTGCTTCAGCGAACGCGTAGACTTCATACCCGTGTCGTCAACCATGGCCACCAAATGTTCTTCCTTGTCACTAAAAGAGGTCCGGAAGCGACTGCCTCACGTCCAGAGTATCCCGGGACGATACGGAGGCTTGAAGGGCCGAAAGATTTCGTCGAGGAAGCTCCTTTTTGATCGCCAGGCTGTGATAGAGGCCGGTGTGTTTGAGCGGGATCATGCACTGTATCGCGTCAAGGGAAACATGCACGATCCCAGACGCTACATGGCCATAATCACGATACCTTACCTAGGACGTTCGATTCAAACGACAGTAGACTGGGGCCTGTATTGCCTCAGCTGCACCGATTCTGTCGATCCGGCAACGCATTTCCGGAATCATTACACTGCTGAGAGCATTTTGGACCACATCGATCACCATCACCGTGGTGCATTTTTGCAGCTGGTGTCTGACCGCGACAGGGCCCGTCCGTGGAACTTTCTAGAATGAGCGTCCGAAGAAACATGGGAATATCTGCCCTCGCAGAGACTACTCTGACATCGGGCGAAATAGACACAACACCATTGACGAGGTGAGCCCTAAGCCTGCGCTTCAATACGGAGTCGTACAAGGTTTGAGTCAATATAGGCTGCTGAGGAACCTAGAATTCTGTTTTATGGATGCCTGGCTAGACGCTACCAGATACTTCAGTCACACTATGATACATGGTCGACGGATGACAGGGTGAGAAGATGCTCCTCACTGAACCAGACCTACTCAACCAAATATGGACGTGTTGACTTTTACGAGTAGGCGCCACTCCCACCACTTCCGGCAAATTCTCAGATCTTGCTCAACCTCAGTTCACCTGCGCAAATGATATAAACGCGACAAAAACACTGCAAAAAAGAACTTGGGCCGGGAGGGAGTCGAACCCAAATTGCCCCGAAGGGCCTCCTGATCGTCTTGGCATTCGGCCTTCACAAAATCCAGTCCCACACAATGTGATGCCCTGGGCGGGCGTGATGGGAAGTGGCCCACACTAGATCTCTGACAGTAGCCTGTATTTCAGTTTTAAAAGTTACAACATTCAGGTACCTCCTGCAACAGGATACACTTAGCGCCCTGACAAACAACCCACGCACTAAAAATTTTGTGGGTGAGTCAGGCTCGTTCGTCCAACGCACAGCCCATATGCACTACCTAGGTAATAGCCCAAGTGTCAAACTCGCTCCAGGCTACTGCCGAAAATTGTCTGAATTTAGCGGGCTTCGAGGTTCAATCTTTAGGATCGCCTTGCTTTCACTCATCCCTTTGTTCGCCCCCTTCACTATACTGCTACCTATCATCGCCTTTACCACATCATCGCTATTATCACATCTACAGAACGCATTGTATGAGCAGGGTGGTCGTCTCTTGCCTCTTGCCCTCTCGGCTGCGCCTCTCTCACGACTGTATGCCCCAGGCGGGTTTGGTCGGATCTAACCACCACTGGGAGGATCACGCATACGAGAAACATGGCTCCCCGGCGTCTTCAAGAGCAGCGGCAACGTGGGCTAACCTCGTCCGAGTCCGTTTGCTACCCCGACGACTTCAACGCGTTCTTGCGGAGTAGGATCTGCGACATTGAGACCCTACGCGCAACAATGGCCCATGCCAATTTCATTGCGATGGATACGGAGCATTATGATGAGCAAGAATTCTCCTCAATCGGCCTTGCTTTCGCCTCGGGCCTTGAACCTGTTGAGCATCCCACCCACCCAGCATCCTTGACTGGTGCCTCAGATCATCACGACATGGCTACCCACCAATCTGGAGCACCATCACAGAATGTCGGGATAGCTGAGTCCATTTGCTTCAACATCCGGGGCTTTGAACGATCTCAACCTACAAGCGAGCGCTCATGGGGTCAGGTCGATCAAGACGTTGACGCTGAAGCCATCGCGTCTAGGGTCACACAGTCCATTCAGCAGTTCGAGGACGATGGGTCCGAAAAGCCTCTAGTTCTGGTAACCTACTCGGCACGAGCTGAGTTGACCGCCATCTCAAGCCTGCTTCCTCAACTCTGCCGTCTCTTCTCGGCCTGGGTGGATTTGCAGCCACTTGTCCTCGAGGCCTATCATAAGAAGACGGAATACACAAGACTTGACGGCCTGAACATCTCACTTAGATACGCAATGAGAACACTCGGATTCACGACGGGGTACCAGCCCGGCACCCTCCATCATGCTGGCAACGACGCCTTACGAACCCTGGCTATAATGGCATGCGTCACGCACGAGGATGTGAAGTGTAGTAGATTGAGAGAACTGGAGCACGTCCTACGGGTTAACAGATATCGGAAGGAGCAGAGGCGTCTGAGAGGGACAGAAAGAGATCGAGGCCTCCACAGGAAGCGGCCCGGGCCGCCCTCTCAATATCCTCATGTTGCGGAAATCACCATGGCGTCGACAGGCGGCATTAAAAGGGAACAGACGCCCGGTAACCAACAAGAGGTCGTAATGGAGGATCAAGAGGGCGAGACACACCTGGACCTACCACCAGTTGATGTCTACAGACCTGATCAAACTTGGGACTTCTTCTCGCCGTACGAGCCCGATGCCATTGGGAGGGTTTGCAAAGATGAGTGCTACTACGTCTGTGTTGCGAGCGATACCATTCTGCGGCAACTGATTTCTGATCTGGACGGCACCTCTTCTTGCTCAGGGGCGTACTCCCTGCTGGTGGAGGACGTGTCAGATCTGCGTGCTTTAGGGGCGTCCAAGAGGGAAGAGAGGGCCATGCACAAACGAAGGGAAGGGTGACAATACCCTATACTAGAACTATTTCCAATGCATAATGCATTAATTGCATAATTCGCACCACCCATGCTTACAAGTATAATGGTACCTAGGTAAGTAAGTGTGGAACCCATTGCCCCATTTTAGTTCTGTTAGTTACTGCCTAGAGCAAATCTCCCTCTGGCGAATACCTAGGTATCCACGGTCAATACCAGCACAGGACGTTCCACTTCGACACCAAATTCCTTTCACCTATTCACTATGAAAATCAACTACAATGGATACACACCGTGAAAGTTTCATGGAGCTTCTCCGAAACCTGAAGCCTGAGGAGGCCGCGAGAATAGACGGCCGAAGCACATGGACATGGGAACCTTGGGCTCCGCCTCACGACCCGAATAGACCCAGTCTGCCCTATATACGTGGCTTTACTGTGCAGATTGAACCTCACGAAGCGCCCCCGCCGTTTGATTATGAAGAAAAATACGGTCCGTGGCCCCGAAGGAGACCCTCTCCAGAGGAACTAGAGACAATGACCCAAAGCGCGTGCCATTGTTGTCTCGTACCCGCCGCTGGAGACGAATTTGACCACATCAACGACCATCTCTACACCGCCATCAACTCAGGAGCAAGCAGCACAGCTTACAATTAATTCCTATATTCGTATCGGCTGTGGTTACGGCGCTCAGATAGTTCGTTGTACTGTTGCACCACCAGGTCGACCGCCGTTCGAGGCTGTTGCAAAGATCTATGATGCGCTATATTATTGCTTCATCTGGGGCGTAAGACCGCGGGATGTCACAGCTCAAGCAGATATGGACTACGCCGCCGAGGTCGCCGCTTACAAGTGTCTCATGTCTGCCGGGGAGACAGGCAGAGGTGTCCCGGAGTTCTATTGATCGTGGACTTTCAATCTACCTATTACAAGCAATGGAGTGGTGTGTCAGCGGCCGGTGCGGATGGTCCTGGTCGAGCAGATTGAAGGGGTCGACTTGCAGACCTCGCTCATCCATAACGACTATATCGACTACCGCCGCGTTGATGCATTCCACCTGCCCGAGGATTACCGCCTAGAGGTACTGGCACGCATTTTAGAGATACATGCGCATTGTTTGCATTTGGGAGTTGACCATGGGGATTTGGCTGGCCGTAATGTGGTGTTGGCTACAGATACCCGCGCCAAACCCAGCACCGGCCAGAACAACATCATGACTATCCCGAGAGTTGTACTGGTCGATTTCAACGTATCTACTGTTTACAGTTGTACCCCTTTGGGTAGGCATTATTGGGGAGGTCTTGATCGCCCAGCCAACCCACTGGAGTTTTGTTGGAATGGGTCTCTAGCTGTTGACTTTGAAGGATGGACACCTCGAGAATGGGAAGACTCTCCAAGGCTCCAGCAGCAGTGGCTGCTACAGAGATTTGGCAGCGAAGAGCAGAGAGCCCTGTACGAACCTGTGACCAGTGAGCTTGAGTTGAGCAAGGATTGGCTCTCTTCCTTGACCTAGACGAGATTTTATAGGTATTACACTGTTTAGTTGCCTGATCATACCTGATCTTGATACAATCTGCGACCAAATTGAGACATGGCAGCTGCAACATGGAGAACATATGCATACACAGCTGTAACCAAACTCAGCCAAAATATATCATAACCGGAAGCTTCAATCAAGGTACACCACGGCCGGCCCTCGTTGCCTTCGCAAGCTCGCTCTGGGCCTTGTCGGTGTGATATCGCTCGTATATGGGCAGGTAGTGCTCTTTCTCGCTCAATGTGTTCTTGACACTGTCCCGGCCCTCAACAGCAGCCGCCCACTTCCTCCACCTTGCCCAGGCCTTCTCATCCTCGCCGCCCTCGCCAGCTTTTGGAAGCCCCAGACCGCCCTCCTTGAAGTGGTCAAAAATCCACAGCCGCACCGCCCACGGACCCATGATCACATCAGGCATGCTCAGCTCCTTTCCCGCAAAGAAGGGCCCTTCCGGGTCAGCATCCTTGATCCAAGTCACAAGAGTATTTAAGAACTCCTTGCGCGCCTCGTCGATGCTGTAAGGCTTGTCCGGCGTGTGCTGCAGAAACCTGTGGAAGGCCGGGATGATGCGGCTCGTGACATAGTCGATCGACACGCGCAGCTTGGCCTTCTTGAACGGGTCATCCCGCGGGTACAGCGGGACGTCCGGGAACGTCTCGTCTAGGTAGTCGCAGATGATGCCCGACTCGATGAGCGGCTGCTCGCCCTTGTCGCTCGTGGGCACGCCGAGGGTGGGCACGAGCCCGCGCGGGTTGAGCGCCAGGAAGGACGGCTCCTTCTTGTAGGGGTTGATCTCCTGGTAGCGGTAAGGGATGCCCTTCTCCTCGAGGGTGATCCACACGCGCTGCACAAAGGGGCAGAACCAGCCCGAGTAGAGGACGTGCTCGCCTGGCTTGCTGTCGTGCGAGTGCGCCTTGACCACCTCGGCTGCGGGGCCGGTGGCCACTGGGTGGAGTTGTTCGTCTGGGAGGGGAGCCATTGCCGACGTCAATTTGTGATGACCAGTTGTCTGGACTAAATGTTCCGTTATGGAGGAATCTTTGTTTTATTATAGGAAAATAGAGGAGAGGAAGTCGGCATGCTGGGGTCGATTAATAATGAGATGGTGTGACGCAATGGAGACAGCGAGCTGCACTTCCCCACTCCCGGCATTTATGGTGTAAATGTCGACATCAAAGAAGATCCCCCATCTTTCCAGTTTCTCAGGTTCCTGCACGCCGAATAATTCAGGTGACTGTTGAATCCTAATTTATATCCATAATCTTAACTTTATTGATTCCCAGATTAAACCGCCACTAAGGTCTGCGAACGAGGCATCAGATAAAATATTACTGCGTGACATTGTTACGTCCCTGGCAGAAGTAACCAGACCAGCCTGGTCAGGCAGTGGATATGACCCACCTTACTTGCCATCCAAGCTGTCCAAAGTGGCCATATCTTCCGAAGATATATCGAAATCGTATAACTGCGTGTTCTCAACGATCCTTTCCTTGTGAACGCTCTTTGGCAAAGGCACCCAACCCTTCTGAAGACAGTACCGGATCAAGACCTGAGCCGGTGACTTCTTGTACTTCTTTGCAATCTCTCCAACTGTGGGGTCATCGAGCTTCCTGCCATTTTCCAGTGGGCTGTATGCCTGCAGCACTATGCCGTTGTCTTCACAGTACTTTGCAATCTCCTTCTCTTGGACCCATGGGTTGAGCTTGATACACCGTGTTAGTCAGGCCCGCAGCAGAGATCGCCACACTGGACTAGCAAAATGCTTACCTTGATCTGATTGACATGCGGCGGCCAAACAGTAGCATACTCCTTCATACCCTGAATATTCTCCCCATTGAAATTGCTCACCCCGATGCTCCGAGTTTTTCCCTCCTTGAGCAACTTCTCCAGCGCCTGCCACACGTTCTTGATGCCCTCGGGACCCATCCGCGGGGTGTGAATCAGGAACAGATCCACATAAGCATCAGCATCCGGCCCATCGCCATTGATCTTGTTGACGCTCTCCAAAAGGCTTGCATAGTTGGCATCCACGCTGCCCAGGTCCCGCGGGATCTTGGTCGTGAAGAAGACGTCCTTGCGCTTCACGACGCTTGACGAGCGCAGCGCCGCGCCGGCCTCGGCTTCGTTGCGGTACGCCTGTGCCGAGTCGACGTGCCGGTAGCCTGCCTCCAGGGCTGTCTCGACCACCGAGGTGCACACGGCGGGGTCGATCTGCCACACGCCGAACCCCAGGCGCGGCATGGTCACGCCGTTGGAGAGCTTGACCACGCTGTCGAGCTTGAGGTCCGCGGGGGCTCCCCAGATTCTGGAAGTGACGGCACCCATTTCTCTAATTACGTTTGATATTATTCGATGCGTTCCTGGGTCGTTGTTGATGTTGATGTTGGATTAGAGATGTTGCTCAGACTGCGTCGCGGAGCTGAAGATTGAAACGCGAGGAAAGTTGCATATTCAATGGATGGTTTACGTGATTAATGCGTGCCGTAGGTATGTTCTGTGCCTGGGCTGCCCCTCAGGGGGGCGACGGAATGTGACAGCACGGAGCTTGGCCCCTCCACGGAGCTTGGCCCCTCCGGGAAGGTGATTAGCTTCCGGATGTCGCTCTGCAGGCCCCGGAGATAAAGCCAGACCACTGAAGATGCGGACAGGCGTCATCTATTACCAGTTGACTAAGATCCTCCATCATCCCAGGTCTGATGTGGAGGTAGCAGCGTCCTGAAAGTCACATAAGTCGGGCTGAGCCTCTGCGCTGTTACGATTGCTAAGAGCTATCGGTGCCTGCTCTCGGCCTCACGAATCCAGCAGCCAGGCAGTGACCAATTCACTGACCAGGCGGAGACGGCTTTGCATGATCTTCTTTGGTCTGAGGGCAACCTATAAAATTTCGACTGGCTTGAAGGGAGACGATGATCCCTATTCTAAAGAGGGCTAAATCTTGATATCCTAGCTCCTGAGCTTCAGTCCCATGAGGACACCGGGACCTTTTCACCAGCTAGCTTCGGCGCTTTCATCGCATGTTTCCAAGCGACCGTGCCATGGAATGGTTCTTCACTCTCAACAAAGTCCAGGACAAGCGTCCTGCTAACAGGCCCGGAAACCATATGCGTGATTGCGAACTCGTCCATCCTGGGGATCGCAGGCAGCACATAACGGTCCAAAAGATGCAGCATGCAATTCCGCCAGGCCGACATGCGAGTCCAGGAAGCTGAGGAATTCATATCGTTCTGGAGAAGCTCCTTACGAGCAGCCTGGTATCGACTGAAAACACCAGTCAGGGAATCGAGAGGCAAGGCGACGCTCCCAGAACGGTGCTCGTCCGAAAGGGTCTCATTCAGCTCGTTGATCAGCGCAACGAGATCTTGTATGCCGTTGTTATATCCTAGACCCTGATTCGGCGTGAATTTGTGGCACGCGTCTCCTACGAGTACCATGCGGTCCCAACTCCAATGCTCCACGATGCCTTCCTCGAGGTTGCTCATGCCTGCCGTGTAGCACTTAGGAAACACGTCCTTGACCTTGAGGTGCTCGCAGACTGCGAGTTCGCCATGCTTGGTCGCGAACTCGTCGACGTCCTGCTGCGAGTAAGAGACACGGTCTCTAGTAGGTGTGGCCAATCTTTCGTAGATGAACAGCCAGGATCTCTTGTTGCCGTTAATGCATTGGAGTGACACATCTCGCCCATGAATCTCGACGGTGTCGCCTGGGTCGTTGCATGGCTGGCGAGGAAAGGTGCACCATAGGACCCTGTATTCGGAAATATACGGCTTCTCCACGTTGAAGATCCGTTCAGAAGATTCGATGGCGAGGTTACGCATGCTCTGGCGGAGTTTGCTGTGAACACCATCTGCCCCGATGACCATGTCTCCACGGTATGTACTCCCGTCTCCGCAACGAACCTCGATGCCGTCTTTGTCGGTCGCGACTCCGAATACTAGCTTGTCCGTATGGATACGGGCTTTGTCTGCTGCACTGAGGCTTTCGTGTAGTAGAGTCACGATATCGGCCCGATGGAAGATGGTTGCTCTAGCACCGTGGCTGCAAGAGAAGATAACATCAGTTCTGGAGGAGAGGGAAGGGCTGAAATACATGGTGAGCTCACTTTTTCTTCATCGTCTCTGTAGCCCATGTTTCCTTGTACTTATGCCCGTCTAGTGTAACAGTTGTGGTACGTCCCATCTCCTCACCGAGCTCTTGCAGACGCTCCAGGAGGCCGAGCTGCGACAACACGCGAAGGCCTTGGGGCCATAAGGCTAAGCTTGCACCGACGTCGATTTTGATCGACGAGCGTCGCTCCAGTACGACGTACTCTATTCCAGCTCGGGAAAGGATATGGGCTGCTGTCAGGCCCACCGGTCCTCCGCCCACGACGATGACCTTGAACGAGGATTTATGTACCATGTCGGATCTGGGGTGTGAAAATTGCCCTTTGTCTGGCCTCCGTTAAAGATGGACAGCGTATGTATTTTTCTCCTGCTTGTAGATTAAAATTTATGAATCTTGAGAAATGAAAAACGAAGCGGGCAGAGCTTCAAAAGTAAACCTGATGATGGAGGGCGGACTGAATAGACAAAGTGAGTCGCACTGCCAATTAAAGGTAGGAAGATCGTAGACTTGCAGATGTCATTGTCAATTTTGCAATTCGAACGGGCTCCTAGAATATTACATGTGGCCATTTTATTTTATTTGTACTTCGTCAAACGTAGTACGCGGATTTCTGGTGGCGGACTTTGAGGCGGCGGAGGTGGACTTCGGGGCCTGGAGCTGACTAGGAGCACTCTCCGCTGGATCCAAATCCTGCCACGAGCCCTTGGCCGCTCCGCATCCTAGCATGAAACTGGACGGTAACGGCAGCTGCGTCTCCCTCACTAAATAATATTTGGGAGTGGAAACTTGGAGTTGACTACGGATATCCCTATCAATCAAAAAGGCTGCTAATCCTTCACCATGCTCCATCGAAACTTAAACATCGTTTGCGGGTTCATGAAGCACTTTAGACCAGCCTCACCACCCTCAGCACCGAACCCACTCTGTTTGGTCCCGCCGTAAGGTTCCGGCCCCATGGCTCTAGGATGACAATTGGCCCAGACCATGCCAGCGTGGATCCTCTTGCCAATCTCAACAGCTTTGTCGTCGCTCTTACAGTACACCGTTGCTCCCAGCCCGTACTCGGAGCTGTTGATTTCCTGAATCAAGTCTTCCAGGTCCGTCCAACGGCGGTATGGGCAAATGGGACCAAACTGCTCTTGTCTTACAAGGCGGCAGTCGGACGGGGGGTCAAGCACAATTGTAGGGTAGAAGAAGAAGCCTTTCTCAGGGCGCTGATGACATGTGCCATTGGCCGCCCCGTTGCCATTGACAGCTGGAGACATCCTTACTGAGTCGCGGTTTCTGCCGTCGAGGACAATGTTGTACCCGTTGGTCTCGCATTCTTGTTCGAGGCGCTTGAGGCGTCGGAACAAGTCAATGTTCTGGATGGGACCCATGTATGCATTCGGGTCTGCGCAGGAGCCGACGACAGTCCTTTTGGTGGCAGCTACCAAGCTCTCCAGGAACCGCTCATGTATGTCGGCGTGCACGTATATGCGTTTGGTGGCGATGCAGGCCTGGCCGGAGATGAACCATGTCGACAGGGCAACCTCCTTGGCCACCTTGTCGACATCCTCGACGTCTGGGCAGACAATCACTGGGTCGTTGCCAGCTCTATGAGTTGGACATAGTTAGTCTATTGATAAGAATGATCCAACAGCGCAGTAGTCGCGCTATTACGTAGACTGCAGCGACTCACAGGAGAAGTGTCAATCTCTTCAGGTTCTTGGCCGCCATCTCTTGTATCTTCTTGCCCGTGCGTGTGTGTCCCGAGAAAGCTATCATCGGAACTCCGGGGTGCTCGACCAGCCAACCGCCCATGTCATCACTGCCTCCCAGAATTTGTATGACGCCTGGCGGAAACGCCATCTGTGCGATCTCGCAGAACTTCAAAGCCGCATATGGCGCATAGGGACTATTCTTGCAGATGATGACATTACCTGCAATGACAGCTTGGAAGATTTTGATGCCCATTACCCCACATGGCAGATTCCATGGGCAAATGGCCCCCACGATTCCAATTGGGAAGTACCGCCTGACCGTCAGGACGGTCTCGTCGTCTTGGAGGACTTCTTCTGGCATCTCGAGAGTCACTTCGCCCAAGAAAGTCAGCAGAATCTTCGAAGTGAAAGTGACCAAGAAGAGGGCGTACAATTGCAGTTGAGCTGAGCCATTGTCAGGACCAATTCGGCCTCTGTAATCGCTTGCTATTGTTTATGCCAGTCAGAAAATTGCCTTGCTCGAATTGGAGTAGCTGGGAAGGAAAATGAGGGGGCCGAGGTTCTCAAACAAGTGAGGTTTACAGTCTTCCCTGTCTCTGCCATGATAACACTCTTGAGATCATCCTTGTACTTTTCTATCAGATCCCGAAAATTGCCCAAGCACTTCCTTCTCTCGACGAGGGAAGTCTGAGACCACGATTCGAAGGCCCTTTTGCCTGCGATGACGGCATCGTCAAGATCTTCTCTCGTGGCTATGGGCGCCTCCCACAGTTCTTCCTCGGTAGCCGGGTTGACACCACGAACACAACGCTCCGCGCTACGTCGATGGCCATCAACAATCTGAAACGATCAGCGTCCAATTAAATATTTATATGCTTTGAGATATCACTTACGTTGTAGAACGACGTGAACGACAGCTCGGCGTTTGTGCTCGCTTGTTTCAGCAGCATTTTGCATGAAGTTGCTGTCGAGACAGGTTGGTATGTCTGGAAAGAAGCTGAGTCAGGTTGTGCGGCGTCTCGAGATGGCGATATACGAGGGAGAAAATGTGCTCGCGATTGAGTGAATATCTCCAAGGTCCGCTCAGGGATGATATACATCGATCATAAACTATGGCGGAATTCTTAATTACTATCGCTCAGGCCGGCGACCACCTCGGAATGCAAAAGGCCTTTGTCCGTGTAGACTCCAGAAACATCAACCGCCGCAGCCTGGTTCTCCGGGATGTTGATTCATGAGTGTATAGCTTGGTGACCACTATCACCAATGGAGTCTGTCCGCCCCAAGAGCATGTCAAGGATGGATGCGCTCTGGGCGCTTCTCTTGTGTACCGGGGGATTCTCGACGCATACGCGGGGGAGCAATGCAGATAGGAAGGTGGTGTCCAGGTAGTGAACGGGCTTTCACAGGCCGCGAGATATCTACAAAAAGGGATGCAGGCTGCAAATTGACTATCGTATGCTTACGAGGCACACCGCACGGATTCGTTGGCAATTGGCAGGCAGTGCGCTTAGAACAGTTGAAGCTATATCACCTTTAGCTCGTAGAATCCTCGCCAAGCCTACACTCTGATGCCTCCCGTGAACGTGTTACTGACTCAAAAATAAGCAATAGCGTCTAGAAAATGTGTAGAACAGTCACACCTCTGGCCAAGGTTTGGATTTTGAGTTCGGAGTGGACTCCGATTTGAATTGACTGACTCAAATACAATGACCTAGCCCAGTCCACCCGGCAAGCTGATTCCGATGTTGCGATCCAAGAGTAGATGATAGGATACCTGTAGGGACTGATCCCAGAGGATGAGCATGTCCATAATAATCAAATATCAACAGCTGTCCTGGGCTTGAAAGGTGAAGTACCCACCGGGCCATTCCCATCAATTCCACTATTTTCTTTCTATCTTGGTATTGCTAGGCACAAACGTCATGTCAGCAGAAATTGTGACTTCGATCTCCTCACAGCTCTCTTGCCTTTTGGCAAGTGCGGATTCGCAAGGCTCTGGGGTATTCCTGGATGAGCGTGTGCGCGCCAAGGCGCTCCATCTGTCTCAACAGCTTACGACGGCCCTTCAAAAGCCGGCTGATGCTGCCTTAGAGCTAGGCCTCCTAGTAAGATAACCCCAAGAATATTCAAACATGATGAATCTTACAATGAAGTGTAGCCCACCATTTCGGTCTGTGTTCGGATCGGAATTCAACTAGGCATTTTCAACATCTTGGCTGAGAGCAAGACCCCAAAGACAGCTCGCCAGCTTGCGGACGAAAGCAAGGCGGAGAAGTTACTCATCAGTAAGTTTCTTCCTACTACGGTAAGAAATAAACATTCAGAGTTGACCTTTCCTCCAACAGTCCGTATCATGCGCGTTCTTGCTACAAACGGCACCATTGAAGAGGTTGGGATGGAAGAGTACAGAGCCACGCCAATTACCTGTGCACTAGCCAAGCCTGCAATCCAAGCAGGTTCCATTCATTTGTAGGTTATTTTGCCTTTTCTGAGACTCGCATCGATTTCTCGGAACAATACTGAGCACCTGCAGCTGGGATCAATATGTGCGCTCTCTGTCCAAGCTTCCCGAATACATTGCAGAGCGAGGTGCGGCCTGCCCCGATGACCCCAATAATGGTCTTTTCCAATTCTCTCACGGAACAAACCTTGAATCATTCCAACTATGGCGTTCCAAGCCTGAGGTGCTCGACAACTTCAACACCCTCATGGAAGGCGTCCGGGGCGACAAGCCATCCTGGGTCGAATGGTTCCCCATCCAGGACACCATCCTCTCTGGTTCGGACCCCACCTCCGACGCTCCAATTCTGGTTGACATCGGCGGAGCCCGCGGCCACGACTTGATGGCATTTGACAAGCGCTACCCGCAACCCCCTGGTAAACTTGTTCTTGAGGACCTGCCTGCTGTGATTGATGACATTCGAAGCCTCGACCCAAAGATTTCGCGGGTGAAGCACGACTTCTTTCGGCCCCAGCCCATCATCGGGGCGAGGGCATATTTCTTTAGTCACATCTTCCACTGCTGGCCCGATAAGGACTGCCTGAAGATACTTCAGAACCTACGTGGGTCGATGAAGAGGGGATACTCCAAGGTCATCATCAATGAGTTCATTCTACCAGACACGGGATGTCCCTTCTACCCGGCGAGTCTAGACTGGGTTATGTTGGGTCTGCATGCAAGCATGGATCGCACTGCAGGTCAATGGAAGGAGTTGCTCGAGACTGGCGGCTTCAAGATTGATAAGATCTGGTCGCCTCCAGGGAATGGACAGAGTGTCATTGAAGCTAGCTTATCTGATGACTGGTGTTGAATCCTACAATTTGCATCTCTGAAAGAAAAAAGAGATCGGATATTCGCACCCGCCAAAACGGAGGGTACACCCATACTACTTACTACCTAGGTACCTGGGTAGGTAATTCAGAGATCAAATTAATCGGATTAGCACCAAAACGATTAACTCACAGGGTTCTCCTGTAGGATATTATCCTATGGGAGGTTGTCCTATGGGAGGTATGGGAGGTTCTCCTAAAGGATATTATCCCATGGGAGGTTGTCCTGTGGGAGGTTGTCCTATAGGAGGTTGTCCTATAGTAGGAGGTTGTCCTATAGGAGGTTCAAGTTGTCCTGTAGGAGGTTATCCTATGCCTAGGTAGGAGGTTATTTCTTAGGGCTTGGGTGTACCCTCCGTGTTGGTGGGTGCGAATATCCGATCTTTTAAAAGATAGAGTTAGAAACGGAACAAATTATTACCTAGGTAGTGTTGAGACCAGAGTCAGTGCCCAGGTGGCCTGCCCAGGCGCTCTGACTTGGTGTGGGCACCTGGTTAGAAGGGGCTGTCCTGTATGACTAAGCAACCACCCTCCCATCCAAGTACCGAGGTAGCCTCCTAGCTGTCAAGCGCGTCAACCACAACAAACACAGTACGAGAACACAGCTTGAACAAAACACGAAGTTGTTCTGATATCGCACATACGGTCTCCTTCTCACACTGTCTTCTCACTATTCAAACCTTCTCTCTACATATCTCGACCCGATCACCTGATTGTTCCTGTCTACCTAGAGACAGTGAAACCATACCACTGCAGCCTCTTCCTCTGTCTCGATGCTCTTGTGGTCGTTGCTTCATGCGCCTCGACCTGGTCCGACAAGCAGTTGAGATCCACCGCCATCGAGGGCTCACTGTTGTTCCTCACTATCATCAACTTCGCTCATGTGGGCTTTATGGTCGTCTCTATTGGCAAACAGGTAGCTCTGTACAATATGGTCGACAGCGAGCTGGGAAGAGACCGTCGGTTCCGCGGTATCTACGTGGCGGCTCAGGAGGAGACACCCGGCGGAGTAATCGTCCGCGTGAAATGTAAGTTGGGATCCATCTTTTACATCAAAACCCTATTCGTTTCTTAAAAGCTGATCTGTTCACAGGGCTCGCCAATAATCCCTGGGATCTCGGAAAGTATAACAACTTTTGCGCCTTGATGGGAAGACCTCTGTCGTGGC
Source organism: Diaporthe longicolla (assembly GCA_000800745.1). NCBI lineage: Eukaryota > Fungi > Ascomycota > Sordariomycetes > Diaporthales > Diaporthaceae > Diaporthe > Diaporthe longicolla. Next base: position 63,955 of record JUJX01000060.1, read on the forward strand.
TGCTCTAGTGGCGCATCCCGCTCCCGGTCCGAAGATATGGCCGCAATGTTCTATCCGACCTGCCATTGACGCCAGCAGGACAGTTATCCGACATCCGACAGCAGATCTGGAGGCTGCCCCGGGTAGCCCCAGTCCACGTTAGCACTGCGTCTCGGGCCTCAGTGCAATTGAACGAGCCAGCCAGGTCGACTGATAATGCCCGCAATCAAGCTTCAGCCTCAATGGCGTCACATTCTCCTCAAGGCATCTCAGTTTCACGCAAGACTGGAATTTTGGATACTACCAGGAGTGAATCGGCTGTTGGAACGGACAATAGTGCCGGGGCTTCTCGATCGCGCCTTGCGTATCACACGGACTGAGGTGACCAAGTGGAGGGGGGTGAAGAAGGACACGATATGTACAGCGTTATCAAAGAGGTGTGTTCGTACCCTAAATATAGGGAATGGGCTTTCATAAGCCATTAATGACAGACGGCCCCATATGGCCACTATTCTCGTATTCATTGAACGACTCGGACTTCGTAGTAGAGGCGCACAAGCTCTTCACCTTACGCGCCATATCCGTGCAAATCTCTGCCACGCTGTTGTATTCTAAGAGACGTAAGGTATTTTTAATCGAATCAACGCTCCCTAAAGTATATTAAAGTGAAACTAGAATATTTCTCTTGATCTGAGTGATGGGGCATCTAGAGCCTGAGACCTAAGTGTTTGGCCGGGCCAAGCATATTCTAGAGTGTGGCTCAGGATCAATCTGACCACCCACATGTGTTCTTGAACCAGCGAGCGTACTCTGTAATTTATTTTATCAGCAAGGTGTCTTAGTATCGACTGGGACGGATAACATGGGCCGTTGATGCCAACATACCCCTTTCAGAGTCATCCCTAGGCCACGGACAGTTTTTGTCGACGCAAGGCAAGTAATGCCAGTCCACCCAGCTCCCGACACGCAGCCAGTTGGGCATATCGCAGAAGTCATGCACGTTAAGTTTGAGTATCGGTAAATTGTTGACAACGTTCGCCTTTTCAATCATGCATTTTTCTATAGGGAGAGTGGGTAGAGAGTTAGTATTCGCAATCGAATATAAGAGCGCGAAGAATGTTTGGCTGTGGAAATCTCCTATGTAGCACTCTGGCAAGCCATCCAGATTGTCACTGATGATGAAGTGGTCTGGAAGCCTTCTTTCTGTGAGGCGGCCCGGTGCTGCCATTGTCACCGTTGAGGCCATCAGTGCCAGGAGAGTGGATGACAGCTTCATTTTGAAATGGAATCACGCTTATATGTGTGTGCTAGGAAGCATATAAGTTGTGGGATTCTAGGAACGTGAGATCTTGTTCGAATGCCAAGTAAATTGGAAGAGAAAGCCGGCTGGTGGGAGATAGTTGTGGTCAAATGTTTGCTGCGGCCCCGCCCGCATCACCCGGCATTTCAACCAAAGTTGATTTGTTCAGCCATGTACCGAGGTATGTTTGGGCTGTAGACTAAAAACAATAGCGTGCGAAGCGAAGCAGCATCGAGGTTCGAGCACGCTAAGATCATCTTCAAAGTGCAGTACTAACAAGGAGCTATCGCGAACGAACCGTAGACTTAACCAAGGTTAATCGCCATAAATTACACCTGGAAGCCAGTCAGCAGGAATAGTGATGCCGAAGATCATGTGCCATCACTAGTTCACGAATGCTCTGAAGGACCAGGTCTTACTAATCCTATCCACCTCAGTTGGTATTTCAAATTCCACCCTAACTACACGAGTATGTTTTACTTGGCTGATGTTGATTCGCGGCTTGAGGTAATGGGCAATCGACTGTTATGAACATCAGCTTTTGCATTTATCATCAAAATGTTATCTTGCGGCTTCAAAGTTGCCTCTCATCACTGTTCCTTTCTTCTCGGAGCCCGACCAGCTACCTTGACGTCAACCTACACACGAGCAGAACTCAATAAGCAGTACAAGGATTCAATAATCTCAACGTGAGAAGACAAACGTACGATACTAAAATAGGCTACATAGCATTGGAAGAAGAATATCTCTGTTTGAATCTGTTCCCTCTCATCCCTTCCCATCAATCAGATAGGAATGTACATGATGTACCCAAGAAGCATTCCATCCGAAATGATTAATCAACATTCCGATCAAGCTCACTGTATTCCAAACCATGCCAAGTCCACGGTCTCGTGCACCGGCACGGTGTGCCCGACGCCCTGCGCACTGTAAGCAACCAGCTTCGTACCGTCACCAAAGACCATCTGCGTGTAAGAAGACTGCGGTGTGTTGGTGTTGTTCTTGGTAAACGTCACACCATGGATACCAGACCACTCCTTGATCTGCTCAGCCAGGTTGGGGTAGAACACAAGGTTATCAGCGGTGCCGTGCCAGGTCTGCATCTTCGGGTACGAACCCGTCCAGGACGGGTACATGGCCTTGACCTGCGCCACCCACTGCTCCTGCGTCTTCCTAACATTACCATTGGCGCAGGTTGGGTCTGCACTGATGGGCGAAGCGCCAGGAGATCCGGCCAGGCAGCCCGCCGCCACCCCCGAGTAGGCAGAACCGGCGGCGAATAGGTCCGGGTACGTGGCTGCGAGGACATTGGTCATCATGCCGCCGGACGAGGTGCCGGTCACGAAGAGCTTCGACGTGTCGGCACTGTACTTCTGGATCGTGTACTTGACCATGTTGGCGAGGCCCTGGGTGTCGCCGCCGCCCTCATGGGTAAGCGACTTGGCGGACGCGACGTCCCAGCAGTTGAAGTCCTTGGTGGTGCTGGGGAAAATGGTGATAAAGCCGTACTGCTCGGACAGGGTGTTGTACTTGGTCTGCTGGGCGTATCCGGGACCATTGCCTCCGCAGCCATGAAGCTATTTCAATCAGCTGCGATGCTGCACATCACTGGGGGCTAAGTCCTACCGCAAGGATGACAGCGGGCTTCGTAGCAAGCTTGGCTGGGACGTTGATGTACATCTGCAGACCTGTCGGATTTCCTCCGAAGTCTGTAACTTGGACCAGAGCGCTCATGACGGCGGAGACAAGCACCGTCAGTGCGAATAATGCAATACTGAGTGGACTAGTTGTTGCCATTTTCTTGAAGCGATCAAAGTCAGTGTGGATATGTGTTGGGGTTCTGGTTCACATGGAACTGACAATGAGTGCTTTGGCATCTGGAATGGGCTGCCTTTATAATTACGGCTTTCAGTATGAAGCTATCACATCTGCTTCCTGCAATAACATAACCGCGGACGGGCATGTGAGTAAAGGCTTTTCCGGGGCTGCAGTGCGTGTCTGTCATGTGGGGTGTTGCATTTAACCACAGCCTAAGACCGAATGGTAACAACGGGACAAGACCGGCTAGATTCCAATGGGAAGGACTGAACCTCGGTATCAGGACACGGCAATGCAGGTGAAGGTCCAAGGATGTTGAACCATGTTTTTGACTACCGGTCGAGAAAGCCGAATTCTATTCTTGTCGTGTCGGAGTTGCAAAGAAGCCCTTGAAGCGCCTCGCCGTCCATATGTTTTGGTCAGTCCGTGATTTCTTTTAATTAACTGCTCACACAAAATCTCTGATAGGTCTGAATATAACCAGTGAAGAGCAGATAACGGACCCTTCTCTGTGCAACGCTCTGATCAGCTGGAGCAGATCAATCCAGCCTCGCCCCCTGTCTCTGCCTCGGTCTCGGCCTACTTCCAAAGAAGGAAGGCAAGCAGACATTCCGTTGGAACAAAGATGAGGCACAACCGCAACGAAAATGCCGCTTTATCTCCCGAACTCATTGCCAATGCCTGTTTCCAAGTCGCAAACGCCATGACTATGTTCTGTGATCAGAAACTGTTGTAATTCTGGTATTGCGCCACCCCTCGTCTCATTTTATCGACTGCAGTACCACTGAGTGATAATACGGCACCCAATTTCAATCGTCAGGGGTTTCCGAATGAGGATAGCGCATGAAAATGTCCCTTTAAGAGACATTTGTGCCTACAAGTACAACCTTAAAGACACAGACAAGAGTACGGTGTACTGGGCTCTGCGAGATGTCACTTTCTGAGGGAAGTGGTACGGTAGCTGAGTACTTAAGTAGGCTCGAAGGGTTCCTGCAATGGACAATTCGTGTACAGCCGGCCAGTTTGAGCGTGATGCCCTCCTGGGTGCAGGCGAAGTTCGGTAGTACTTGAAAACATGAGATTCTCGGGCTGATAAGAACTATATGAATAGAAACGTTGAGATCGGAGTTTCACATCCGCAAAAACGGAGGGTACACTCAAGCTTCATCGGATGACCTCCCATAGAATAGCTTCCTATGGGAAAACCTCCTATGAGATAATCTGTTAGTATTAACTTGTTTCAACCTAAGACCCTGGGGAAGCCCCCCCACAACACCTCGTTAAATTCGTGCCACTCTTTTTAATCTAAGTTATCGTATGTCTGCTTCAGCTTTGATTAGCTTTATCTACTTACCTAGGTCATTAGCCTTGTACGGTTGTACCCTTCGTTTTCGCAGGTAAGAATCTCTGATCTCAAAACGAAAGACTCGTCGACACGGATGGCCCTGGATGGGCGTTGTGAAAACATGGGTCTATGCTGTCTACAGGATGTCACGTAACGGGAGACTGCTTTAGAAAGAATCTCATTGTCTGTTTGAAAATAAAAGCCCAAGCCGTACTTCCTGCTTGATACATCTGATCAACCTTCTAATAAAATTAGCAACGAGCGGTTCAAAGGCCCAGAGCGAGGATAGACCGGAACTGCAGCACTGCTTGACGTCGAATGTCGAAGTGCGGGTTGAAGTTGTAGCGGATATTATCCATCAGTTGTACTCGGGATGGTGGACCCTGTTGACAGCACTGCCCCTAGACAGATAAAGTATGTAGCAACATTTGCGATGTGAATCGCGAAAGCAGCTGCCAACTCGCTGTACGTTGCCTGCCCTAATCCCTGAATTTGACGCAGTTGAGCTTCCCACCATATTTCTCTTCGGTTGCCCAATTGAATGCCTGTTCGACTGCGAGCTTCTGGCAGACAATGGGAGTGTGGAACCACCACTCGACATCTGCCTCTCCCTTGTTTCCAGATATGCCGCAGCCGTGTGGCGAGGTGACTGCACATTCCCAGTGACCCTTCAGCCCGGCCCAAAGGTCATTGCAGACCTGCTGGGTTGTAACGGTTTCTGGTATCTTGAAGATCTTGACCACGTACCATTCGCGAATTATTCCATGCTTGAACTTGCACTCTGGTGGTGGGAATTCCGGAGGGTCTACCTTCGGTGGCCTGATCTGTCTCACACTCAAGGTCTGGTTGGCGAAGAGTTCGGTCTGGTTGGTGAAAGGTACCGTCGTAAGGTTGGTGATGGCTGGTGCATTAATAGGGCTAGCGATGGCGGTGGCGATAAGACCAAGCCCGATAGCTGCAAGGGTAAGGAACCGCATCGTGTGCAAGAAGGGTCTCTTTCTTGTCCAATAGTCAAGGTGTTGACACAACTGTGTGAAGGGTTCGGATGTATGTTTCCAAGGTTGGAGACAAGAATATATTGTAAAAGAATAAGTTGTAGAAGAAACACGAGTTGCCTTCTCTCACCAGCTGGTGATGTACGATCGAGGAATACTTATGTTGCTTCTGTCGGTCACTACTCAGCACGCTATTTTGTTGACGGCTCTAGTCGACGGCGCCGTCAGAAGTGACTTTTGCTAGTCCTGCCTGTGCGTCTGTCACAATGCTTAGGCCACAGGCTACCACCGCGCTTTTGTGTCTCATGCGCCTTGAATTGCTATGGGCCAAGAACGGAGCCAACTACATCGTTTAGTACGGATGATCGCACTCTGATACTCCGTATTGGCGTCTTGCTATAGGCCACTAGTTTGCAGCAGGAGAAGAGCCGCCACACCACCAGGTAAACCTTCCTGAGTGAATGCCTCTTGTCCATTGCTGGCGATGTGTCTATTTCCGAATCCCCGCACGATATCTCCATCCTGATTCCGTCGTCAGCATGTAGGGACATCATAAGACATTTTAGGTGGGGTTCATTTCACGTCGTCCTCGTCTGGCACCGAACGGTGCCATAGGCAGGCTCCGTGGTCTTGAGCCAAAGTTAATGTTTCTTCTGCAGCCCGCTCCTTCGTTATGCATGATATATAGGGCGGCTGACTGGTTGGCACAAGATAGTCGACGTAAATTGACAATCCAGCCCGTGGACAACTAATACTCTGCGTCGTGACGGGGAAGTAGACTGAACATATGGCGAAGAGGAAACAGAACAGTAGAAATGACCGTCGAGAATGCTGGCTTGCGCTTCTTCTTGAGAACTCCTCATTGACTTTGACCCCGCGCGGCGTACCTGACCGCCGTCTCAATCAAGCCCGGGCTGGATCGAGAAGTCGTTTCCCATCAAGAGCCGCACGAATGACTTACCTGACCCACACATAACACGTAGCGCCCCGGCTATCGAAAGAGAAAAAGTGCCGGTGCTTGGATATTAGTGCCGGCAAGCCATCTTCGTAAATTGTAACCGGCTTTGACAAGTTCCTCGCGTGCAGGCCCGGAGACGGCATGCAAGATAGAACTCTGCATTTGTAGGTGCGCGCTTGCCGTCATCGGCTGGTGACAGTCTCAGGGGCCGAGTTTTAGGTCATGACAGTGGATAGTATTGTGGCCCCAACTCAAGCTGGTCTCCCTGCTAGGCCCGAGCTTATAGCTGGCCGGTCACATCAGCCAGTTTCTATTGGGTGTCGGCCGGGGCTCGCGTCGAGGACAGCAGTGGCAAGCAGAGGGGCATGCGTGCAGTCGTGTGTGGGTGTCCGTATTCAGAATTCGGGCGGCCCATGGACAAAGATCAGTCAACGTGGACTCATGCCCCCGTGAGGTATGCGGCAGGCCCAACTCGAGAGTCTACTCCGCAAAGTATTTTACTGGACGTTTTCAATGTCATGAGACGTGGATGCAAGCGCACGGTTCGTTCCAACCTTCTATCTTTCGCCCAAAAGCTAACGAAAATGTCGTCGATCAGAGACAATGTCGCCCCTAGCCAGCAGACTACGTGGGTGGCCGGCCAGGTCGACAAGCTGGCAATAGATGTGGGAATCAGCTACTTGGATGGGTCATCGGACGTGAGAAATGCTAGACGCTGTAGTTCCGCGGTAGCCAAGTTGCAATGTTTTGACTAGGACGTCGGACATTCGTAACCGGAAAATGGGAGGGTACACCCGAGCCCAATGGGATAACTTCCTAGAGGACAATCTCCCACAGGACAACATCCTATACCATGACTAGTTTCGTGTTAACGTGAGCATTTGACTTTTGAGTTCTCCTAGGTCTTCTTCGGCTCTTACTAGCTACCTAGGTACCTAGGTATGTATGTGAACTTATTTAGCTAGGCACGGGTGTATCCTCCGCCTTTCTCTGATCTTTTGATTAGGACCGGTGCAGTTTTTGAGAAAATGATGACATCCATTATCATTCGATCCGAGGGCACTAAGCCTAGGTAGTAACACTGCCAGTTCGTTCGGATGGAGTGCGCCCACGCTGTCTCCTGTCTCTACGTATCTGTGTGCCTTGCTCTATCTCCACTCACTCTCAGTCTGTGCTGAGCTGCGTTAACACAACTTCTCTTATTGGTGACATATGAGCCTCATCAACCATGCCTGATTCTGCTTGTCTGCTTCTCTTTCCTCGGTGTCACTGTGTTCGTACGTAAGTCATGCTCGCGAACTTGCGATTGCGGAAGGAGTGGAAGGAGATCAGACTACAGGCCAATGCCACAGGCGGTGTTGAGGCATTTATAGAGCCTAGGCCATTCTGATCAAGTTGTTACCGTGATACTCAGATTTAGACCGACTTTTGTCTTCTTCTCGTACCTCTTTTCAAGCTCTCGTGATGTTCTTACTGTCTTCATTGTTTAACTTGTTCATCAATAACCGCATTCAAATTTGTCGTCCAATGAAGATCGGAATTTGCCGCACAGCCTAGCCTTCAACATTCCAAGGTTAGCATCAGGTAAAATAGACAGTTTCCTCGCCGGGTTGGACAACCCGCCGGTTTATTCGTGGGGCCAGTGAGTCTTTCACATTCTCCGGCGTGAGTATTTGATCTCAAAGAAAGGTTGAGTGAGACGCGTGAGACTGGCTCAATTTTGCTCGCCGTAGCCAGGAGTGGTTAGCCGAAAGATTCAAACCCTTTTCAGCTCGAGTCTGGCCTGCGGAGTTTGCGGACTTGGCGTCAGCTCGGGGCTCCATCCTGCGGAGTTGCGGAGCCACTAAATGTGCTGCTGGCGGGAAGTCCTCCCACCTCCATTCTTTCAGCGCTTCCCGATGGCTCTGGTATGCAATGAGAGGCTCGGAATCCAGGAGCGCAGAGCCAAAATTGCACTGGTAAGACGAAATGGCAAGCCCTGCAGTAGGTGCTGGTGTGCTGGGATCGAGGCAGAAGAACTGCAACAGCTGCGTGCAGACGAAAAGGCGCTGCGACAGGCGGACGCCTGTCTGTACTCGCTGCGCCGAGAGGAAGGTTCCGTGCGTGTACGGCATGGCCAAAGTCTCTCATCGTACCGACCATCAACAGAGTCAGGCTCATAGCCATACCGAGGCGTTGCGTTTCGACAGCCCTGATTTCTCTCTTTTCGACACAGATACAACTTTCGAGATAGGCTGTCTCGATAGCTTAACTCTCCCAACTCACCCAGACTCACCTGGTCCTGCTTCTCAGGCCATGCCAAATGCTCGTGTCGGAGAAGATGGTTCCATAGATACTTTCATGGAATTTCTTGCTAATGAAGACCCTCCTTCTCCAAATCGATGGCTTCTTCCCGCCAATGAGAACCTCGCCGTCGAGCGTCCTGGCACACCGGCAGACGAGGAGATCATTAATTCATACCAGAAAATGGCGTCTCTCTGCGTAAGTCTGACTCGTCTTTCGTTCTCAAGTGATTGCTTGCGTATTGAGAAGCCTAACAAATTTCAGGATGATGTAAAACCGTGGCATCTGTACGACCCAAAATCGCCTCTCCACATCACTGTTAACCGGGTGAAAGGGTTCACCAACGACATGGCAACGCAGAATTGCGCCCCTTTCTTGCACCGCTATCTATATCGAAGTCATACACCACAAGCTATCCTCTCATGCTTCACAACTTGCGTGCTCTACGACAACCGGACCCCAGTGAATGCTGCAATGGTTATGCGAGCACTATACAGCAACGTCCGGGAGCTCCTTGATTACGAGGGTGGCCGCACCACAGCGACCCCAACTGAAAAGCTCGCGCGTACCCAGGCGCTTTTCATATACCAGGTCATGCGTTTATTTGACGGGAACATCACGTTGCGATCGCAGGCGGAGAAGGACATGCCTGTGTTGGATGCGTGGCTGGCCGAGCTGTGCAAGATACGGGACAACTTGGGCAGTTTGGAAAATGATGCTGCCAGGCATCAGAACCCTGTCGAGTGGGAGGTGTGTTTCCTTCGATCCCTCGGTTGGGTGGCAACTGCTAAACAGTTTGAATGGATGCAGAGATGGATCTTCGCCGAATCCGTGCGCAGGACCATTGTTATGGCGTACTCGGTGATGGTTCTGTATGAGATGATGAAGGATTCCGATAATGAGGATGGTAAGGAATCTCTTTCTCTACTGGTAGGTGGAAACATGACTGAAACACGCATTAGAGGACCCCGGTGCTTGGGCCTATACCCATCGCTGGACCCTCTCCAGACCGCTTTGGGAAGCCAACTCGTCCTTCGAATTCGACCGTTTATGGAAGGAAACCCCGCAGTTCATTATCTCCAATTACTCCTTCGACAACTTCCTCAAGCATGGAAGAGGCGAGGATGTAGATGATTTTGCAGAGATCCTTATGACCGTGTCAGTGGACAACAGTGTAGTCTCCCAGCATTGAACAGTGCTAACGTATATTTGCAGGTACTTGGGAGTTGACGAGACCAAAGAGTTTATTTCAGCCCGTTCGAGTCATAAGTCAGGGAAGTGCTGAAATCTGTGAATTCGCCACTTGTCAGATGATATGTAGCGGATCTTACATGCCTCATATCTTAATGTCTCAGTGGACTTTAGTCCGCTCCGCCCAGTGCGGACTTTGATCATCGGGGCAAGATAACAGCTCACACATCTATAAGTAATCGTGCGGCCTTCAACGACACTTTCAGCTCCCATCGCCCGTCATCATACAGTTTCTCTTAAAAGAAATCAACCTTTGACTCGCATCTCATCTCTCGTCCTCAGCCATTCGCTCCGCGCAAGTCAACATGGACAACATGTCATTGACCAAAAGGCCTCTGGGAAAGGATGGCCCAATGGTATCTCGCATCGGGTTCGGTACCATGGGAATAGGTTACCCATGCTCACGCACGACTGATCCTATCCCTGACCCGGAACGTCTGGCCCTGCTCGACCACGCCTACGAGATAGGGTGTACGTTTTGGGATTCCAGCGACTTCTATGTAGGTTTCCGATGATTCAAAGCTTCCAGTCGCCTGAGATAATGCTGACTAGCTGGTAGGGTGACTCCGAAGTCATCATCGGCAAGTGGCTAGCACTGAACCCAGAAAAGCGCAAGGACGTCTTTATCGCCACAAAGTTTGGCGGAGTTCGACTACAGGAAGGCTTTGGTTTCCGCGGTGATGCCGAGTATGTTTCCATCGCCTGTGAGCAGAGCCTTGAGAGGCTCGGGGTTGAGACTATTGACCTCTGGTACCCTCACCGGCTTGATGGATCAACTCCGGTCGAGCACATTGTGGCCGAGATGGTCAAATTGAAGAAGTGAGTATAAGCCCCTCTTCATGTAGGATAGATGCAAAGGAACTCCAAGGCCAGGGCTGTCTCTCGCACTGAGGCTAATACCCTATAAAGCCAAGGCAAGATCCGCCACATCGGTCTCTCAGAGGTGTCATCCGCAACACTCCTGCGTGCCCATGCAGTGCACCCAATCTCATGCGTGCAGATGGAGTACAGCGCCTTCAGCACTGAGATTGAGTTCCCAGATAATCAACTCCTTGCGACGTGCAGGGAGCTCGGCGTGGCTGTTATCGCGTACTCCCCACTATCCCGCGGCCTGCTCGGCGGTGGCCTTCAGGGCCCCGAGGACTTTGAGGATGGCGACATCCGTCGCTTCTACCCGCGATATTCGCGGGAGAATTTCCCCAAGAATATGGAGCTGGTCAAGGCCTTCAAAGAAGCTGCTACTGCGAAGGGAGTAACTGTTGGTCAGGCTGCCCTTGCGTGGCTCCTGGCTCAGGGAGATGACGTCTTCCCTATTCCAGGGTGAGTTTGGAGCGTATAGCAGTCGTCTATCTTCCTTCATGTTCCTGACAATTCTCGCAGTACCATCACGCCAAAATACTTGAAGGAGAATTTTGAAGCGACTTATGTGCAGCTCACGCCTGATGAATCACAGCACCTGCGCGATCTGGTGAACAAGGCGTCCGTGTTCGGCGAAAGGTATCCGGCGGAGCATGGCGGCGGTCTGTTCGCAGACACGCCGCTTCCTGAGGAATGGGATGGAAAGAAACGGGACGTGACTGTCATTGGTCGTGTCATTCCTCCCAAAGAGTGACGATCTTCAAGTTATTATATTGTGACTATACACCTGCCAGTGGCGCGCCGCTGACAGATTGCGAGTGTTCTGGTCTGCAATTTGGCGTTATTGTCTTCTTATCTTCATTCAATAGAACGTCCATGAATGGATTCCGCTCAAATACTCAAGTGATTAAGGTGGCCAGGATTGCCTACAAGTATGCGGGTCCGTGATGCTGTGCCCTCTATGCTGTTACCTCTCCTCAAATTCACTAAAAGAACAGGTGTAGGGTCACTTTTGTTAGACTGCCAGGCCCTGAAGCTTGTCGACTACTTGAATAAACTGCAAGTGAGCGCATTCGTAAAAGCGCGATATTTCTTCCAGGGCTGCTGGATCGCGTCTTGCGAAAGTTCATTTCCAGATGCTTGTGACATCGTTGCTTCCGTCAATAATAGCCATCCAGACTAGAATTTAGTAAACTGTGAAGGTACAAGGATTATTCCCTAATTACATAGACTATGTTGGGTCGTCTGTCCCTCCTATATTTGCGCACACCGCACCACACACATGACGCAACCGAGAGAACGAATATTACTGGCACTCCAACGACCAGGAACCAGTACCACTCCTTGCCGAACCACTCTTCGGAGCTTTTGCTGTCACTTCGGTAGCGGTCATGTTCGCCATCCTTGATCTTCTGCCCCGGTGTCCACGTTGGCACGCGCATTTCGTTCGTCAAAGTAGGCAACTTCGGTGTCATTGTCGTTGTGTCCGATTTAGCCCACGTTATTGCCCACCCTTCGTGCACCATGAAGGTAGTCCCAACAGTCGTCCTTTAGTCGTCCTCGTCTTCGCTGATGTCTTCGATATTCCGCCCGTCCCCGTATTTCGCGCATGGATTGGAGAAGAACGTGGGCACTGCAGGTCCGTAGAAGGCATGTTCGAAGCCGCTGAAGTACAAAAGGGGCAGTCAGTCACTGGATTATATAGGTGACTCCACTTCATCGCTTCAAACAGGGCGAGCGAAAATGAGAGGGTGGAAGGTTTTCGGCGGACATTTGACAGCAATATGCCGTTGAAACTGTGGGAGACAACGAGGTATTCTCCTCCATGGCATGGTAGATCCACCCTGAGGGACAGACCCCGGGGCTGAAGTGGAGGCGACTTTCTGGCCTGATATCGTCCCATCCCGAGGGATAGCAGGTCGCGGCCGGTTCAGATATCAGTATGGTTGACACAACGGTGCTGCCGCCTCCCAGGGAAGGTACGGCTGTGGTTTTCCATTGTGTCTTGCAGTCTGAAGGCTGTACAAATGATGTTCTGATGGCAAGCGGCCCTGTGGATGTGGCAGTTGTCCCGGTGGATGTAGGGAATGGCGAAGGAAACTCTGGGTCAAGGGACAGTGGGGGGTTGTGAGACATGGTTCTGTTCGTGAAAACGACGTATTTGAGTCAATTCCTGGTACAGAGCGGGATGAAGCACTTGTTGGCTGGGCATGGGATCCTCATAGATTCGCACCTCATTTCTTACGCGCCCGGCCGCAGCAACATACAGGCGGGGTCTGGGCAGCATCATAACTGCCTGGCTGTGATGACTGAATCAGCCCCTGCACGTGGCGTTCGCGTCGCAGCAGTCGAAATTTACCCCGGGAAAGCATTGGAATCTTGAAGCTTGGGCGTAAGGAGATAAGCACCACATGCAGGAAGCTTGGCCATCCGCCCAGCTTCCTGTTCTGCCGGGTAATGTAACAAGATCAATCCAGAGCCAGCAGAAAATACTAAATATGTTGGGTCTTGATTTGGACGCAACTAGTACTGTTCTGGACTAATCATGGGATGAAGACATGCATCTTGGAGGTGCCTTCGCGGGTCTGCTTGAATCAACGTTCCACAGGCTTGCCCGATTCTAGACTAGCAGCACACTAAGTGTTCTTGTCCTGTATGTGCAGTCGGCGTCTAGCCCCGACAACCTCTGGAGTTCCAAGTTGTTGTGGTTTTGTTTCCCCTGACAGCTGAGGGCAGACCCAGAATGGTACGGGACCTTCATGTGTCAAACCCAGCGCAATGAACAACAGCCACCTCGCCATTGCGAGGACATAAAAGCGCCCCATTAGCAAAAGCTTGGATCACCGCCACGCAGTCCGGGCTTACCCAATCACCAGGAAGGCTATAATGCGCAACAATTGACTTGTCGTCAATGTCCTTGCCTCTGTGGGACTGGAGGTGAAGAGTTGAGGCCTGGGAGTCTCTCCGATCGGTCGGATCCCGTGATGGATCTGTGTCCGCAGGCTGAGCCGTTCCGGCCATCTGAGAAACGGCCTGGGGTATAGTCCAGGTGCAGATCCAGTGGTGGCAGTCAAGAAACAATAAGGTGTCTTGCATGGCACTCGAGTGGTTGAGAAAGACTATCGGGCGGTCCATGCAGTTTGTAAGTGATGCAGGCAACTCCAGGAAATAGGCCGAATTGTGAGCAGGTTGGCCATCAGCAGAGATGGAATGCCCTTCCTTGCTGTCCGAAAGGTTACGGATGTCTAAGAGATGCAATTTGTTGAGCCGCTGACCATCAACCTCGGTTGACGCCTCGACCAATAAATAACGACAAGAGGGAGCCGTAATCAACCGCTCGACTTTCACCTGTTGCGGCAAGTCTTTGAACTCTGTGTCGACAGCACGACTTCCAGGCCGATGGTCAAAACCGCTGTCATCGGGGTTGCTCGAGCTTGTCTTAAGTGTAGCAGGACTGTGCGTCCAGCTTTCTTGGCGAGGAGGGGCTATCAAGATTGAGGCAGTCTCGGAAAGCGTTGACCATTCATAGATGGTCATGAGCCCCGGGGAAAAGAACATGATCGAGTTTGACTGTGCCGGATGCTTCATCCACATGCCGTCATTGTTTCGAAGGCACAGTTCTGAGACCACGTTCCGCGCTTCTAATGACACAACTACTGCGCAAGACCGGCTAGATACCAGTACCAGGGCTGCATCGTCGTCGAAGATGATTTGTGTGATGTTGTCACTGATACTCAAAGACAGTTTGAATCTCAGTTCAATGCCCATGCTGTCGACGCCTTGCTTATCCCTGGTGATGCAGATGAGAAAGATGGTGCGACTAAGATCACCAACGCAAATATTATCTCCGTCACTGCTCCAGGCTATTTGTTCGATTCCGAAACTCGTCAAATCGTCAAGACTTCGCCGCTTCAGGTATTTTGTGTCGTGAATGGTCACCACTCCTCCCTCGCTACCTGAGGCAAATAGGTCCCCATCTGCTCCTGGCGCGAGTGCAGATAAGGGATCTGGAAACTCGTACCGCGTCTCTTCTGCCGAAACAGTTCGAGCCGACTTGCCTGAGACACTCCCACCGTCGCTGAGCTGGTTGGATGGCTCCGAAAATCTCAATAGGCTATCAGGCTGCCACACAGTTCCATATTTGCCGCGTATATCGTATAGTTGCTGGTTGTCCCAGCTGAAGGCCAGCCCGGAAACGGGGTGCTCAGATACGCCTTGGTAGATGATTGTCATGTCCAACGTGCTCAAAAGCTTGAAGCTGCCCTTGTGGCTGCCGACAGCTAATAGGCTGCCATCGGAGCTGATTGCCATGATGGAAACCTCGGCGCGCTGCTTTTCAATCTCACCAATATCTGGATCCCACTTAAAAATGAACCCACTGGCTTGCCGGCCAAATACTTCTCCACTGAGTGGATGCCACAGGACTTCGGCAACGTCTTCCAAATCACGCTGGCGGGAAACCTCCTCTGCAAGGTCTATCTCCCAGACTGCTAGTGGGCTAGATCGATAACCGAGGCATACCTGCTGCCCATCGGGGCTAATGGCCATGCAAGTCGGGGAGTTGACTGACCTCCCTCCCGAGCTCTTCTGCATGAAGCGATTAACCTCCACGACTTTGGATTCATGGGATGCCAGTGACATGCTCCACACACGGCGATCGTCGGTACCGATCAGAACACTTGCATCGTTCTTGGAAAATGTGATTGTCATTGGACGAGGCCTCGAACGTGGGGTTGCCGCAGAGGTGACACATGAGCCAGTCGAAAGGTTCCAGACCTTGATGGTTCGTAAGCCATAAGTGACGATTAACGTGCCTAGTGAGTTGATTTGGATCCTCCGGAGTCGCTCCCCGACTGCAACGCGACGCGCAGCCTGGAACGTGGAGGCGTGGTATATCACCACAGTGCTGATCATGTTCTCAAGATCGGCTGAGATCGCTATCCACTGCCCCTCAGTGACCAGCCCAGTAGCCTTCTCATTCCTTGCCAGAGATAGTCGGCCAATGGAGTCGCCCCAGGTGGTGTTGGAACAGTGGCGAACCTTCAAAGTGTTACCCTGTTTAATTCCGAACTGTTTGAACATAGGTGACTCTGGTGGGCAGAATGGGGGAACAGTCTTGTAGATGCTCTCTGGCAGATGCATCAGCTGGCTCCCAAATCTTCCAACAATCTTTCCCAAATCCGTTGCCCACGATTCGATAAGCTCTCTCTCCTCCGTACGACGATCTAATGGCATCTTGATCGCGTCTGATTTGGCTAGCTTTTTCGCTACTGACGCCAAGTTCGAAGAAGCCTGAACCAATACATGTAGTTGTTTAGCTTTGGCGACGGCGTGGATCCATGTTAGAACAAAGGGGCCGCGAAGGAAAGTCAGGAGCAATGCCAATAAAGCTTTAGAAGGTTCAGCGGTGGCAACCAAATGTGTGCTCCAGTACGTTGCAGCATAATTCAACAGACACGACTCCATGTCTTTGGTGATATCTCGTCGTAGACCATTCCTCGTGAGGTATTGCAAACATCGCAGGCAGATGTCCTCATGTGATCCACTTTTATCGACAGCAAAAGGCTGGCCTTTGGAGTATAGAAGGTATTCTTTTGCCGTCTGATGTATCAAGGCAACATTGCCGTAATTGTCGACAGAAACAAAACCACCGCAAGAATCGGTCAGTGATCTGGCCTGGGAATTCGATTCCAAGGCTTCTGTCAGCTCGTTGATGCGCAACGTACGGAATGCGCATGTCACCCAAGCCAATATCTGACAGGTCAAGTTCCTATCTGCAGGTTCTTGTTCCGAGATCGATTGTCCCATACGATCGTAAAGCTCTTGCATACCAGCTGGAAGCTCTCGCATGGCTTGCTCCACGGATTCAGTTGTTCTGCACTTGTTGATGCGCTCCACGGTCAAGCGCAACCACAGAAAGCTTCCTTGAGATTGGTCAAGCAATCGCTTTGTGATGGTCTCCTTGAATGCCGGTATCTCAGACCATTCCAACTCGTTCTCAATGAATTTTAGATGGTCGTCTAGATGCCCATCAATGGCCATTCCATCCCATTTCGCTTCTTCAGGAAGCTTCTTGAATTCTGCGTCAATCTCCGGAGTCCGCCGACTGATAATCAAGATCCTGAGAGGCACGCTTGCGCCAAGAACGTCCGTGAACAGCTTGATGCCGGCCCGAGTGTTGTCTGACTCCTCCAAGCCATCGATGACCCAATACAGCGGTTTGGTGAACTCGGACTGGAATAATCCGTTTTTGAAGACGCGTCGCCAGATCGCCGAGGCCTCGAGGTCGCGTTTCAAGGATGATGCCGCCTTGCTGATCTCCTGGCGGAATGCCGGGGATACAAGAGCCACCTGAAAGGCAAGAATGCGCAGCGTCATGCTCAGAGATCTCTTCGAATGGTCACCAAACCGAATAAATGCATACTGACACGATTTGCTGTTCTTGACGAGATGGTTCACGAGGAAGGACGTCATGATAGACTTGCCGCAGCCGGCAGCACCGTGAAGCCAAAGTATTCGCGCGCTTGGGTCTGGATCATCCAGCCACCGAGTGAAACTTGAATTGTACAGTATCCATTCACAAGTTCCTGGAGTCCAACGGTCGTGGAAGGCGATGTAGTCTGTGTCTGTCGCCTCTGTAATGGAGAACAGCTTTTCCAGTTCGTGGATGTCTGCCGGAGAAGCTGACATAACGGAAGCCCTTGATCCGGTTTTGTGAGATGGCATCAAGTTGCTGATTTGTGTCCTGATAAAATTGCGGACGGTCACGTAATTGGGGTCATCACGGTCTCCGTACTTGCACACGGTGTGATGGTCCGCATCCAACCCCTTGGAAATCTCGCCGGGGTAGCCCAGTATGGACGAGTCCTTCTCCACGACCATCTGTGTCTTTGTAAGCACTCCGTCCGGACACAAGAGAGACGAGGGTATTTGTACAATGCGGTTACCGTCAAATCCAATGCGAGTGGGTCTTGTTTCATAAAGGGAAACGATGTCGAGACCCTTCACAACATGTCGAAATGTCTCGTTGATCCTCTGAAGTGTTGCCGAGTTTTTTATCAGGTCATTAACGTACTCTTTTGGAGCAGACACCAATGAGACACTGAGAATCCGATTCAGGATCTCAGCAAAATTTGAACCACGGTGGGGAGTTGCTAAGAATAAGATAGCTGTGACATTTCGAACGAGATCTTGGTACTGGGGATCTGTGCCTCCTTGTATGTAGGCCTCTTTCACGACCAGACCACCCATGGAGTGAGCCACGAAGATGATCGGCAGCTTGATAAAGTCATTGTTAGCAACACCACATGGACATAAATAATAAGAGTCTTTAGTCCCGAGATACTTGCATTGGAAATCTTCAAATCTGTGGCTGTATCATCAATGAAAAACCTCATATCATATAGCAAATTCTTGGCGAAGTCAAGAATTGTTGTCGTGCTTCGGCCACTGGATTTCATGACTTCTGCATTGTATCCGTACGTAAATATTCTCATGTCGCAAATATCCTGCTCCAATGGCAGGAACATCAACGGCCAGAACAAATCAGGGTCGCGGTCTTTCGACCATGTAGATCGGCTCGTACCACCCAGGCCATGGACAAATATGATGTCGGCTTTAGGCACTCGGCCCACTGGTCGATAAACTAGATTCAGCCCAAGAGGATCTCGGACGGAGGGATCGGCTGGACTTCGACTTCTGCGTCTGTTCTTCGAGTCGAAGGAAACCACAGAAGGGCTCCGTTGTGAACCTAGCGCCGTGGACGGCCCAGCTTGGCCCGGGACCATCAATAATGCATTCGACGAGCTTCGCCCTTCCCTTGAAGATGTCCCGTCGTCATTTTGGTCCTCGACTGACTTGGTCCGTAGTCCAAGTCTCTTGCGCAGGTTCAGTGGCGCCTGAATGCGTCAGTATCAAGACCACACAGAATTGGACTGGTCTCAAAGAGAACCGTCAGAAACACACCATTGAACTGCTCGTACGGCCTCCGCGCACCTACCACGCACCGGCCGATGTCAGCTGGGCCCCGTATGAAATGATACACACTCAGAGAAAGCGCGATTATCCGAGTAGCCTGCCTTTGATGTTAAGAATGGCTTCCTTCGCGCGACCGATTAGTACCAGCAGACGTAGACTGGGGGATCGTTGAGATCAATCTTGGAATGGTGTGTTCCAGCAGAGCCTCACGCTCCGTCCAATCCTTCTGCTCTATCTCGGATGGTTGGTGTCTAATCAGTGCTGCGCCGCAGTAATGCAGGTACCCCGCAGATAGCCGGGCAATAGTATGCTGTGATGCAGGAGAAAAGAAATGAGGGCTCATTGGGTCATGGACTCGGCGCCTAAACGATGGGCGGCTATCGAGATATTGCTTACCCCAAGCTTCCCGAGGTCTCCTGAATGCCTGCGGGGAACCCAGAAGCCATCGTTTCCTATTCCCCCCAGGACTGAGAACCTGATTCTTGCTGCGAAATCTGTATTTTTCAAAATGTATATCCACGGTTGAAGCCTTAATTCTCGACCCTTCCCTATTTGTCCACGAAGGCTCCATCGTATTTGAGAACGAACGTCGTGACATCGTCATGTCGGCCGATACAGTCACGGCGGGCTCAGCCTTTTCGGCCGCCGCACCGAAACAGCCGGATCTTTCGTACCAACATACTCTGGATGAAATAGAAGGCGATTTCCCCATGGATTCTGCTGTCATGTCATGTATATTTGCCGGCTACCGACCATGACCGCTCCTTACTAATATTCGGCCAGTGTTCCCTCCCGGCTCCGTCGTACTCTCGGCCGAATCGTACGGCTCGTCGGCCTGGACGCAAACAGGATGCATCACTGTAGAACTACCAGACGGCGAATTCAAGAAGTATTTCATGAAGGTGAGGGTCACCAATGTTACCTTGTTTGCCACTTCTGCACCTCCTAACGATGCATCTATGACACAGCTAGCGCTTCGGGACCACGGCAGGAACATGCTACTAGGAGAGTGCACAGCAATATCTACCATTGATTCTTTATGTCCCGGCATGGTTCCGAAGCCCCTCGGATGGGGAAAGTTCCATGTGGGATATCCTGAAACCTACTTTTTCATTGAGGATTTTAAAGATATGGAGCTAGGCCTACCAGATCCAGTCAAACTTGCGCAGCGAGCTGTGCAGCTGCACAGCAACAAGTCTCCGAACGGCATGTTTGGTTTCGACGTCACGACATTCAATGGTAAGGTAAACCATGTTACAGAATGGGAGCCAAGCTGGACAAAGTTCTTTGTTCGGTTGCTGTCAAATACTCTCAGGATCGACGCGGAAGCCAACGGCCCATGGCCAGAGCTTGCCGCCGCCGCTGAGCAGGTGCTCACAGCCGTCTGCCCAAGACTACTTGATGTTTTACAGGATCAACTCGAGCCCATAACTCCCAGCCTGATCCATGCCGATCTCTGGGCTGGAAATACGGGGACTGATGAAGAGACTGGGGAAGTCATTTTCTACGATTGTGGATCCTACTACGCCCATAATGAAATGGAATTGGGCATGTGGCGCCGCGATGCCGCGCAGTATCTTGGTCAACGATATCTCCAGGAGTATCAGCAGCTGTATCCCCCTGCAGAGCCAAGGGCACAGTTTGACGACCGGAATCGACTATACTGTCTGCAATACCTCATCAATTACTCCGTGGGCCATGCAGGAGCACTGAGCAGACAGACGTGAGCATGATAAATTGGTCCACTCTTTTCTGGCATGAGCTAACATTTGTGGCCCGATAGAGCCTTGAATGATATGGCTTACTTGTGTGCAAAGTATGCTCCCCGAGATGGGTTGACGGCATATGATCCACATAAAGATCCAACTGTACGACGGGAGATTGAAATCGGCGCGGATAATGCGAGCATGTGATAAGAATTTATCTTGCTTCAAAATAACACCATAGGTTCAACTAGTATTTTCTTCGTGATCGCAGTCCATGATTTAGGCCTACATCAATTCAATCATCCTACACATAAAACACGTATTAGGTACCATTGGCCT
>JUJX01000060.1:84800-152626 GCA_000800745.1 Diaporthe longicolla
GCCCCACAGAAAGAAAGAAAACATCGATCGATCTTGAAGTCAGGCCCTACTAGTAATGACCTGGGCACTCATTCAGCGGACTCGAAAGATCCGAGGGTTCCAGATGTGATTGCGGGAAAGGTTGACAAGTATTGAGACAAACACATAATCGTGGAAGATAGGACTGGGCAATGTACAAACGTTTGCTACCAATGCTGAATCAGCAGCTACTCTTTGAGTATCACAACCCCCTACGCCTAGTTGTTGCTAAATTCTGACAGACGGGTTTGGAGAAGGACGCTTCCCCGCCTTTGCTGATGCCAGGAGCCCAAACCAAGACTAAGATGGCGGTACCGGTAGAGAATGAAGCCGTGCATGACGGATGGGAGCATCGGATTTAGATAAGCTTTCGCGGCTTTATTACAGGACCTCGGGATCCTAGGCTCATACATTCGTTCTTCTCCTCCAGCCCATTCATCGTTTCCCTGCTGCACCACCTGTACCTTCAGAAACCACAACTCGAAATACCGGAAGAACACCTAAACAAGTGGACCAAGATGGCACTTTTGCTACCGACGCTGCCAGTAGCGGGCGTTCTCATTCTCATCATGGCATTTGTTCGGCTTCGAATGGATGATCAACGCCGTCGCCCACCTGGCACCAAAACACCTCCAGGTCCAGCCGGCGCTCCTATTTTAGGCAACATGCTCCAAATCCCGCCTCAGCATTCCTGGTTGAAGTTCAAGGAATGGGCCGATCAGTATGGCCCCATCACACGCTTCACCATCCTTGGTAGAGAAAACGTTGTTCTTTCAACCGAGCGGGCGGCCAACGACCTACTGCGCGAAAGAGGAACGTTGTACTCGTCCCGCGAACATCTGGTCATGGCAAGCGACTTCCTCTCGGACAACCTTCGACCCTTACTATTACCTTATGACGGTAAAGCATTTCTCGGTCCCTGGCTGTTGGACGTCACTGCACGTAGGGGGGAGGGGCAGAGTCTCGGGAGTAAGCTTGCTGACATGGAAATTCTACACAGAACGCTGGCGGCGGGGCCGGAAGCTGATGCATCAATTGACTATGGAGAAGATGGCGAACTCATACCAGCCCTCTCAAAGCATCGAGTCAAAGAGATTACTCTACGACTTGATTCGGGACCCGGCCCAATATGAGTTATGGTTCGAGCGATATGCAGGTGGCTTGATCTTTCGAATTGGGTACGGCAAGACCGTCGTGACCGGCGAGGAAGCCCATGTGCGGAAGGCTCTCCACGTTGTCCACAGCGTGGAACGCATCGCGTCTCCCGGATCCTATCTTGTCGATGCTATACCAGTTCTGCAATATCTTCCGGAATGGATGGCACCGTTCAAGAAAGAGGGGCGGCAGCTTCACGAGGCGGAACTCAAATTCTTTCGGACTCTGATCAATGATGTCCGGGCTGAAAGGGAAGCTGACTTGGCGGCACCGTCCTTCACCAAGTCTTGGCTCGAAGAACAGGACGCATATGGGCTGACAGACGACGAGGCTGCGTACGTGATAGGAACACTGTTCGAAGCAGGAAGTGGCACAACAGCTTCGGCCATGATGTCCTTCATGTTGGCCATGACTCTCTTTCCGCAGTGGCAAGAGGTGACGAAAGCCCTCTGTTCCACAGCCACTTGTCAGACCTCTAGCAAACTGACTGTTTTTAGCGCATGTGGGAGGAGGTCGACCGTGTATGTGGCGACAAAATGCCCGATTTTGACGACATACCTGATCTACCGGTCTGCCGTGCCGTCATGAAAGAGGTCCTCCGTTGGAGACCAGTTACCGCCGGAGGTGAGTACTTTACACAGTCATTTGAACGTTCTGAACCTAGGGAGCTGATCGAAGAGGGTAAAGGCGTGCCTCACCAATTAACGAAGGACGACGTTTACAATGGCTTCTTCTTCAAGAAGGGAACCAACTTTCACGCCAATCAATGGTACGTAGGACACTCCCCAAATAAATTCACGCATATTTGCTGCGGTTCCTTGTTGGGACTGTCTGACATCACTTCCCATAGGGCAATCCACCGCGATCCAGAACTGTATCCCGACCCGGAATCTTTTAATCCTGACCGCTGGCTCATTCCCGAATATCCCACCTACAGGGAGCCGCTGACCAAGTTCCCAAACCTGCAGAATTTCTCGGCGTTCGGGTTTGGCCGTAGAATATGCCCTGGAATGAACATCGCCGAGCGCTCCCTTCACATCTTCACCGCACGCATAGCCTGGGCTTGTCGGGTAAGCCGGAAGAAGGATTTTCAAGGTAACGAGATCGTTCCACCGGAGTACGACTACACATCGGGTTTCAATACGCAACCAAAGCCTTTTCCCTTTGACCTCCAGGCGAGGTCCCAAGAGAAGGCAGATTACGTAGGCCAGGCATGGGAGGAGGCACAGATGGCTGATCCATTGAAGCATACTGCAAACTATCAAGTAGGTCAGGCTTCTGGGAAGCGACTCTTCAACTAGTAATACTCGATAGCGAAATCATGGCAATGATTCGTCACTCGACCCCTTGCTACTCAAGACGCTATATGTGGAGGGCCTTTGTCTTTCGGTCAATCTGAGCCCCACCCCCTGCTTATCCTGATCTTGACCGTATGTCCCACTGCAACATATTACTGAGACCTGTTCGCTGGCAACTTGTAGCACCCCTCACTTGGAATCCTCTCCCCTTGGTCCCACTGGAGTCCGCATATTAGACTGGGTGCACGCTCCATCAGGGATGTAAGCGACTTACGTGCTCGTGGACACAGCCGTCGACCCAACGCCATCTGTCCGTGGTCGAATATCGCGCGTATGACATGTTGGTAGCTGCGACGAAGCACCAAGCAGTCGACTGTTCGTTGCCCAGCTTGTTCCCGTTGCAGAAGAGGGGCCAGATTGTTTGAGGGCCACTCTGGTAGCCTGGGTGGTGTTGCTACAGTGTGTGCAAAACGTTAATGATATTGTTCACATAGACACGCATATTGGAAATATGTTGGCCGACGTACCGTATAGGTGGAATCAATGAGCGAAAACATCGTCCTGGGATCTCCATCGACGACAAACGAGCGGTAGAACGCGTAAGCTCTCTTCGCAGTCTCTTCCACCGTCACGGAGGGGTCTGGGGTGCATAAAGAAGGAGGTGCTGGCAGATTGCACAGATTCTCTCTCTTTGACAGGGCTTCATCCTGTGCGACTGGAGCCGCCAAACCGATGGCGGGCGCCAAGGCGCTGGTAAAGAACAGGAGTGACAGTTGCATGTTGGTGGGCGGTAATGCGAGATGACAATGCTAGGCCGGAGAAATCTTCTTGTTTGCTTTCGTTTGCTTTCGTGCGAGCTGGGAGTAATTATAGAGAATAGGGTACAGGGGAAGAGCAGTGTTATAGTGTGCTCCGAGGTTAGTGGCATGTCGACGATGCTACGTTGGGGGTGCGTTCTTAATTTAGCCGCGTCCCCCCAATCTACGACAATCTCCACAGATCATCCGAACGACAGCTGATTGTGTCATCCAAGGAGAGCATGCCGGCAGTGATGAACCCCTGGAGAGATGCAACCGCGGGGTAGGTGCGTCAATCAGAATTGCCACGATTGTGGTGGGATGCACCGCGGGCTCTCGTAGTTCAGATCTGCGTTGCTCTCAATCTGGAGTTCCTGGGCGTCGGGTTTTGAACCCCCGTGATCTTGGCTTTGCTGCTTTGGTGTTTCTGTCGGCCGAGGCCTGAGAACGCCTATCTCAATGATATCTAGTCAGATGGTGGTACGAGTATACTAGTCTGCAGCAGAGGTATGATCCTAGCTGACTCTTAGTGGACCAAGGTGCTGTCATTCCGGACTGAATACCCATGGTCATAGTGACAGAGACTCGGAACATTGTAAGCCAGCCTCGTGGAAAGGCTCAGTCACCTGAGTTAGTACACACAATTTCGCTATTCAGAACACGAGCCAGGATGCTGGCTACCCGTGGGTCTCGGTTCTTCTCACCCACTGCTGGCGCAGTGGGTGCCACAACCGCGCAACAGCCAAAACCCCACAACACCCACACTACCTTTTTTTATACCTAATTAGCCACTTTCCCCTATTAAAACCTACTATTTAACTCTATATATCTCTTTTAATATATACCCTAGGAATAAAAAAAGAGTATCTTTAGAATCCTTAGTTTATAAAGATTAATAATAAAATACTACTTAAATTCTAGGGTTAGGGTTTAAAAAGTTAGTTTTTTTAGTAAGGGGTTTTTTTAACTAAATATAGTTTCTTAAATATATTATATACTAGAAAACTAAAAATACTAGAGGATTATAGAATTTTTATATAATATATATAAAATACTTTAAAAACTATATTTATATTATATAAAGAGCTATAAGCTACTCTTTTATTTAAGTTTTAATATTAAAAATAAAATTAAAGCTTATACTTTTAATTCTTTAATATAAATTAATATAATTTTTAATATACTTTATATATATAGTTTAAAAATTCTTTAATATTCTAGTATTTTTAGTTTACTAGTATATAATATATTTAAGAAACTATACTTAGTTAAAAAAACCGCTTACTAAAAAAACTAACTTTTTAAACCCTAAACCTAGAATTTAATTATTATTTTATTATTAATCTTTATAAAATAAGGATTTTAAAGATACTAATTTTATCTTTATATAGTTTTATTTAAAAGAGATATATAGAGTTAAAAAGTAGTTTTTAATAGGGGAAAGTAACTAAATTGGTGAGGTATAGGTGTTGTAGGGTTATGGCTGTTGTGTAATTGTGGTACCCCCTATGCCCTTGGCGTAGGGGGGCAGGGAAGGCCTGCCCCCTGGGTATGACCTCAAAAACACAAAGCCGGGCTCGAAAATCCTCGCAATGCATACCCCACGTGCAAGAAAGAAGGACCTGGCGACTGCAAGACTTGCCGAGATGACCAATTCATTACCAAAGTACATGCAACACAGGGAGATCATCTTCAATGATTATTTATTGCGGCCTAGGTGTTCGCTGCTGGTAGCTCGGATATCCACCGGTTCATCTTCCCGTCGTCAATCTCGGCCGCTCTGTCATTGCATAGTTCCTGTCTCTGAGGTTCAGCCTGCTGCGCCGGACCACGTGAGACACTGCGAATCCTTCGACGGAATAGCAGAAAGCCAACACCTGCTGCGAGGACGACAACAGCTACTCCGCACCCTATTCCAATGCCAATGATAGACCCAAGTGAGAGTGAGGTATTTGACGCCGTTGACGTCTCAGTGGCTGTTGTTCCTGCAGTCGAAGATCCAGTTGCTGTGGGTTCTGTTGCCGAAGAAGTTGACAGCACTGGGAAATTCGCCTGATTATAGATCAAAGCGTCCGGCGCGGACCTATTCTCGTTCGGATTGTCCCAGGGCGCCCAACAGATGTTGACTTGGTCGGTCCGGCCCGTGCAGGTCTCGAATGATCTGCAACACCAGTTGTAGCCAAACGCTGAGCATTCTAGTTGTGTGTCATCGCCGGCACACTCTTGGGAACTTGCAAAGGTCCAGCACATGCTAAGTGGACATTAGAACATATTTTTGTTTTTCTCATTGAATCTTTTCTCGTGGGTCGGTCAACACATCAGAGGGCGAGGGATCCTTACGTGTCTGATGCGGAACATGTCCAGACCCTGGTCTCGCCTTCTATGTATGCGCAAAGATTCCCACGCATAGTATTATTTCCACATGGCATCGAGGCGCCCTCATAGATGCACTGATCTTTGATACTGCTTCGGAAGAAGGACACGTTCAGCGCCATATTGACAAACCGCAAGGTTCCGGTTCTCCGCTAACAAAAGCACTATGAGGTGGATGCTGTTCTGAGGTCCTCAGGCGTGTGCATTAAAAAGAGCTTGAAAGGTCGAAATCTTGTCAGATTTTCCTACCGGCGAGAATAAATGCCTAGCTAAACATGCGCTTGCCTCCTGCATAGGCAGGTAGCAAAAAGGCGGCTGTGGGCCAGACCTCCTTCGTGCGTGGAAGAATTCGCATGTTTGTGATTGGTGCCTCGCGGACGAATACCCACTCTGTTGGGGAGACCTCTCCAGATGACTGCATGACAGTGACTTCAAAACCGACAAATCACATTGTGGACGGCCCTACAGGTCAGAGTCGGGCCAGTCTATTGAAGGCCGGTCAGATCCAGATTCGTTCCCAATCCTGCTTAGACACGCTGCAAGCTAAGGCCTTGACGAGAAAGGACCCTCCAAGATACGTCTGCATTTGCCACTATCAGTTAGATCATTTGTTCCTTCAAAGGTGCCACAAAGCGATGCAATATCTAGTTATCTTTTTAAGCTCAGAAATGATTATCATCGAAGCAACTCAACATAACTGCTAAGTTGGAAACATGTTTCAACGACTCAATCTGACAAGTAAGCACGACCAATATAATTGGCTATGTAGATAGCTCATACATTTGTCGACAAAGTCCGGACGGAAACGTGTTCAAGGATTACTTTCACATTTTGGAGCATGTCTAGCAATCCTCATAACTTGGATGCTTGTGCAAGAGTAGCAAACTACATTAGTTGATACGCCGGGTGGTCTGTACGGACTAAAGAACCTCGCTGTGATTGGGGCCAAATAAGGAACGTGAATAACCGCATGAAATTTGCGCTGTTAACAGGGATAGATAACTTGCCTTGAAGAGACTTGGCGGAATTTCTGATTCATTCGTGGGCTCATACGATACGGATGAGCCTCATTTAAATAGCCAACGGTATGGCCAACAACCATTGATCCTGAGGCTGAGGGTATACTACTACACAGTACGTTGGTCACCCCACATCCCGACCACCCCCTGATTCCGACCACTTCACCACACTTAAAAGCTCTACAATAATAGTTCTAAAGGTAGAGAGGTAGTATAGTACTTAAGAAGTAGCTATAAAGGCCTAGTATGCTATAGTGATCCTTTCTAGTATATACCAAAGCACGGTATGGGTGATGTGAATGTGGGGCTGGTTCCTGCAGCATTCTTTGGAACATGAAACAAACGACATGGTTAGGTGGCATGCGTCGCCAAGGGCACCCACGAGTCAAGACCTCCCCGGGATTTTACGAAGGTCAACGTCGCCTTGATATAAGGTGCCGTGGAGACAATTTGCAAAAAGCCAGGACGACGTGTCATGTCCAGCACCTTGGAATTGTCGGGCAATTTCTCAACGTTCATGAAGTTCACCGTAGCACAGCCTTCATAAGAGCATTCTCAGCTCGCGTCAATTGCACCCAAATTGAAGATACTGAGGGTACCATGCAACCAGAAACTTATTCTGAGTTGCCCAGTCTTCGTCAACCCTCGCCCTCACCACTCCAGCCCGCTGGGGTGCAGCACAGCTGGAATGAACAGCTAAAGGGTCTCACGCCCCGATACATCGCATTATGTGTCTTGGACTTCTTCACGCCCGAGATCCTTTCTCGCCGTAAAAGGCAAAACGGCCGAGTGGGCCATGAACAGTCCAAAACCGCCTGGCTTGACGGACTGCGAGGATGGGCTGCACTTCTCGTCTGCGTCTTTCACCTGACCGTCTGGACGCACGAGGGGATCGAGTACTGCTACGGCGCCGACCTGCCCTCCGGCGCGACCAACACCACACCCGCTGCCTGGCCCATCATCCGCACGCTCTGGACGGGTGGGCACTTTTCAGTCGCGCTCTTTTTCACCATCTCTGGTTATGTGCTGCCAAGGCGCCTGGTGTCTCTCCTCCACGCGGGTCGGCAGACTGATTTCGTGGAAGCACTTCACTCGTCCGTGGTCCGCCGCCCCTTCCGGCTCCTACTCCCAGTTGTCTTGAGCACGCTAGCTATCACGGTCGTGTCGTATCTTACGGGTATCCCGACCTCTGGCATGAAGCGTGAAGACAGCATGCTGCTTCAGCTGCTTTCTTGGACCAGGGAAACATTGCAATATCTCTACTTCTTCAACGGCGGCTTCCACGCCGTGAACCAGCACACGTGGTCCCTCCTGGTGGAGATGCGCGGATCACTTTGCCTGTTTGTGTGGCTCTTCGCCCTCTCACAGATTCAACACAAAACGCGCCTCTTTCTCACACTGGCACTGATTTGGTATCTCGTCGTCATGATCCCGGCTGCCCAGATGGCGACTTTCTTCGCAGGGATGGTCGCGGCGGAGCTTGATCTGATTTCTCTAGGTTCCCTGTCAATACATTTGCCTTGGGATGGACTAGTGCAGGCGGTCGGGAGACATGCCGTCGTGCGGAGTTTCGTTCTTCATACTCTCCTCGTATGTTCATTGTACCTCGGTTCCTCACCTTCCGGGTCCGCGGTTGACTCTTCGCGGGATGAGGTGCTAGGGACATGCCACGGCTGGGTGACCCTTGAGTGGTTGATTCCCGAAGCTTACCCCCATGGTGGCGATGATCCCACCTGGCTTTGGTTCTGGCTATTCTGGGCTGCGTGGATATTTCTTCTCGCTGCCAAGGAAATCAGCTGGCTGAAGAGCGCTCTTGCAGGCAGTTTCTCGCAATGTCAGTGTTGCCCAACCCAGCTTCCTTTACCTGAGCACTTCGCTGAAAAACTCTGCAGATCTTGGAAGAGTCTCATTTCCCCTCTACCTGACACATGGACCTATGATTGCATTCTTCTCGGAGCGCCTGTTCTACTTAACCAGCGTCAAGAAAAATATGGACGAGGGCGCGGTGTCTATGTTCGGTTCGATTGGGGATAAATGGTATGATGCGACTTGGTTCCCTTTCACTGACCAAGGGCAATATGGTTTGGAACCGAACTATTTGTTCTGCCTCGCTTTGAGCCTCTTGGTGTTCTTGTACGTGGCAGAACTGGGGGTCAAAGCTATCGAAGTGCCCAGTGTGCGCTTCTCAAGATGGGTCTACGGTCAATACTTCAAAGGCAGCGGAAGAGACACCTAAGAATGATTTCAATGGCGTGAATATCATATCAGGTGCACTATTTTCGCGGTCTTAAGCTCACGTCAACGTATTCTGTTACTTTCAAAAGATTGCCACTGCGCCCGGCGGGCTCGCCACACCCCCATCTACATTCAGCGGTACACTAACAAACATGAACGACCACCTTTGCAACGCCTCACACTTCATGGAAAGCCCCTCGAGATCGAAGCCCTCCCCAATTGGCATACCCCAGCCACTCAGGAACACCTCATGCATGCTGACCCCATACAATCTTGGACTGGGCCACGCCTCGTACGCTACAGTATCCGAGGCAACGGCCGCAAACGCGTTGTCCCAGTGCCATCGTATGGCGTCCTCACTCGCCTCGACGCCGCAACTTGACCGCACTGGCCGGTGGGGCAGCGCGGCTTTCTCATTATCAGAGAGCGCGTCATAAGCCGCGAGCCAGCCGGTGCGGATCATGAGGATGTCACCCCTCCGGAAGTCGACTCGCTGGGCTGCCGCCACTGCTTGCAGCTGGGACAGAGGAATTCCGTGAGAGGCGAAGTGATCGATGTCTATTCCCTGTTTTGCTGCCCAGGAGTACCAGTCAAGAAGCACGCCTCTGCCAGTGATGGTCTTCTTGGCTATATCTGGAGGACTCATGTTAGTGTTTACTGTCATCGGAACGGGTTTAAAGACTTGAAATTACTCTGTATGCCAATTTTGGCGTTGGCGCAAGGGCCCGATATGTTATCTTGGGTAAATCCGTTATAGTATTGGAGACTGTCTTGATATGGGTAATGTCTGGGACCGTCCCAGTGGCTTGAACCCTGTGTGTTGATATCCAGCTACGGGAATGCTTATCAGCCAGACTCTGTCAGAATCATCGGAAGCGGCAGGATATTACCTACCACATCATCATTGGACCTCCGCTTCGCGATGATCTTGTGGGAGCATGGTTTCCGAACTGGATTCATTGGTTGCAGGAATGCATTCAGGGGAAGACTGTGAGGCGGGTCCTGCTGTCGGCATTATATTCAACTAAAACATGCTTGTCCGTTGGGAAGGCGGGTGTGAAGGAGGGGGTCTCTCAGAGGACAAAATATCCGTCAAATAATAATCAACACTCGGGACTTACTTCAAAGCAGTCGTCTCACCAGTCACGATCTCTGCAGAGGCAGACTTGATCACGGACGGCGTTAACAGATTCAAGGTGCCCAACTCATCATCCTGACCCCACAAGCCCCATGCCGATGCTTTTGGGTCCCCCTTGCGAAGGGGCAAGGCGTCGAAGCTCGGCCGTTCACTTGCGAACGTCTCATTCAGTGGAGAAGTACTACCCATGGTCTTGCTAAAATTTTGGTATCGGTGAGAACCTCATGAGAGCCTTCCCAGGTACACGGCGGAGTTGTTAAAACATGCCTTCCCAGCGTTATGGGCAGTAGCACGGAAGCACGGCCTTACAACGGTGTTACAATCCTGGTAGCCGATCCCGGTCATCGCTGCGGTGTCTCGGCTTTTGATACCGAAAGCTCCGGTATTAGTCCCGAACGCATCAGCCACCGGCAGACTCCACTACCCCTGGTAATGCCAGTTTCTGGCATCTTCCCTTTCACATCTCTCGGAATCTCAGTGGGCACGGGAAATGTATCTGTCCGAAGAAAACTCTGAAGACCACGTATAATGGTCAATAGGCATTGGTGACAGGGGTGGCTGAACCGAGTAGGACGGTATGCAGGCGACCAAAAGCTGTGGAGATTACCAATGCTCAGTGCAGAGTAGTTCGAAAGCTGATTTCTGAGCGTGGGCCAAATAGCGTGACTGCGAAGATAGAAACATCACAACTAGAATGTCTGCACGCCGTCGGTGTTCAACTGAACCCGGTACAGGTATTCCCTCCCGGCAATATATAGCCAGTCCCCTACCCACACCATGTTCACCGCAACATCGCCATCCGCAACCTTGATCAGCCCTAGCTGCTTCCCAGAACTGTCGAACACGGACACGCCGCCGGACACGCCCCCGTAGACCCTCCCCTCCCTGTCGACCTTGATACCGTCCGGGAACCCAGCATCGGCATACGCAAAAACATCGCCCCCGCGCACAGGGATGCCGTCATCGTGTAATTCAAACTCGTGGATAGTGCGGCCACCAGCCGGGTTATCAGACGCATTGCCCCGTTCGTCACGTAGATCTTGTCCTCGGCGAGATTAAGCGCCACGCCGTTGGGGTTCACGAATGGGCCGCCCGCGGCGCCAGCCACCATGCGCAGGTTGTTCGTCCCACCCATGTCCCAGCGCCACAAGCCGTTGGCGAGCTCTGGCCGAAGGGTATCGTTAAAAGTTGTCGAAGCCGTAGTGGCCGTCTGTGAAGTATACGAATCCCGCACGGGTGATCACGACGTCGTTGGGGCTGTTGAAGCGGTGGCCCATGAAGTTGGTGAGGACGACCTCGGTCTGCAACGTCACTGGGTCCATTCGTACAATGCCCCCTGGCGTCGTGTAGTTGCCCTCCTGAGCCCAGTAGACGCTTCCGTTGTGGTAGTAGGCGCCGTTGGCCATCGTGAGAGGGGGCGAGGGATAGACCTTCTCAGTGGTCCGGTTGGTCGTGTTGAGGTTGCTGACGCGCCAGACCCATGGCATCGTATCGGCTGAGAAGCCTTTCTTGGGCGGGTGTAGCTCGGCGAAAAAGATACATTCGCATTCGGGTGAATAGACTGTGCCATCGTGCACTATGCGGTTGGCAAACGAGGGGCCGGGAGGAAATTCGAAGATGTTCTCTATCGCAGCTGAGACGTTGCCTTCGTCATCCTTGAGAATCTAGGACAGGATATTGATCAGGGACATGTTCATTATTTTGGACAGAGCCGGAAGAAAGCACGCTTGTCCGCACACACCTGGTAAAACTCCTCGTCCAACACAATGAGCGAGGCCTTTTGCAATGACGAGGCCAAGTTCGAGGCGTCCTCTGACGACTGTCCGTCCAGAACTTCAGTTTCCCACCAGTTGGTTGTGACATTGCGGTTGAAATTGGCAGCCGGGAAGACTTCAACTCGGCACGTGCGACCGGGGTGTTAGCCGCGCTGTATAAGCGGGCGACGCAGGGTGGTGCCTGGAGGGTCGACGTCTCGCTCGCTGGGGTGATGAAGTACCTGCGGAGGCTGGGCCAGTACCCCGGTACGAGCGGCTTTGATGGAACCAGGGACTATGACAAGCCGGAAGACGTCCCTGAGGAGTTCTTTGAGACGAGGGAGACTGGATTCGGAGTTATGAAAGCGATCAAGCACAGTGCACGGATTGAGGGCGTTGAGGTCGGTTGGGATGTCATGCCAAAGCCTCTAGGGTCTGATTCACCGGAGTGGAGGTCTTGACCATTTTGAATGAGTGATGACTACCCTAGGGTATATGACCTAAGTACCCTGGTCACAGATATTTCACATCTACCAAGTTGAGAGAGTTATATGTACTCAATTCGAGTAATTGAAAAGTTGCGCAATCCTTTCTGGTTTTAAGTGGAATTCTGTGCCTGCTCAGGAGGACGCGAAAATAGTCATGTATTCTCATTCATCCACTCATAAAACATGGACAGCAATGGTACGGCTACTCGCCTGAAGCTTCACCGGGAGGGAGCATGAGAAATGGTGAAGGTAGGTGTACGGGGAGTAGTCGTCGTGTTCCCGTCTGGCAGTCACTTCAACGATTGCTAGTGAGACCAAGGCCCACTTGCCTCCAATCACAGACACGAATGCTAGTACCCGATGCTATGCAGGTCAGACCGATTACCATATACTGTAGGTGGCTTAAGGGATTCCAAACCCGTTATAAGCGCTAGCTCACACCATTCAAACTTGGCACAGGAACACGTCGGTGCTGACTGAGAACTTAGAACGGGATGGTGGGCAGATCGGCATGTATAACCACGCTTGTAGACGAAGATGATCCCCGCTGAAATTTTGTTCTTCACATCTTGATCACACCTGTCACGCCGAACCAGTTGCAATGGCACCGGAACAGAAGGAGCTTCCCAGCATTCCGGAGGAGGTTACAGCCGCCTGGCTCGGCTCCAAGCTGGGGCATGAGATTAAAGAGGTGAACCTGACGAGAGTCATCTACGGAACAGAAACCAAGCTCTTTTTTACTATTTCGTACTCTGCCAGTGATGAAGCAACGGAGAGGCCGACTCAGATATGTATCAAGGGGTGCTTTGACCCAACCATGGTCGCGGCTCAGCCATGGACAGTCACCCTTGCCCAGCGTGAAGCCGAGTTTTACACCAAGATGGCGCCCAACGTAAAGCATAGTGAGTAGTGAAAACTGCCGCGCAAATAATTCTACCAGTCATCTCACATTTGGCAGTGGGTTATCCTAAGTGCTGGTGGGCCGACTCGAGCGAGCGTCAGGGAATCACGATCATGAACGATCTCAACGCCGAGGGTTGCACATTTAAGGCTGTGAAAGACGCTTGGTCGGTTGAAGAAGTGATGAAGGGCGTCGAGCAGCTGGCTGGCCTGCATGCACAGTACTGGGGCGCAAAGTTGGAAGACCACCCATGTAAGTGGCGTCTCTTCATGCATAGCGACCAGCTTGCTCTGAGGTAGGAAGATGCTCATATTGATCCAGATGCTACCAACGTGTACGACTCATCCATGCAGTTCCTCTGCAAAGATTGGTCCACGATCACACGTGACCCCAGCCGCGCGACCATCCCGGAAGAGTTCAAGGATGGCGAGCGGTTCAACCGGATACACGACAAGTATTTCGCCACGCGCAACCCCAGGTTCCGTTCAATCTTGCACGGCGACACGCACGTTGCGAACACTTATCTGACCGCAGATGGTGGACCTCGCTGGCTTGACTGGTCGGCTATCCACATCGGTAGCTGCTTCCACGACGTATCATACTTCATGGGTAGTGCTCTCAATACTGACGACCGCCGTCAAAGCGAGATGCTCATCCTGGGCCACTATCTTGATTTGTTGCACCGGTTCGGGGGACCGCGCTTTGAGGTAGATGATGACGAGGTGCTAAGGGAGTTCCGGAGGTCGTATATTGCGAATTGCATCTGGATCATCTGTCCATACGGGCTGCAGCCTAAGGAGTCTGTAGATATCTTGTGTGAGCGGACGGTGGCTGCGTGGCAGGATCATAACTTGTGGTCCTTGGTTGAGTCACAGCCCGATCCAGTCGGAAACTGAATAGGGGGGATTTGCGGTAGGAAGCCCAGATGAATGCAACGAAATATGTGCTTCCAAGCGCACCGTCAACATTTTCCTGGTCACGAGCATATCCTTTCCACTTCAAATCTCCTGTGCCCTTAGAATTACGCATTATGTTCGGTTCGAAGTGATCCATCACCTGCTCGGTATTGGACACGACCGCACTTGGGAGCACCCCATGTCAACAGCTGCGGCCGACACAGACAGCGGGAGGAGCCTTGGTTCCGCACTCTAACCGGGCTAAGACAGTATAAGACCTTAGACCGGTCCGCTCTTGTTCCTCCCTCGAGCAAACCCAGATGGCGACCTCAGAAGCGACATAGCCGACGACTGTTATCACCTCGATGAGGGGAACGTTGAGTTTTTTTACTCAGACCATATGTCTGCTTGGTTCACCAGGGCTTGAGATTCTTTGTTAGGGCCGACAATTTGGACCGATTTCCCAGAGAGCGAGGATTGGGTGGGACCTCTGCTTGTAAGCTCTATCCAAACTTTGTTGTTTTCATACCGAGCTTTAAGCCATCCTCTTGCTGGCGCACTGTTTCTCTTGTGTGGACAGTTACAGGTCCGAGGCTGTACATGAATTTGGTCTTCAACTTCCGTGTTACGCACAAAAGCTTGACGTAAAGACATACTTTGAGTACCCGTCGGACAAAGTTTCCATGTCACAAAAAGGTGTGCCCCATTTAGTTGCGCCCGAAGACGCCTTCATTCTTTTACGCTGAACGATGAACACTCCCATCGGAGAGACCAAACACAAGAAAGTGGAAGAGGACCATAAGAGCCCGAGGACAGAGCTTCGACCTGATGCCGACCAGCCACTGCCAAATTATAATTTGGTCCGATAGA
Source organism: Diaporthe longicolla (assembly GCA_000800745.1). NCBI lineage: Eukaryota > Fungi > Ascomycota > Sordariomycetes > Diaporthales > Diaporthaceae > Diaporthe > Diaporthe longicolla. The sequence continues at coordinate 99,743 of JUJX01000060.1, forward strand.
CTATGCAGTCATGGTTCAAGGTTAGCCGTTTATTAGACGCCACTTTCTGTTGCTTGGAGGAGGTCGCCATTCTGGAATGGTAAAGACGAGACATTTCACTGGAATAAACCACGTCAAACGATCTTAAATTGCCCGAATTCTCCTCCTTGAGCCTCCAAAGCTGAGGGCGAAATCCAACCCAATCCTACCCTCTTGAATGTGTCCAGTGTTCCATCAGCAGGTTGAAGGAGCAGAGCCCAGTGAGATCCCGTCGACTTTCCGGCTTTGGAAAGTCCATGCTACTGTAATTAGCCCAGCGGCCGGATACATCGGAATCATATGCCCCTCCTCAAACTCACAATGTTTCCGTGCACGCAAAATTGACGGCCCTCGCAATTTACGTCGCCAGGTTCTTCACCACCAGGGGAAGCGTTCTCGGAATCAGGGAAGCTGACGCGACAAGTCAGCCTCAAAGAGTATTCTTAAGCTTGTGGGTGGAGCCTCTGTTTTGGTACCATTGATGATCCGAAGTCAAGCCTTCAGAAGCCAAAACAAAGCAAAAGCATTCCGAAAAAACGGCCGAAGCGTCAAACACCGCCATTCCAAGAGGATCACGGCCTCCACCCTGGTTGAACATGACGAACCTCTCAAATTCGTGTCGGTCACCGGCCCAGCGTGGTAAGATTTGCGCGTAGCTTGTAGGGGACGTCTGAAGCGATTCAATGCAACACTGCTGCAGAGGAGCAGATGCTAATTTCGCACTTATTAGCAAACCCGACGCATGCAGACATCCAGAATGCTTCAGCTCGACAGTCTGGGTGAACCCCTGGACCACGGCCTCCTGGAGATGATCACGCGAGGCCATGCTACTGAACAGCCACATCTTCTCCCCTGCGGTGGATGCCCAGGACCATGTCGGCAAATCAGGCAGGTCCTCATTCAGGACTTCTAAGGGCCTCCACAGAAGTTGCTCAACGATCTGATCTTCCCAAATCCCAAATTCAGGCTGGAAGGAATCTTTCCTCGACTTTTACATCTCAGCAACGATCCTAAGAAGAGCGGGAATACGATTAGAGGGATATGTTATATGCTTCCTAGAGTACTGCTCCAAACAATACAGCCATAACATAATCTTATACAATCCTAAGTCTGTAGACACTCCACGTTCAGACATGTTTTAGCGATAAAAACGCTAGTTAATGCCTGTTGAAGGGAAGAAGATCTTTCTTTAGCCAAGGTAAAATTCGTGGAATGCCCAACCTCTTTCTTGCAAAGGCCTGTACACTAGTTGTCCGAAAACTGCCTAGATTGTAGATTTTCCAATGTTATAGCTGCCTTGTATGGACCCGTCCTGTATATAGTATGGAACTTGTATGGTGAATGCCTTTGGTCGCCTGGCTTTTGAAACCCTCTGGGTTGAGTCTTTAGAGTCTATAGCTGCGATAACGAGTGTTGCCCTGCGATGAATCGTTGACATGCTCTTCGATTCGTTTAGCTAATCCTGCTTGTTATCTTGAACAATATATAACGAATCGATCTTCAAGAATTTAATACCAATGTCTTTTGTCAATGTAATAGTATCTTGGAATAGTGGCGGAAGGTTGTTCTAAGGTATGGAGGAAAGATGATCTGTGATGTTTAGTTGCGTGGTCCGCAATGGTCGCTTGTCCTTGGAGCCCCAACAGTGACTCAAGGCGCAATATCTTCCACTCGAGCCCCCACTTTCGATGAGTTTGACAGAGATGTTCCCGCAGTCCTCCGAGTCTTCTATATATAAGACTCGAGATGGTAGGTTGAACTCCCCTGTTGGCTCATGGAGTCTGCAATCTGCATGATGGCTGAGGCAGTCATTGAGTAAACTTGATGCGAATCCGGCGGCCTCTTTGCGATCCCCACGTACGATTGGTTGACAGTCAATAAATTCCATAGAAGCCGGCGTTCCTGTAGTAGGTAATAGACCTAGTCAGTCACTCTTTTCTGTCGCAATGTGCAGCACCAGTGGGGCATCACACCTTGATCCGCCCATACATCAAAAAATAGTTCCCTCCGCGGAAAATCACCCGGGTCCCCCCACCATGTTTCTCTGTCGCATAGAAGGTGGATTGACGAAACTAGATTTCTGGCGTTGAGAAGGCGATCACTAGTACACACCACGTACGTCGCTATGGCTGGCATCTCTTCCGTGGTGGGTCGGTGGTAATGATCTTTGTAGATGTCTTTGAGGAAACAATATATCTTGTGACATAATTGGCAGTCATCAGCAGATTTACTCATTTGTAATCTCTCGCCCAGGCTGCACATCCGCTTGACTATGTAGCCACGCCCAGACACGTCGCGTTCTCTAACGCCGGATAGCGAGACGTGCAGAAATTCAACACAGGCCCAGGAGAAAGTCATGACCCAATTGAAGTAGCCAATAAACCGGAGCGAGGCCTTCACAGACAGTTGAATGAGGAATGCCGCTGGTCAGGATGCCGATGCCCTGCAAATACGTTAAACGTTCAAGTTGAGATCCAGCAGATGAGCTGACGTTGAGTGTGAGGGGAACCGGGATAGAACGGGCAGGATGACTGGGCAAGTAGTTGTACAGTAAACAATCGTATCGTTGCACAAGTCTAACCGTATGCACATTTAGAGGCACTTCGACTAACCAATAACAGAGCGACAGGTCACCAGGATGTGATCCACCTAGCTTAACAGCAGGATAAAAAGGGTGACCAAATGAAGCTCATTCATTTGAATGTTAAGAGCTTTTGGACAACGCCTATCTCCGCTCCTGTGTCCGCCACGCGGGTAGCATCTAGATGGACCACACGGGCAGTACCTACTCACTGCCCGACCTCTTGTGGGATGGACCTCTTATGCAATAACCCCTATGGGTCATCTCTTGTTGGGTATTCTCCTGCTTCGAAAAGGCCTGGATACCCACAAATGTCTGCCTAGGTGACAACGGATTGATTTTTAGCACCTACTATCAGCCTTGATGCCGTGCGACACGGACATACTGCTAAGATCCAGCCCCCCCCCCTGTGCGACACGAGGCTGAGGCCACGTGCCCAGACTTCTACACTGATATCGGCATTGAATTGTTTTTGCAACGCTGGGTCTTTGAGCGTTCACCACTGTGTGAATGGACCGTACACATTCGGGCTGTATTCGGATTGAGAGTGCAACCTGCCAGCCCCCCCCCCTGTAGTCGGGCAACTGCAGTTTCGTGGTCAGTCCTGAAGCAGAACTGATGCCGTGATAGTTCACCTTCTTTGAGATGGTCCCGATATACAGATGATGATCTTTGAGCGAGTTTCATTGCGGGTTGCTGCTCCTTGTAAGGAGGGCTCACCGACAACACTCGTCATAGCCAAAGGGCACAATTACGTACATGTTTCCGCTGATGTAACTCATTGATAACATACCACAAGAAACAAATGGGAAGAGACCTGGCCCACGTTTTACATGCCTCGGCTCCAATGCTTTTCCCACACAGGTAGAAGTTTCTTGAAGAATTTGAGGCTAGGTGAGAGACTTTCACAAAATCTGCATGATACCAAGCACCAAACTTATGTTCTCCCATAGGAAAAAAGGAAATGAAAAAAGGCAACTGCTTCCAAATGACTGCCTTTCGTCAATACTCATCTTTCTGGATGAACCAGCATCCTCGGATCCAGGAGTAATTTCTCTCGCAACTAAAGGCTTTAGACGAGAGGGAGTCCGGATGGCGCTGAGGTCGATATCTATTCGAGGTGGAACCTGAGCTCTGGAGCGGACGGAGGGTTCGGCGGGCGGATGTGTATGTTCTAGCCTTTATGATGCAGCAAAAACTTATGTAATAACAAGAGGGGCGATTGGTTTAGGGGTATAATGTTCGCTTTGCACCAAGATAAATAAGTCGCATGCGAAAGGTCGCCGGTTCGATTCCGGCATCGTCCACTTTTGGTTTTCTTGTCTTTTTGCTATAGCTTTGACTAAATTCGATATGCATATGCTTCCTCGAGATATTTTCCAAATTTTCTTTCACACTATATAGGCATCGGGCTGTCGGAAGGTTTATCAATCAAAGGGCTTCGCAGGACCCACATCAGGCCATGGACCAATTTCAAGTAAACGCCCTACGACGCATTGCTCACACGTGCGTCGCTTTCATCAGCACTCATCGCTCTGGACAAATCAGCAAGATTCCCATCAGCGTGGGTCATCATTTATAGGCTTGGAAGACTCACACATGTGAAGTCGGTGATTTGGATTGGATCCTCGCACTCCCTCTCCGCCAATTCCAGGTACGGCGAGCTGGAACATGAGTCCTGACCGCTGAAGAATTGGCAACACCCACTGACCACAAGGGCAGAGCCCCTACCGATCTCCCGCTCACAATCCTCAGTCGACGTAACGACTCCATTGTTGTAAATGTCGTCGTGACATGTGGCGCTGGAAGAGTAGTTGGTGCCACTAGAAGGGTTACAGGCGGCTGCATCGCCGGCGCACTGTCCTTCCCAGACCCTGACTGTGAAATTGTCGAAGCTATCATAGACCTGGCAGTTGATGTTGATGCCGGCATACCACTGCACTGTTGTAGCAAAGTTAGTGAACAAGCACCGAAGGGATGGTACGTGTGAGGAACTTACGCTTCCAGCCATTAACGGCAGTGGCTAGAAATACAAGGACGGTAATTCGCATTGACTTCATCTTCAGGATATTTGTGTTCTAAAATGCTGCAAGTCTTCTTCGACGGACCAACAATAGCTATGCAAGACCTGGCGCAAAAGAGTAAATCGCCGAGTTGAGATTTCATCCGGGGCCATTTCATTATATAACTAACCACCCAAGTACATCGTATCGGAAAGAGAAGACAGACATGGATGGCCTCGTGTTAATTCTCTGAGACATTGCGGTTGTACAAAGCAATACCAAGAAGGGAGCAAGGGCGGCATGACGCAATGTGCTGCTTGAATTAGCCGCAGCTGCGTCAATTTAACGGAGCTGAGACAGCAACGCGCCGGAAAAAAGCACCGTGCTGACGCCGCAAGAGGCCCGAGGAAAGAGAAACGAAAATCGTCAAATCGCCTAGAGATCCGTGGCCAAGATACTCCTCATATCGGCCCAGCTAGTGGGATCACGGACGTGTCACATGCACCATCGCGAGATGGTAAAGATCAGCATAATAGCGAGAAATTCTGGTGACTACTACCTTTATTTTTACTGTGAATCTGCGAATTTACGATATAATCTTCTGGCGAAAACAATTTCGACTTCCCCATGGATGTCCGGTGATTTCCATGCCAATTTCGGCATGCATTGGCTCAGGGTCCGAGTAACAGAAAGGAAGACCAGTACACTGAATCGGTACGACAAAGATCTACAATGTTGACGAGTCTGCACATGAAAAAGATGGTAGCGTGACGGCTGGTAATCCAGCCTCCCGAGGTCGTGTCAGCTTGTGCGCCCGAAGGATTTACTCCTCGTAATAAGACATTTCCAAATGTCGAGCTTAGAGCCCAAGGCTGCTTCCGGTGACATTGACGGTCCCACTTACTCTCTAGTAGGTATTCCTTCTTGTTTGGCACAAGGATAGAGGTGACTATATAAATAAGGATGCAATCACATACCACATCTTACAAGCCTATGGGCTATCTTAAGGGTGCCTTTACAGCTTACTTGCCCCTAACAGACCCTAAGCAGGTGACGCCTTCGGGATTTAGTCTACTGCAGGTTGTCTTATAGCAAGGTGCTCTCTGGGAAATTAGGGGACTATAGCGGACACCAAAGCTCATTGCGTTGGTCACGGCTAAGCTATTGGCTCACCCTCTTTATTCTATCTCAGAGGAGGAATCGAAGAAACGGGATGTAGTCCATACTTGCGTTGACTTTTTAATGTTCGCGTCTTTCTCTTTGGCGGATTGGATTAGGGTGTTATGCTTCTCGTAGGATGTTCCCGTGGCCCTCAGCTCGAAAGACCCCCTGCACAACTACCTGCCTAGCGCTGACGCCCCGACGTTGCATTCATCGCATCAGCCCAAGCTTTTCTTCCGCATCCCTTTTCGAAAGATCAACTTCTCTACCGTGTCACAACAGCCGCCAAAAGCTTGTGCAGAACACCTGATCATCATGGCCACTTCGGCAGAATCGCTCGTTTTCCGGCACAACCCTCTGCAGGATGCGAAAACGCACATCAGACTGCTTAAAGTCATCAGTGTGGACTATACCCGTCCAATTCCAGTTCAATGTGAGCTCGCGACCTTTCCGATTGCCAAGGCGCCGCCCTACCGCGCAATATCGTACACCTGGGGCGACCCAGACTCTTCCACCGCGATTCTTGTCAATGGAGAACACATGGACATACGCGTAAATTGTGAATACGCATTGAGGCAGGCCAGCCAGCGGCATGATGATGAAACCGGGAACAGCTTCGTATGGATCGACTCGATTTGCATCAACCAGCATGACAATGACGAGAAGAGTGCGCAAGTGGCCATGATGGGGCAAGTTTTCAGGACAGCGTCGCAAGTACTTGCTTGTGTTGGAGGTCACGAAGACGATAGTGAATTTCTCTATCAATTCCTGCGTTCAAAGGAGGCAAAGATTCGAAGGTTTCTCCAATTGGGTGCACCAACGTACCACGACGGAAATTTTGTTGAAGACTCGAGGTGCTTCCGCATCGAAGAACTTTCGTGGAGGTTGAAACATTCGAGGTCTTTCCTACTTCGTCTGTGCGAAGCGCTTGCGAAGTTTCTCAGTCGCCCTTATTTCCACCGGGTTTGGATCTACCAAGAGCTTTTCCTTGGAAGAGACATTGACGTTTGTTGTGGCGATAAAAGAGTACCAGTGTCCTGGGCCTGGGTGACAAGCTCGATCATTAAATCCTGGCTGTTCCGGAGCACCCAGTCTTGGCTGTTCATGGACATTGATATGCTGCTCAGAGTGCGGTCACCAATCTGGCAGGCCATACCCCTGCTAGTGGCCGGTGCAAAAGAACAGGTCCAGAGGCCATTTGTGGAAGTCGCAGAAGACGTTGCGACACTATCGTGTGAGGATCCCAGAGACAGGGTCTATGGGATTCTCTCGGTAATGACACCACTCCAGGGTTACAATTTTCAGCCAGACTACACGAAAGACAGGTTAGATCTTGCGGTCGAGGTCGTGCAAAAGGCTTCATCCGCAATCAGCAATCTTGGCTTTTTGCACATGGCAGGTTTCGCACGCACGGTTGGACTGAATCTTATGTTGCAAGATGAACCAACGCAAACGCTTGTTTCTGCCATGGACCTTCGTCGATCTGTTACAAATTTGCACAGCAGGGAGCTCAATGTGGTGACCCAGAGAGGTGAGGCAGACAATACAGACTACTGGGACTTCTTGGGAATCCAAATAGGTCTTCAACAGGAGAAATGGACTCTTCAAAACCAACATCAATGGTCCAAGAGATACGGGCTACCATTCTTGGCCCCAAAGATGAGGAAGTGTCTACAAGGCAAAAGCTTTTCCGACATTTCAATAGATATTCACCTTCCTTCGGACGCACAAGACGGAGATTGGTTACTGATGCCGCATTCCTATCATCACTTGACCCTGACCGACGAGGCCCGGGGTTACAGCAAAGTCGCCTTTCTAGCGAGGCATTACGACTTTGACAAGTATGAGATCGTCGGCAAGGTCTTGGTCTCTCGATGGGTGTCAAAATGGGGAAAGACCCTTGAAGAATGTGCCTCAAAGTTCCAGTTTCATTGTGATTCAGAGGATCTATTGGTTCTGTTAGCCTTTTGCAAGTGGAACTATCTGTCGTTCATCAGAAATCCGCTGGAATCGGAGGCATCTGATGACTACTTCGAAACGAGATTTTGTGGAAGGCCATTGTCTTCCTATGCAGTCCGGATGGAGACAGAAGTTGCTGCTGCGTGAGCTACGGAGTCATGCCAAGTTAAAACTCAATAATCAGAAGGCAGGCCACTAAATGGTGTCGAAAAAGGAATGAAGTAGCATAACATCTTTGGTCTAAGACCACTGGCAGAGTTGACCGACGGCACGAATATATGCATCACTAGTCAAGCTAAGGGCTTTCTAAACAGCGTTTCAGCTGCAATGAGTCATCACTAGGGACAATGATATTACTCCTAACCATCATAGGCATATGCTCATATCAACCAGTGTCTCGATTTGGGAAAACTTCCGAAACAGATTCAGAGCTTCTGTGACACAATGACAAAGTTCGGCGGCTCCTGCAACAACTCATCCCACCAGCCCTCTAACTCATCCTTCGTGACTCCACTACGCATAGTCTCCCGGACATGTTCCATCATGGGTGCGTGGTAGGTGATATCTCCCATCCCAGCATTCTTGGCCTCCGACTCGAGGATGTCTTTCTTGAATCTGAATCCATCGATCTCGATCTTCGGATCCGTCTGGAACTCAATGTGCACACTCCATCCCAGCCCATTCTCCAGTTCCGTGACCTTGCTCTCCTTAGCGCCGTACTTGAAGCTCTGCACCCCAACGGGCTGCACGATGTCGTGATTCTCAATAATACCCACGAATCTGCCCCCGGGCTTGAGATACGTCGAAATGTTGGTCCACATTCCGCTCAGCTCACCTATCGATGGGCACTGGTTCAACAGCCAGACGCCAAGCACGACGTCGAAGCTGCCTGGCTCCAGACCCAGCCCGTCTAGAGACTTGCTGCAGTCCGCCGTATAGAACTGGGCACCAATGGTAGTAGCCCTCGCTATCTCGAGCATTTGTGGAGAGATGTCGACGCCGACCAGCTTGGAGGCACCGGCGGCGCGCACGAGACGCAGACCGATTCCTGTGCCGGTGGCGAGGTCTAGGACCGACGCGGCGTCCAGTGAGCCGAGAGAGCTGATGGTGGACTTCAGAAGCGGGAGGAGGGGGGCCACGGCGGGGACTGTCCAGACGAGGTCGTAGGACGTTGCGAAGTCATCGTATTGGGGTTTTTTGTGCTCGGCGCCTGCCATGGCGAAACCCGTCCGCTGTAATTTTGAAAGCGTGGGAGCGATCGCCTGTGTATTATGCTTCTTATTGCTTTCACCTCTCGTGGGAATAGTTTTGCTGCCTCGGAAGGATGAGGGGCTCATGCGGTGCTGGAAATGCGAGGATCCATGGCTGAACCATATTCCCTGGGCACTATGTACCTACATAAGCACTTGTGCCTAATCTGACCCAATCGGTGTTAGTAGAACAATAGAGGACGTAACGCTACCCAAATGAACCTCCAATTGTGGAACCTCGGTGATGCCACGTAAAATTGGTATGGAGGTGGTAAACGTATGGACTTTCTGTATTCTTCAAGTTCATCGACTAGTAAATCAGTTGAGGTAAGCACAATCCACATAGCGTTCGGTGTTAACGACACGTTAGTGACTATATAAAACCACCGGGGCAGGCTTGCGGAAGAGATCAAAATGAAAGCCGATTCGACCTAAATTCACAATTACTACTAAGACAGAGCTTCCGACACGTCGCGCATGACGAAGATCGTACACCAATACTAACGTCCAAGACGAGGTTGGTTCGGTTTCTGGGCTTCTATTCTACCGTGGCTTCGGAATCATCAGCAGTCGGATCAAATTCCTTCTGTCTCTTAGGCGCCACACAAGTGACCACCATCGGCACTGCCCAATACTCCTCTTCAAACGACGTCAATGGGCTGTTGTCCTGGCCCCGCTGCGTCAGACCTGGCGCCACCACCAGATACACCCTTGCCCTCCTAGCCATTGTACTAGTAAGCTTGTCGATGGCCCTCTCATCCGAGTGCAGCTTCATGACATCGTCTTGGCCTAGGCGGAAGTGGAACGGCTTTCCAGTCCGCTTGTTGCTGAAACGCCAGGTGTAACGTGGCAGCTGCCTACTCATTTCCATATCCAGCGCGATGGCTTCGTGTATGATCTTGTTCAGCTCGTTCTTGTGTCCAGCTGGACTGGACCTCATGAATAGAACGATGACCTCGCTGATTGCCGTTGCGAAAGATCCTTCCAATTGGCTCAGGTAAAGGTCTGCAGGAGCGGTGTTCGCATGGTGAATCCGCAACACCATTTCGGTTGTTTGCATCCTCCACTGCTGATATGCCTTCACCTGTTCGGGACTCGAGTGCGCAGAGTTATGAACTATACCCAAAGCACTCAGGTCTTGAGTCAAACATGTTTATGATTCTGGGTTCGCCTTACATTGAGCCAACAGGTCTTGTAATCCGCTCACGTGGCGACGAATGTCCTCGTCGCCGCCCCAGGGGATATTATCGAAGACCGTTCCGCAGAGAAACCTCCAAATAAAAGCCTCGATTATCAATGGGCACCTATTCCGTGAGTACAGATAGTCCTTGTAGGTCTCCGCTTCTGGTGTCGTAGCTTGCATGTACTGGTGAGCCCAGCCCGTTCCAAGCTGGGCCATTGAAGGTATCTGAAGCTTTCCGCGAAAGTAGTTATTGGCAAACTCACGGACTGAGTTCCTCAATACAGCCAGCATAGGTCTTATTGTTTCTGTGGGCTCCGAGTATTGCTCGCCTGTTTCGTTTAGGGCCACATGTTCAGAGTAATCACTTCTTTTCCCCAACCCGCGGTCCATCGGTTTCAGCGTAAGGCCTGCGTCTTGTACCTCTCGTAACTTGGCCTGTATCTCGCTGCATTTCAGCAGCAGGTACTCTTTATCTGTGATTGCGCGGTCTCTCTCCTCTATCTCCCGCGTCAGCTCCTCGCAAGCTGTGTCCTTGGCTTCCAACGCCGCATCCTTCCTGGCTACCTCCGCCCGAGCAAGTATGAGTGCCTTGCGAACGTGGTTGTAGTCAACCTTTGTCGGCTTTGTGAGCTCCTCTTCAAGATCGTCGGGATTCGGATCTCTTCGCTTCGGCTTCCGTCTTCGCCGTTCCTTCCCAGCACTTTCAGTATCGGATCCTCTCCGCTTTCGAGTGTTATTTGTCTCCGATGGTGGACCAGGTTCTGTGTCTTGTGGTTCGATGGAGAAGATGCGTTGTCTCCCCGCCGCCTTGGCCGACCGCGTTTTCATAGTTGCTGCGTCAGATGGACGTACTAGTGTGAGGATGTAGTTGATTAAATGTTGACAGCACAAATGTTGGTAAGTCTCACACAGAATTTCAGAGTATCGTATTTACTTGAATTACAGTTCTTATGGAGGTATAGTCAACGGGTAGAAAGGGGATCGGGTACTTCGACGGGTGGAATACCACGCCAATCTGAAACCGGTGGACGTACAAAGAGAGACGGCATGGTTGTGAAAGCGCCCGCACACCGGAGGTTCTGGTCATTGGCCGGATGTTAAATTATAGTCGACTTGAAATGTCGATGCCAAAAAAATTCGAAACCAAGTTATCGAACTATTCCCTTGTTTAAACACTAGTACGGGGTCCGCAACGCGGTGTACGGGGTCGGCTGAAATGAGTGTCCGCTTGTCGCGATGTGCAAAAATCACTTGATAGTTCATTTAGGACCAAGCGTGGCAGGGCGCACAGTTTGAAATCCAAGTCTGTATCCGCGTGTAAAGGCACCGCTTATTTGCTATGAACTAATACGCCGGCACCTAGGGGACCTGTTTGGGTGACCTAGGCAACCCGAAACGAATGCCACGATACCGCAGAACAAGCACTAGATTTACGAACCATCGCTGCATTTGAGAAAAAATTTGACAGCTGCGAAGAATTCCCTGTCATTTCAATTCGGCAAAATGCTGCTGAAGCAGAATGTGTTATTCACAAGCCTGGATATCCATTTTCTCGGGCTCGCTTCTTTCACCGTCTTCGCCTTCTCCTTCATTCTCCACGACAGCATGTCTCCGTCGCATACTAGCCGAGGTTGACGAGGATGGGCTGGCTGGTCTCTTCAGCCCTGAGGTTTGTGGTAGGGGTGTTGCAAGGTAGGGCGGCATTATCGGAGTCAAGGGGTTGCTTGGTTGTTCTCTCAGTTTTCCATGGGGCTCTGCCACTGGTACATGCTCGATGAAGCGACCGAAAAAGGTACGATGCACATTGAGGTAGTCGGGCTTGAAGTGCCATATATCCGTTGCTCTGGGTATCCGTCCAGGCGCCTTTTGAATAATGTGGGAAACGTGATCAGCCTCGCCAAGAATAAGAAACCGAAGACTAGAGTCGGAAGACTCTTTGAAGTCGTAAGGTATTTCGTAGTCGAGGCATTCTAGGCGCTGGTCAAGCCAGACTATGTCTAGATATGTGGCTAGAGTGCTAGAGGCGTGACGCGTCGCATTGGCTTCCCATTCCCTAACCCATTCGACGAGGCTTCTCATACCTAAAGTTCGGTCGACGGTGGAGCAGCAGCTAGATGCCAATCGGCTGTCTGGTCGGAACTGGACCGTAACATATGGTGATTGTAGCCTGCTGCAGACGGAGATGGCCGTGTGAATGAGGCAAACACATGGGGAGCAATAAATGTAAAGATTGATGAGGGGGAGCTTGGCCTGAATAAACGCATCTTGCTCGGGAGTGGCTTCCTGATTGGAATCTGTCGACCCCAATTTCAACAGATCGTACAGTTTGCCGGATTCAACTTCGTCCCGAATCGCTTTACTGACGTTGATTGCGCGATAGACAAGGTCTCCCAGCGTGTTTCGGCGAGTTCCACTGCGACTGGATACATCCCATTGAGGCGTTACAAACCCATAGGCCACTTCCATTTCCGCGACTTGGGACCCAAGCAAACGGACATCACATGGTTGATTAGTAGTTTGCCTGCGACAAGGGCTGGTCAAAGCAAAATACTTTGCGCGGGATTCTATTTCTGACAGATGAGACTCTATCTCAGAATTAGTCTAATAACCCAGACGAGGGTGGAAGATTCCTTTCAAGAGATTGTATTTTCAGGGCAATAAAAGGTGGCCGTACCCGGTACTGATGCGTCATGGTCCCATGACGTTGTTCCTAGGTGTACTGCCGGGATGTTCTCTACATCCCGTATTTGCTCCGCAACTGTCCTGCGATCGAGGGTCCCGGCCTCAGTCGAAGCTTTAGCAGACCTCGCAGCCTCGAAGTACACCGGATAGTTCTCAGTGGCCTCTTCGACGATGGCCAAGCGGCTGACGTCGAGGATGGATTCGATGTCTTCGATTATCACCTGGTCCAGTACCTCCCGGCCGATGTTGATCAGCTCAAAGAGGCGATCCACGAAGTGACTCAGGTCGATGACGAGTTCTTGGAACTTTTCCCGCTCGTGAATAGCCCATTTGGTCCTCGCAGCCGGGCTCCCGCGGGAAAAGCCTTCCAACCTTGTCGCATTCCGAATCACAAATCGGGTTGCGGAGGGCTTGAATTTGGCCAGGCTCTTCGCACTGATATAATCGACGACTCGAGATAGGGGTGAGTCCAGTGTTCGTACTCCATATGAGGTCCGTAGTTTGTCCGAGTCGGTCAGGAGCTCCTGGATCTGACCGAGGATCTTCTTGATGAGTTCTGCTACGCGCTTGTCCAGTAACTGCGAGTTGCGATGACTGGCAGAGAGAATGCCAACATTCTCCCCCCAGATCAGCAGCCGTGTCTTTTCGATGTCGAGCTTCAGCAGTACGACTTCGATGTCCCTGGTTGCACTCTGGTAGAGCTCAAAGTATCGGAAAGCGTCGATACAGGAAGTGAAAACGCCTGCTACTCCGATGACGAAGGCTGGGATCTCTAACAAACCGCCGGACATGGTATCTAGAAGGGAAATTATCTATTGGTATTTAATTGCAGTTTTTTCGAGCGGATCAGGACAATTTTGAAGGAGGAGTCTAGGGTTTTAAGAAAATGAATGCACAGGGTTGACGGGAGGGCTGGGAGGTTTAATCCCCCGAGTTGGTCGTGCTGGCCACGCACAGCTTGGGGCAGCAGTTCAGCCTGAACGGTGCCGTGTCTGCCTTGGCGTCTGGGACACGCCACCTTCTCGTGTTGCTGGCGAAACCCTAGCCACAGAGATGTCTTAAAAAGTGTCTCGGAAGTGAATTACTTACCTAGGCAGTCTGTCAGCACCACAGGTCGCCTTCTTGGACCTGCTCTAGACTGTATGGCCCAAGTGGTGCTGCTAGATGACGCTTCCTGAGACGGCTTACCTACTGACTGCTGGCGCAGGAGACCGCTCGGCCAAAAGACCATAATAACCAATTCGACTCATTGGTTATTTCCAGCAGTCTATAAGCCCGTACCGTCACACTTCCGCTCATCTTGGAGACACACGACCATCTTGTCACTATACAGCCATGATTTGTGGCCCGGCTTCTGGCACAACATAGCAAGTATGAAGTGTATAATACTCAATAATCACCCAATGCTATTCAGCAGTGGCGTGTAGTTCCAAATCAACAAAATCTACAGATTTGTCAAACTGCAAATTCACTATACTCAACTTCTATAGCTATTTACTGGTAGATACTTCCATGAGAACTTGAAGTAAAGTTAGAATATTTACGACTTTATCGTTGGGTGCCACCAAAGCATTTTGCACGGCCATGCACCTGACTGTGTGATTGCGGAACAAAATCACTAGGAAGAGCAAGAAAGGAAGCCCAGAGTATCAGGTTACCTGCAAGTCCGAGCCTAAATGCAATTGATTATTCTATAGTACATCTGACCCACCGTTGATACACAGTGCAAGCCACAAGTAGCGCACAAGGTTAGTGCTTACTCTTTGTTTTCCAAACAAACAAAGGTGTACTCTCTTCAGTCTACCCTGTATTGACAACTGAGTTCCGGGACAATTCATGCTCAACTTCACAACCACATGAATTGGCCATGTTTGCCAAACAGGCTCTGCCATTAAGCCACTACCGCGGAAAAGACGGCGATACTATCACATCGATCGTGTGGCTTCAATTACACATGCCAAAATCTTCAGGCCATTATCATAACATCATGCTTCACGTCCAATATTCCCGAAGTGTATCCCAATAACCGATCCCCAAACCCCTTTCAGTGTATCAGAAGCTATTCCTCCTCTTAGGCGGTTCCGAAACAAACACATGCCGGCCGTCCCGAAGCGCGGCACGCAAATCGGCTGCTAGCTGGCGCAGCGCCCCGCGCGCATCAGGCCCCTTGTACGAGAACTCCGCCTCGCTGTCATACGCATCCTCTCCGACGATCTTGAGCACCTTGAAGTGCACCGAGTCCGGCATGGCCTCAACATCCTCGCCGAACTTGTTCATGTGCCAGGCGCCGAGGCCGCCGAAGCCTGTGATGTTGACCTCGCGCAGCTCATCAACCGGCATGGCTGCGAGCCTGTCCACGAGTTGGATCCACCGGTCCACCTCAACCTTGACCTCGTCGACCTCCTCGTCGTTGTTGTCGTCCATAGCAACGTTCTGGTAGTGCAGGTTCAGGTTGCGCAGGTCTAGCCTCACCAGCGTGGGGGAGACCTTGTTGAGGAGGCGCGTCAGGTTCGCAGGGAGGATGTCTTGGCTGGCGAGGTGCAGTTCGCGGAGGTGTGGGAGTGAGATTGGCGGCGGGGATGTGAGGGTGTTTGCAGCATTTGTGGGCGTCATCAACCACTGCGGCTGTCGGTTCTCTTCATCATCATTCTCGCTGTCATCGTCGTCCGCGAGCGCGTTGCCCTTGCCTTTCGGGCTCCAACTCAGCCACTTCCAGAACTCGCCTCTTTCCGCCGGGCTGTCAAAGGACGCCATGTGACCCGTGAGATGAGCGATCCGTAGTTTCTCTAGCTTTTTGGGCAGACCGAGGAACCGACGGAGGTGGCACGTCCTGCAGGTCGCAGGGTCGCCGGGAGAGGGATAGAGCGTCCTGTTGTTCACCTCGAGATCGAGCTCCTGCAGTCCCTCGATAAACGGCACCAAGGTCTGCTCGAGAAATGTGGGGATGACGAACGCGTCGTCATCCACACCCCAGGTGTGAGCCTCCATGTAAGATCCGTTCTCCTTCCCTGTAAATGTGAAGCTCTTGGGCCGAGTGCCTGACTTTGCCACTGCGCCCAGGACCGTCTGCATGACAGTGACGCATTGCATGTCTGGCGGTTGCTGCCGTGGCGGCCTCCCTTCCTCGTATCCTAGGCTCCTGAGCACAGTCTTGAGGCCATAGCCTCCGTCGATGACCGCGTGATGCCCATCCTCGATATTCCAGATCTCACTGTCGTCGAAACACTCGACGCCCACGCCCTTGAGGTTGGGCAGATTCCGAAACGCTTCGCTCAATGTGTCGCGGTCCCACCCGCAGGCTAGCATGCTCGACTGCTCGGCGTATGCCTTGTAGATCGCCTCTATCGAGACATTTGGTGCGGGCGGCGGGCTGGACTCTAGCAGCTCCGTGCTGACGATGACGGTCTCCAGGTAGGGGCTCAGGCGGGACTCGGAAATGGCCAGTAATGTGCTGAGGCTCAGGTGGCCGCGGAAGAATTTTCTGCGGCCGAAGAACTTCTTCGCAAAGTATGGGAATGTGTAGTCGTGCACCTGTCGGTTCGCCAGGCGGAGGTTGCCGTAGTCCTTGATGTCCAGCTCATCCGCGATGCACGCCAGGATCTCCGCCGGGACCTCCAGGAGCTTGGACGTCATGTCTGCCGACTTCGCCTGTGCTTTTTTGGATTTGAACTTACGCCGAAGCTTTTTGCACCACTTCATTTGATGAAGGGCCCCTTTGATATATCCGGCGAGGGGTCGCAGGAGCCTGATTAAGAGGTCCTGCGGGTCCGGTGAGGTGACGTTGCCCGAAAAATCAGACGGGGTCAGGGGTGGTGCCTCGCTGTTGGTTCCTATAGGACAAAGCCACACTCTGCCTGCATGAGGTAGCCCGCCAACCGACCACAGCCCGCCTCGGTGCCTACAAGCCGCAGGGCGATGCGCCCACCTGCAGATCCGGCCAACGTTGGACGTGCAGCCAGCGAAAGAGGTGCGAGAACGGTGCTGCTCGGCCACAATCGACGGATATGCCGGTCATGATGAGGCCAATGATTTCTACGACAGTTTTTCTACACCCTTAGGCGCATATGACATCGACAATATCGTTATGTGCACCCCTGATTTGGCCTCAGTAATCCGGCCAGAGCTTAGGCACGAGGGCCTCATGGGCCCGTTACGGAGTACAACGCCCGGCCCCGCTTTTGCCAAGGTGCTGACGGTCGAAGAACTGGCCACAGCCGTCAACGTCAGCCAGATTAACCTTCTGACTAAGGAGTTTTCCCGTAGCAAAGCCTCCTACTGTACACTTTCGCGCGGAATATCCCTCAAAGGTTTATCCCCCTGTAGCACACCTCTCCTTCCGATAGGACATCTCCCTGGGTCATCCTCATGTAGGACACGCTCAAGTGCTACCACTAGACAACACCTGATCCTCGTCTCATGGCCTCGATCATCTGCTCGCTGACCAGATGGCTCATTCCCCTGATCATTCCCCCAAGGCATTCTGGGTCGTCGAGCCAATTGAGGCGCACCTCGTCGAGGTGAGAGCCGCCCTCCCTGAACTTCATGAGATCTAGGGCTCCTTGGCTGTCTGCATGAATCAGGAAGCAGAACTTCAATGCCGTGAAAGCAGAGCGTTTTCCCTCCTGCTGCTGCTCGAGCCAGCGCTCATTCTGCCCGATGTTCCTGATCACCCTGACAAGCCTCTCGAGCCTCAGCATAGCCGTCCGAAACACATTGTCATTAAGCTCAGGCTCAGACGGACCCCCGGGCGAGGGGTCCGGGACGCCCTTGAGGAACAGCCTCTGTGACTTGGTGATCACCGCATCGAAGTGAGTTACCATGGCAGCCTCGATAGCGAATGACGGCCGGTAGAAGCCGACAGACCTCAGGCTGTCAAGCCAGTAGAGCACGTCCAGCTGCATGGACTGCTCCGCCACGAAATCATCCTCTGGCGCGCTGCGGTACGGAAACGCAAAGTGCTGGATGCGGCCGAGGTCGGGCGTACACCGCACACCAGGAACGCCAGGGCGACCAAATCCAAGCTCACCCTGGTAATCTGTGTAGTCCAGGCCGTCCAGGCTGATCCAGTCCGCGTCGTAGCAGAAAGGGCGGATGGTCCCCAGGTTGACACAGCCACAGCCGTCGATCCAGTGGAAGTTGAAGCATGAGCTGAAGCTCGGGTGCCGCTTCAGCTCCGCCCTGGCGTCTGGGTGGCAACGGAGTACATCTCGGATCCCCTGGGTGGCATCTGCGAGAGCGGCGGACGGGGTCAAAGTCAGGACTGCGTCTCCGTCGTGTGAGTGCCGCATCAGTTCGCGGATGTCGCGGACGAGCTGGTCGGACGGATGGACGAGGTGCGCGTGATGGAATAAGCCGGACGATAGCTGGCGGTATCTCGTTCCTGCGATCAGGGGCATCTTCTTGAAGGTGAAGTTGAAGACTGTGGGGCTGCGTGCCCTGGCGGCCGGAGCAGCGAGATTCCAGATCTTGGATCGTAGCTGTGGTGGGAGTCTCTTGAATGGTCTGAAGGCGGCGCATTCTCCCAAACGCAGGGGTTTGCTGTTGGCGTAGGAGACTATGGGGCCAGAGTGGTAGGACATATCTCCATAGCCAGGGAGGTAGTGGTTTTCACAAAGACGCGTCTGCTATGAGTTAGCCCGTTGTCCTTTGCGCCCGCAGGATCTGGAGCACACAGTTCTCTCACATCAGGGATGCCGATAATAGAGTTCACCGTCTCGAGAGGCTGGTTGTTTTGGATTGTCGGGACATCTGTGGGGGCAACCTCGTTGACCAGGTCCACGATCAATGCCCAATTGTGGAGGCTCCATTGCTTCAGACCGAGTCCTTAGGGAAACTCTGAAGCGTCAACTTCCTCTTTTGCCATGTCAAGAAGAGCTTGTCGGTCGAAGACATCTCCTGGATGGAGGCTCCTTCCGTCCTCCGTCTCCATATTCGGTAATTCCTTCTCGAAGGCTATGACATTCAATGATAAGTACACACTAGCGAGGTCGCGGGCGTTGGTTGTTGTCGACAAGTGTTGCTGTCGTGTTGCCAGGGAAGACAAGGCGCGCATGCTTATGACGCATCAGGCGTGGTCGCGACGCGCTTTGAAGGCAGAACTTCAACATTCACTGTTGGGTTGCCAGGGCACGCATCCAGCCTGCTATCATTGTCCGATAAGAGGAAAACAACATGTGGTGCGTTGCCAGGTGCAGCACACTATGCCAACCAGAGGCCGGGCTGAGACGCGAGCTGTGAAGTAGGTCTCAATCACATCAAGAGCCATTCACTCACACCGCAACCATAGCAAGAGAGAGCATTGGCAATTTGCCGCTCCTCAACAGCTGTGCCATTACCTACTGCTATGCGGGTTTGAGCAGCTCGTTCTTACCTACTTCCATCCACTTCATCAGCGTTGGTCAACAACAAGTGATCACGGCATAAAAAAAGAGTTTGGATTAAATCAAGAAGTTTGAACAGGCAAAAGTACAAGCGACTCGTGCATTCTTCAGGGCTGCTTCCTCTACTAAGTACCTACAGACCACTACCTGGCCAGCTTTGTAGAGGTTCTAGTCATGTTAGCCTTTCTAAGATACCAAGTCTGAATCTCGATAGCATACTCTATTACCTCGGTAGTAGAGTGTACTGCAAACTTTGAGACAAGAGTCGCTTATACAAGAGTCTTTGATACAAGAGTCCTTGATACACGGAATAATTGTTTCATTGAATCGAAGATATTTTATTCTCGGAGACAAGTGCTAGCTATTCATTTGAAGTCGAGTTTGAGAGAGCCGCCTCACACCAGCCGCCTTCAAAATGGGTCATGAGAAGAGGCGCAATAAAAACTGCTGGCATCGTTCATGTCACCTTGACCTTGATAATGGGGCATCACTGGCCAAGGACACATGAGTCTGGACCCTTCTATCCCATTGATAGGGTTCATCGTGCCGCGAAGGTAATCTGGTTCCCGCCCCTTCTCAACCCAATCCACGAGGGCATCGAATGCATCGACTGGATATGCCCCTGTTCCATTCCCGCAATGCGCAACACCAGGGGCCAAGAACACTCGATAAAAGTCATTTACGCGCCCATTGCCACCCATAAAACTTTCCACGTTCTTTCGGTAATGGAGGGTAGCGTCCACGGGGATATAGTCGTTGGCGGTACCATGATATGTAAGCAGTTTATGACCCTTGTTTCTGAATGCAGACAGGTCTGGCACATCTGTTCCGATGATTCCGCCGTACTCTGAGGCGGATTGTGCGAAAAGTTCGGCGAACTGCTCGATCGTTGTGATGGTTGAGACGTTGAATCCGGGATCCTTCTTGAGGAATATTCGTATCCAGTCGTTCCAGAGGCGCTCGTTCGGCGGCTCGGTAACAACGACTCCCGTGTAGCCTATTCCCCAGGGATATGATGGGAAAAGCGGCGTGCCCTGTGATGTGAAAGGGCCCTCGTGGAAGCTAGCCACAACGTCCGCATCCTTGGCACTGATGGTGACCGGCTGGCCATCGCAGTCAATAATGGTCCCAACCATACTGTAAGGATCGAAATCACAGGCGATATAGTCGGAAATTACACCGGCCAAAACCCCATCAAGACGATCGCAAGCGGCTGTCGAAGTATCGGTAAACGTCGACCAAATGCAAGCCAATGGAGCGTGGCCCTTCCACCTCTGCACGAATTGGCCCCAAGCAAGGGACACAAAGAGGCCGCCCCACTGGATAGCCGGCGCGTTGGCAAAAATACCGTCAAAGTCGTCGGGGTATCGCTGGGCGAGCATGTAGCCCTGGCGCCCGCCCTGCGAACAGCCGTCCCAGTAGGAATGATGTGGCGGCCTCCCATAGAAGCTCGTCGCCACGCCTTTCCCCAGCACAGCAAGATCG
Source organism: Diaporthe longicolla (assembly GCA_000800745.1). Taxonomy (NCBI): domain Eukaryota; kingdom Fungi; phylum Ascomycota; class Sordariomycetes; order Diaporthales; family Diaporthaceae; genus Diaporthe; species Diaporthe longicolla. Next base: position 120,445 of record JUJX01000060.1, read on the forward strand.
TGAAGTGAGCGGGAAGCAAACATGGAGAGCCGACCCAGGTCTACAACGCCACTCTTCGTGACCATATCGTCATATACAAGTCCTTCCGAGTCAGAGACATTGCCCCCGGTTGTGATGGCCGCCGCGTATCCCTCTTGCACGGCGGTCCCCAGGCCCCGAGTGCCTGGGTACCCAGCAAGCCATTTGCCGCCCCCGACGCCCTTGAACCTTCCGTTCCAGCCTTGCAGCGGCAGCCAGATCTCGAAGTCGACCGGGTCGCGATCTTCGGGGTAACGCAGCGATATGTTGACGTTACAGATGTTGAGGCCATTGACTAGCTCGAACGTGAGTGTAGGCTGCTGGAGGACAGGCCCGCTGACGTTGTGGCGCTCAATGGCGGCGAAGGAGGATATCTTTGCACCCGTGACCTCGGGCTGGGGGATATCGCTGCACCGTACTGCTTCCGAGTGCTCTGAGAGCCCTGCACTGGCGACGGCAGCGGAGATGACTGCGAAACAGGAGACCGAAGAGATACGCATCTCTTCAGACAATGAATAAATGGGAGTGATCGTGAATTTTGCCTTGCCAAGTTAGGATCAAACAAATTAGAGCAAATTGTCGGTCGAAAAATAGATTGATGAAGGGTTTATTGTATTCCTAAAAGCAAAAAGAAGGGTGTCTACGGGTGGCAGAACAGGCCTGTCTTGTACGCACTCCTGCTTCATACGCCACGGTTTGGTCCTTTTCGCTTCCAGCATCCGTCACAGGATACACCTAGAGAGAGGATGTGCCGCATACTCACAGCAAGGGGCCCCATCCTCCTGTCGGTGTCGTGATTTATAAGCACGTATCGAGGAGTGATGCCACGATTCGGGTGAAGATGTGCCAACAACTCCCGGAGTTAAGGCGGCCAGACGGACGTAGTCCGGCAACAGGATACTCTTACGCCCGTGTCCATAAAACTATGCATATTGACCGTCATGATTAAATGGGGTGATGTGACAAGCAGCAGTGATTGCTTACTCTCATCTCAGGGAGGGACGGGGGAAATGGGGGTGAAGAGAGCTTTTACTTACTGCCCTGGTGACTCGAGATTTCTGTCACACCGTGTACAAGACCACTTCAGAGTGTTGGAGAAGATGAAAAGTTCAAAGGTTCACTCTGATTGAAGGCGCTGTATATGGCTACGGCTGTGTATGGAATAGAAACGGAACCAGTTACTCTGATCCACATGCATCTTATCAAAGGGAACTGATTCCTGGGCATTTCGCAGAACAGCAAAAGTAACTGGCTTTCTTAAAGAGATCGGAGATTCGCACAGAGAAAAACGGAGGGTACACAGGTACAAGTACAGCCCCTATGCGCCAACCTTAATTTATACTATAGGCGCCCTATACAAAACAATAAAACACAGTCATTCACTATATATATCTATTACTATATATATACTACTATCGTTGCTTCTACTTACTCCTATCGTTTCTTCTACATTAGTATTTTAGTAATAACACTCTACCTATTATTATACCTAAAGGTAGGTATAATTAAGGATTAGCAATATCACTATAATACTAATAAATTTAATTCTAACTAATAATTATATATTTCTAATAGTAATATAATTAATTAAAAGAGGAATTTAGTCTATATTATTAGTTATAGATAGTTAGTAAAGGAGTATTATTTAGTAGGTAAAGGGGGATTACTAGGTCTATAGGTAGGGGCTATAAAAAGCACTGGTGTAGGTAGTGTATGTGTGAGTTTACACTGAACAGAGCGCTCTGATTAGCTGTAGTGTAGGTGTAAATAACATACCTGTGTACCCTCCGTTTTCTTCTGTGCGAATCTCCGATCTCTTCTTAAATACTTGGGTACTCATCCGGGGTAGACTGCTTCATGGCAACCGATTTGCTGGGGTGGTATTGAGAGTCAACAGCGGAACAACATAGTATTTTTACATGCACGAGCCAGGGACTTCAACGAGTGTTCAACTGCAATGAGTTCAAGAGTACGCTTTCCATTTTTTGGGCATATCACCCAGTCTTGGTTTATTACGTTGCGATATTTTACCCCCCGAATTCGGCTCTACCTTCCCTGAGGGTAGGTTACATGCTTCGAATATCTGGGTTTACAGAAGATTTAAGCATCAAAAGGACGAATGATGACCTTCTCCCCAGACACTCCCTTCTTGTTCTTGGCAAGGGCCTCCTCAATGTTGGCCAAGCCACCGCTCACAACAAGAGGCCTATTTGGCACGAAACGGCCCTTAGCAATGTACCCATCCTCACCGCCCAGGGCCTTGCACATAGGCTCAGACAGATGGCGCAGGTGAGGCGCGCTCCCGAGGCCGAGAACCTGCTTGACGGCGGCCTTTGGCTCCTGCGACTGGCCCAGCTCCGAAGCCTCGGCGTTGACGCCCTGCACGGTGACGACGTGGCTGTTCTCCGTCTTGGTGGCGGCGAGGACCTTGACGCCCAGAACCTGGGTGTCCTTCTCGGAGATGGCGTCGAACACGAAGGCCAGGGGCACGCCGCCCAGCGCGGCCTTGAAGTCCTCCTCGCTGTTCTGGGTCGAGCGGTCGAGCACGACGTCGGCGCCCAGGGCCTTGATGTGGTCCAGGTGCCTCGCGCTGGCGTTGGTGACGATCTTGTCGAACCCGGAGATCTTGGCCAGCTGGACTGCGTACTGCCCGACCGAGGAGCTGCCGCCCAGGATCACGACGCCCTTGCCCTTGCCGGCCTGCTCGCCGCCCTCGGCCCAGGGGGCGGTCAGCCCGTGGCCGCTCTTGTCATAGAATGCAGTTACCACCGCGACGGTGGCGACCGAGACGCCGCCGGCCTGGTCGTCCGAGATGCTCTTGGGTGTCTTGGCGACGAGCTCAGCGGGCATCTTGACGTACTGCTGGAACGTGGAGGAGTCGTATTTGCCGATGATGCCCTGGAAGAAGACGCGGTCGCCCTCCTTGAAGTCGGTCACGCTGGAACCCACGGCGGCGATCTCGCCTGCTGCGTCACTGCCCAGGACGGCGGGGTAGTCCTTGATGAAGACTTTGTAGTCGCGTATCTTCCAGTCGACCGGGTTGATCGCCGTGGCCGTAACCTTGATGGCGACCTCGCCGGCCTCCAGGGGAGGCAGAGAGCGGTCCTGCACGGCGTGCTGAGCGCCAGGCTCGGGCACGACGGCAGCTTTGAAGGTATCAGGGACGCCCATTGTGTGAAGTGGTGGATAAATAATTATCAGGTGAGGGAATACGCGTAAAGTTTTATGGCTTGGTCGTTAGGCTTTCATGTACAAGGGAGACACTACAAGTGGCTGAACCAGCTGGTGAAGGTTTTATACACGACTCAGGCTACTATTTGTCAGCGTAAAAAGTTAGAGTTGATTCCATCGTCCACTAAAGACATGACGTCAGCGAGACTCGACGACGTGGAATTTACGCTGTATTGTTGCACAACTACACGATTATCGTGAGGTTTTGCACATGTGTAAACCCAACCTGAAATTTGGGCTGGATCCTCGCCCGGGCAAATAAACTTATGACAGATATGTGCTTACCCGGGTCAGCACTAAGGCAGGCGTGGCAGAGCGCTAAGCTTCTGACCGGAATCCATTGATTCCCAGGGGCGGCGAAGACCACCGGTACCCTCGGGATCGAGACCGGGCATGGCTGTGAAGACTCGTACCCAAGGCTCGAATATGAACGTCCGAAGTTGTTATGTTAGCCCAGTTCTGCTTAAGTGTCACGCACAGGCTTCAAGTTGGCTACACCAGATTGGGTAAAATCACTACTAAGCCTAGACAAGGTCCCCTCTTCGACATCTCAAGTCGGTTCTGTTGTCCTCGGTCACCATGAATTACGTAGCCCCCCTCGGCATGAAATCCAGAGCAGCCCTCTACACCTAAATCAAGTGTAACTTAGTCTGATGATATTCGTTATGCCTGGAAGAAACCAGCTGGCGGCATTGTAAAAGCACGACGGGGACGGATGTCACTACAGGCGTCTTGGCTGCCTGCCGGGCCCACTGCTGTAGCTGACCACCCTGCGCTGAGCTGAGCTGCTACAGACACTTTAGACCGGGAGGGCAGAATTTTCAACTTACATACACTGAGTTCTCCATCATATCATGCTCCACAATACAGGGACTAGCGATGCCAAGAAAGCGCCACAAGGCTGCTGGACGTGTAAAAGTATGGATCAGAATCGCTCGTCGATGACTTACAGATATGCTGACCGGGATACCAAACAGAACGCAAGATTGGGTGCGACAGAAGCACACCTCATTGCAACAACTGTATACGGACAGAGAGGCAATGTGCGGGTTACGGTCTACGCTTGAGCTGGCCTGGCCATCACAGTAACAGGCGCAAAGACTTCATCATCTGCAATGTAGCAGGCCTCGACAGTGCCGAAAAGCAGTCTCAACGTCGGGAGCGTATGTTTTTAAACTTTACAAACAGGGATTTCCAGATTGCAGAGAAGCGCCTCACATGGCATCGTTTCATGCAAAGAATCTCTACAAAGCCGGCCACTTCTCTCTCGCTTCACTCACCCGTGGTTGGCGAAGACGCTACACTGTTGACGTATTGTGTGTGCCTGCTCTCTGACTCTTTTTGTTCTTCGACTAATACAATTCTGCAGACGAGCAAATCATAGCGCCAATGTGCTCAACCACTCGGGTACTAAACGGCTTTCGACATCATATTCTCTCCATAGCACTGTCCTGCAGGGACACCTCCACGAAAGCCTTGTGCAGCTCGCTTCTGGCCATTGCAGCACATCACCGGCAGAGACCGGGTGCCGCACTGGCCCACAAAACACAAGCCCTGAACGGCCTTCGTAAATCTTTTGCAGAAACATCAACTGGTGGGCCGGACCTGACCGCTGAGGCTCAGCTAGCTACTAGCATGATGCTGTGCATGTACGATGTGAGTTTGAGACCTGTGATGAGGTGGGCGGGTCCGGTTAACCAAACCCGTCAGGTTTTCGATGAGCAAGGCCCTGTTCAATTCCATTTTCACCTGAAAGGCGCAAAGACCATTTTAAGCAGCATGACTCCATCCCAACAAGAGCATCCGGCATCCCAATTTCTCATTGCATTGTTGCTTTATTATGATGTTCTGAGCAACTTCGCACAACCTTCACGAATTATTCGAGATGAGCCGAGCGTAACAGGGTACTCGAATTTTCGCCCAGACCTGGTGAGTTTGGCGCATGCGCATGCAAAGCCTACTTTACTTTGCTTACATATACCAAAGGTGGTCGGCCTTCTCGGCTGCTCGACCGAGGTTTTTGAAAGCATCTCATCGATCAACGAGATGCGGACAAGGATATCCGACCCGGATGCTGAACAGAACGTACTGGATGAGACCTTCCAACGAAGACTTGTACTGGAACGGAAGCTGCAAAGTGCGGAGCAACAGCTAAGCCTGGACGAAGCCGCTGTGTCTACGAAGGCGCAAGTCAAGACTGCATCGGCGAGTGCAGAATTGTATCGTTTGGCGAGCCTGTTGTATCTCCAGCGGGTTGTACCTTACACCGGCGACGAGGTACGAAGGGCCAGCTACATGCGCCAGGCGTTCGCGGCGCTGGCCGAGGTTCCAGTAGCCACAGGGCCATGGCCAGTCTTCATAGTAGCCTGCGAGGCACGTACGGACGAGGAGCGCTTTTATATCCTCGAGACTCTCGACCGGATGGACAAGGTCCGAAACGTGGGCAACGTCCGCGTCATGCGCGCCATCTTGGAGACGATCTGGAAGCAGCGGGACTTGCAGGAAACTTCCGACACCATCGAGAGGAAACAATGGTGGCTCTGCGCCGAGAGCGGCGTTGCGGTCCCCTGGTTTGTGTGACACAACAACGGGGACGTGAGTCACTGGAGAAGCACGTGATGCTCGATCGCGTCCTCCTGTCATTTACGGAGGCCGTGTGGGGCCAAGAAACCGGCGCCGGCCGGGTGTTGCGGGAGACGGGGACACAGATGACAGATCCAACCTCCGCCAACCGCTACATGCCGACAGTGTTCTCCGCGGAGCAAGTAAAGAAAATAAAGTATAAATAGTGTCCAGGAGCAACGAGGAGGATTATGGCCTTAGATGACCACTTCGACTCTCTAAACCAAATTATTCGTAACCTCCACAGCCTCCCTCCACTACAACTTTCAAGGCCACACGATGTCCTCCCCTTCGCCCATCAACGATGTCCCACAGCACATCCAGCAGCTCCTCTCAGAGCTGCACGCCAAGTCCCTACAGCAGGAGGCCACCATCTCCAAGACCGGCAAGGTATTCTCATCCCACGTCATCGGCGACCTCGAGGACCAGCACGGCCCGTGCGCCAACCCGGAGTTCGACAAGCTCATGCTGGACAAGTTCATTGCCCTGGACGAGGACAAGTGCCACTTCGCGTACCAGCTCATTACGGCCATGGGCGCCACCAACGTCGTCGAGGCCGGCACCAGCTTCGGCGTCAGCACCATCTACCTGGCCCTCGCTGTCGGCAAGGCCAAGGCTGCGACTGGCAAATTCGGGACGGTCATTGCGACGGAGAAGGAGGCGCAGAAGGCGGGGATTGCCCGCGGGTACTGGAAGCAGTGTGGTCCGTCTGTCGAGCAGGAAATTGATCTGAGAGTGGGGGATCTGCTTGAGACACTGAAGGAGGGGTTGCCGCAGGTCGACCTACTGCTGCTCGACAGTGAGTATTCCATTTCCTACTGCGATGAGAAAAGAATGGACATTTTCTAATAAATGACGTAGTCTGGTCTGCTCTGGCTTTGCCGACACTCAAAGTCGTCCTCCCCCGTCTGCGGAAGGGCGCGGTTATCCTGACAGACAACACCATCTCTGGTGCTGCGGGGTACAAGGACCTGCTCGCCTTCCTGAGGGACCCACGGAATGGATTTCAGAATATGACTCTTCCGTTTACGAACGGGCTGGAGATGAGTGTGTACTTGCCAGGATCGGGATAGATACATGTCAAATTGAATTGGTCTGTGAGAGCTGCAGGTCTATATCTCTTCGTAGCTAAATTTGCTAGATTGTAGCTCGTGCATTTCTAATACTATGCGAAACTGTAATCTCGCCCTGTGATGGAAATATAACGTTGATGGATGAGTAGACGTGGGACATGAGGACGTGTAAATAGTGATGTCTGGTTGCCCAGGTAGCAGCCTCGACGGCAGACTGCATGTACCTTTGTCAATATCACGCACAGCCCCACTGGCAAAGCGACAGCAGACCTCATGGCCTATATGAAAGGCCGGGCTGCGAAGCTCAGTCTGACTGAGGAGTACTTTCACACCGACCAATTCGGCAACCGCGATGCATTTGTCGGGGATGCGGATATCGGTCGTGAGTTTAACGAGTAGTTTCCGGACGTGTTCGACGCTTTCTGCGGTTCTTTCGGAAAAGCGGGTATGGTGATGGGTGTGTCCAGTATTTTGAAGTCGGAGAGGCCAGACGTTCGAGGTTGTCCTCCTTGAACCCAAATCGGCCGCTCTTTTGACCAATGGTCGAAGCGGGTCACATGGTGTTGATGGGAAATGCACCTGGCTTCATCTCGGCTCATGTCGACGAAATTCTGTATGATGAGGTTCGAACCGTCAGTGAAGATGATGCTCGTTCTATGTGTCGTCGGCTGGCTAGAAAAGAAGGCAATCTTCTGGCCTGAATATTACAGCAGCTGGCCGCGCAGCTACGACCCCCTCGCCAGGATCAAGGGTCTCGGGAAGCTCGCCGAGGTTGCGGGGAAGAAATGAGGGTGAAATATTTATTCACACGGCGGCTCGCAGCACTTGGAGTACTGGCACATGCTTACTCCACCCATGCTGCAGGCTTCGGAGTAGTTTTAAGCACACACCGGTCTGGCGGAAGTCACTTCGTCTCACGTCCAGATGATCCCGACATCCCCTTCACCTGGGCATCATCACCTGATACCTAGTCGAGCTCACTTCGGTGACACGCTCCCCATCAGCACGTGTATATCGATAAAGAAGAATCATAGAATTCGTCAAAACACGCGGTACGCACGAGTTTACGATGCCTTCAGCCGAAGAGGCGTCACCGTCCCCTCAGGCCCCGCGGCCGGTCCAAGATGAGGAAGCCGGAGACCGCCGGCATTCATACACCGGCCCTAATAGGAAGAAACGGATACGTGTAAGCAGCTTCCTGGTACTTTTCACTGCAGGTATTCAGAGTAGAGGCAGCTGGTATCTTAACGGCCGGTGTCAAAGCTTGCATGAAGCGCAGTCGTTGAGTTCAGGTTTCGAGACAGGCTACACCTAATTCTACCCTGTTCTTGCAAGCGAATTATTTCCGAGTCCTTCCATAGTTGACTGTTTATGCTGCAGAATTGGACGGCGGACGATCGCAAGGTACACAGTATCTTTGAGAAGGAACGCCGAGATGACTTTCGGAAGAGCCTTCTGGTGAGTAGAAGCAGTGATTCCATAATTATTTCGACGCTCAATCTCGCAAATTGCTTTTACGTGAAAGGTGACTTCGGATTTCTCACCTGCCACAGAGCTTGGCCGATCTCCTACCGTCTCTTGCAGGATGCAAGGCTCAGACCATTTCCAAACACATGGTTGTGGACGAGAGTATCAAGCACATCGCCGCGCAGAACGAGCGATTCAGCGAAGCCCTGAACCACATTCAGGCCCTCATTGAGGAACGAGACGATCTCATTTCTGAGGTGAACCAGTGGCATAACCGCATGGGAATGGCCGCAAAGCAGTCAACCACGGTGGCAGACGACTTTGTTCGACAGTGGAGCAGCTCCGAGTCGTTGCCACCAGTAGCGGCAGCAGAGTCAGGAGGACCAGCCAACCAACAGCAAGGGTTAGATTCCTTTGACGGCGGCCAAGATCTGTCTTTGACCACAACCTTTCCTGATGTCGCTGCTATCGGGGAGAGCACTTCACATAACAGCAGTGACGCTGTGATTACCATGTTACCGGCCACCGTTCCCCTGGTTGCACTCCCCGGCGACGGCTTGACTGAAGTCGACGTCCAGGCGGCAACGGCACCGGTGCCGTCGGACCAGGTTGAATATTATCAGGAACTCCGAGTCCCTCCCGGACTTTGTAGGAGCGACGCGACTATCCAAGGCCTCCAGCTCGGGACAACGCCTCCTGAGAGCCACCTCCTCATTCCCGCGCAGCCGCAAATGAACGCGCAGCCCCGCGCCCCCGAAGTCGGTGCATATATCCTCAATACTATGTCGTCTGACTTTGGACTGCACAATGTCCTGCCGCATTTCAGCCAGCCATCGTATAACCTCAACAATAACTATGCTGTCCCGCATTCCCTTGGGGATGAACGGAACTTGAATGGTGAAATGGCGTTGTGGGAATTTTGACACGAGCACTATTTGCTGTTTCCATCTTTCTTGTCTTGGTGGGTTCCATAGAGTAATTCAGAAGTCTAAGCAAGGTCTGTCGGGTCAGGCGTTCTGCATATTCGCACAAAAAGGAAGAATCTGTCTTGAATTTTGGCGTCTATCTCGGCACTGTTGGGATTCCACTTTGCCAGTTCCAGTCCTCACGTGTCACAGGTCGATTGAAGCGGCTACAGGAGGAAGCGCCCGATTTATTAGCCGGTTCCCCTACAAAGAGGAGGGGGCGGTGGACAAACACTGAAGCATACAAATCTTAACTCACACTCATTCTCTGCTCCATCCCTCTCACACCTTGGCCAACGCCGCCTCCACCTTCGCCTTGCTGCGTTCTTCCCCGCCAATGAACAGCTCCAGGGCGTCCTTCAGCCGCGTGACGCTGACCGGGTCCCGCTTGATGGCTTCCTCCAGCTTCTCGGCCCCGTTGGCGAGGTAGTCGACGTCAGTGCTGGCCAGCTTGCCGTCCCAGTCGGCCGCCGCGAGCGGGTCGACGCTGGCCAGCTTGCGCAGCCGCTCGGGCGTGGGGCCCGCGTGCTCGTAGTACGGCGCGGGCTTGGGCGTGGTGCCCTCGCCGGGCTGCTGGGTTCGGTCGTACTTGAGCTTGGCGAGCTGGTCTAGGACGGTGTGTGAGATGGTGGCCGAGTGGCAGCCTAGCTCGCCGGCTGCCATGGCCTCCTTGGGGGTGATGAAGCTGTTTTCGTTTATCATGTCAGCAGTTTGCGGAGGAAGGCCAAGTGTTTCTCCAATGGTTGGCATTCTTTGGGGGGTGTCCTCCTTTGCCCTGGCTCGCATAGTACGGACTGGTATGCACCCTTTGATGTTTTCGCATGCCTTCCTTACCTTGCGTTCTTTAGGAGGGGTTGCTGCTTGCCCGTCTCCTTGTATAGCCTCTTGTATGTCTCAAGAATCTGCACGATACGCGCACTCATAGGATGCTGCGACGCAGGATCTTTGACGTCAGGCCATAGGCTTAGATCGTCGTGCGCTCGAGTTTCTGCCATCAGGAATCAATTGAGGGCTCTTTGGCAATGTTTCAATAATTCTCGGAGCTACCTATTCAGGAATGGGACCTGGACGGAATTTCCATCGTGAGCGAGTAGAAAGACAGTCACAGCTCACTCATAGAATTAACGAATCTCTCACTCACCATTAAAATATGGGCTGATATACAGCATGCCGGCCTGACTACACGCAATAGCCTGCGCGAGGCTGAACAGCGCCGTCCCCAGCGTAGGGATGCCCTCGGCCGAGAGCACCTTCGCTGCGTTCAGGGCTGGACCCGTCGATGGAATCTTGATGCAGTACCTGTCCCGCCCAATACTCGCCCGTGCAAACTCGGCATCGTATAGCCGCGCGTGGGCAAGTGTGGCCTCGGTGTCGTAGGCCTTGGACGGGAGCGTCTGGAGGAGCACCCGGCCGCGGATGTTTGGGATGTTCTTTTTACACATCAGGACAGCCATGCGCGTGTAGATGGCCAGCCATCCCTGGTCCTTGAGCTCTTTTGCAGTCTGCTGCAGCAGATCGGCGTTGGACTCATGCCCGAGCTGTATGTCGACCCAGAGCTGGTTGCTGGTCTGGTCGTGGGGCTTGACGGGCATATTCTTCACGTATTCTGGGTCCATCCAGTCCACGTCGACGTTGACTAACTCCCAAACGAGGAGTACCACTTGTTAGTCGTTGGTATTGGATAAGGAGCTGCTGGGACTGTCGAGCTCACGCTGTTCTTCCAGCTTCTCCAGCCATGTCATCTCAGTGCGGGTGCCCATGGTAGTGTGTTTGAATAATTCTTCTGATTATTCGTGGATTGTGCGACGATTTGACAAAGTTGTTTTTGTTCCTCAATAATGCCAGTGGGGTGATGCCGGGTCCCGGAACAAAGAATGGGCACGTTGTCTAATTTAAACCAAATACAAATCGTACTGCTCTCAGTCACATGCATCGGACAATGGGACACAAAGGGTTGTCTAATGATTCAATGAAGTGCCTGCCACCGCAGCATATCGACCACAACAACGTACGAGAAGTACTTTTGTTGGGTGCGATACTGTCGTCTGACTGGTATTGGCCCACGCAGACCAACGCGGACACATCCCGGTCATCCCCCGCAATACACAAAGACCGTGGGGAGGCAAAGAGGGGAACTCCTCGCCGTCGATACCGGTTCCCTACCTATCATACAAGCTAAGGCCAATAATCCGGGGTAAAGTGGGGCATAGCGTTCTGTGCCACACGCAGGGCAACGCACCGAACCCCTCAGCCCTGTACAGGTCCCCATGCGACATGACGAGAATGTAACATCAACATGAGGCTACGCCCTGCACAGGGAACCGAGCCTGTGCAGGGCGTTGTGCTGTAAAATTATTCCCTCGTGACACATCGCTGTGCCGGGCATGAGGGGAAGGACTTGCGCCGCCTGAGGCTTAGCCCACTCGGTACAATGCACACATTCTTGATAGCACCTCGCCGTATGCCGACACCAGTGCCTGGGCGCACGGCCAAATAGCTGGGGTTCTACAAAACAAGACACAGCCATCAGGCGTTCTTCTGCGGAGAAGTAGAGTTCGACCATCCCAACTCAGGCCAGAGACTAAATATGGTGGGACCCACATCCTTCGCCTGCGGGCCTTTTACACGACTACATATATAAACCGACGGCAGTACAGGCAGATATGCACTGGCGATCTCAAGGGTTGCAGCAGTGACAATCCATGGTAATACATGCATGTTGAAGGCAAGATGGATTCACTGAAGGCAGATATAGCCAAAGGCTCGGTGAGTCATGTTGAGCACAAGAAGTCGCAAGATTACACCCGGAATGTCAATGCCAGGTGAGCGGAGCCTGCCACAAAGAGTTCAACACAGAAAACGCGAACCAAGGCTCACGAAAACGATAGGATCATCAACCCATTAGCCGGGCTCAGCAGGAACGAACTCCGTTCCCAGGTTGCCATCTTCTGCGACGTGTATAACTTCGGAGAGAAGGAGGATGTCTTTTACCGAGGCGCGCTGGCCGCACAAAATCCCACCGACTATGAAGAGATCGAGGAACTCACCGCCGAAGACAAGTACCATCTCAGGCGAGAGATTACCCACAAATGGCACCTCCCAAGGGACTTGTACTTTACGATCGCGCTCTGCTCAATGGGGTCGGCTGTCCAAGGTTGGGACAACACGGGGGCCAATGGCGCTAATTTGAGCTTTCCGGAGGAGTTTGGAATCCAGGATAATCATTGGCTTCAAGGGCTGATCAACTCGGTAAGTTTGAAAGTCTGGAGATCACATAATGGAAGAGCCAAAAAGAAAAAGAAAGAAAGGGTGGCGGGAGGAGTCTTACCAAGATGCTACCGACTGACAAGTTGAGTTGAATCCAATACTGATTAGGGGCCAACACTCTTCGGTCTGTTGTCAGCATGGGCTGCGGATCCAATGAACAATGCCATAGGCCGCAGAGGCACTATATTTGTCACTGGGTTGTTCTGTGTATTCCCTGTCCTTGCCCAAGCGTTCACGCATAACTGGTGGGGACTGTTGCTGTGCAGGTTGTTCATGGTATGTTCAACAACTCTTTCCTTCCTTCTCCGGGCCACCTTGGTAACCACAGTCTGAGAGGTACCCCAAACTTTCTTCGGTTTGATAAGGACACTGAAAACATACAGGGCCTCGGGATGGGCATCAAAGTATCGACTATCCCCGTTTTCTCAGCCGAAGTCGCACCAGCTTCCGTCCGTGGCGGACTGGTAACCGCCTTCCAACTTTGGGTGGCATTTGGTATTTTTGTAGGATTTTGCTCGAATCTCGTCTTCTTCCAGGTTGGTCGCCTTGCATGGCGCTTTCAACTGGCCGCTGCTTTTGCTCCCGCCGTTCCCATCCTCTTCCTCGTTTGGCTTTGCCCTGGTAAGGATACCCTAAGCACCTCATAGACGAGAAAAAAGGTGGCCAGTCAAATGAGCTGTACAGGCACTTAAATTGAAGACGTAACTGACGACTTCTTGAATTTCTCTCCTCCCAGAATCTCCACGCTGGCTCATGAAGAAGCAGCGCTACGAAGCCTCCTACACCTCCTTCTGCAGGCTCCGCAACACCGAGATGCAGGCCGCCCGCGACCTCTACTACGCCCACTGCCAGGTCGCCGCCGAGCGCGAGGCCTTCGCTGGCGTGAGTCTGGCCACGCGCGCCCGTGAGCTCTTTACGGTGCCACGCATCCGCCGCGCCACCGTCGCCTCCGCGTGGGTCGTCGTCTCGCAGCAGTTCTCGGGCATCAACGTCATGGCCTTCTACAGCTCGACCATCTTCCAGAACGCGGGCTACTCGGTTCGGGACTGCCTGCTGGCCTCGATGGGGTTCGGGCTGGTGACTTTTGTGTTTGCGATCCCGGCCGTGTACACGATGGACTCGTTTGGGCGGCGGAACCTGATGCTGGTTACGTTTCCGTACATGGCTGCTTGTCTCCTGGCTGCTGGGTTGTGTTTTCTCCTACCTGATGGTTCGAGTTCTCGGATTCCGCTTATTGCTTTCTTTATCTACTTGTTTGGTGCACTCTACGGCCCAGGTACATTTTTCCCTCGGGTCTTCACTCCATCACCCGGTTTGGTTCATGGCACTCAGCTCACCAACCGTTTCTTACAGGTATTGGTCCCATGCCATCGATCTACTTCTCTGAAGCTTTTCCTCTTTCTCATCGTGAGATCGGGGCCGCTTTCACCATTTGCATCAACAATGCCGTCGGCAGTGCCCTGAGCCTGACCTTTCCCGAACTGCTGGCGCGACTTGGGGCCACTGGGGCCGTCGGCCTTTACGCAGGCCTCAACATGTTGGCATTTATCGTCATCTTCTTTATCATTCCGGAGACTAAGTATGTTCCTATCACCTGTCAGCACCAGCAACCTTCCGCAGTTGAGGATGTACCAAGCCCTTGCATATTATCAGTCTACTGACATCACGTCCCTGAAGGCGGCGAACATTGGAAGAGCTCGACTTCATCTTCGCGGTACCGACACGGCGGCATGTTGCGTATCAGCTCCGTACGTGGCTTCCGTGGTTTCTACGACGCTATCTGCTGTGCCAGAGCCAAGCAAAGCTGGAGCCATTGTATCAAGACGAATGTGTTGGGACAGGAGTAGCCGATTGCAACGAGCCATAAATACTGTTAATCACAGTTGGTGTATAATAATGAAATGAGAAATTAAGATATTTCTGCTCACATGTGGTCTACGAGACTTATCCTATAGGTAGCACCAAAGTTTGAGGACACTGACGCTACTACTTACGTAAACTATGCAGCAGGAAATGAATTCCTCATATGTCTCCTGTTATTTTCGCCAGATTCACACTATCCTGGCCACTCATAAATTAGACTGCTTGCAGAGCGTCGAATCAGCATCATTGAATGATGTGGTTGGATGCATTTGGTGTTTACTGGTTGCTTTATTTTTTAATATCCTCGAAGATGAGATCATTGGCGTCGCATTCTTGTTTTTATCTCCAATATCAACCCGGTAAGAGGAAAGCATCCTATGGTCGGTTCGTAGAGTCGATCCTTGCGCCGATGCACTGGACCGAACCAATGTCTCCTCCTGATTGGGCTCCACCCCGCGGTGAGATGGGGACGTTCAGTGGGCCATTCGGCTTTGGGGGGACGTGACAGTGGGGACTGGGACCTGGGGAATGGGGACGATGGGTAGTGGTGAGGGGGCGGTGTTAATGAGAAAGGTGGCCAAGAGACCTTGGAATTCGGATTCGACAGGTGGTGGCAAGTCTGTGAAAGTGGCATCATCAACGCATTCTGGAATTCATTTTTGGCTTCATGATTGATTCAGGGCAAGACCTGGTCTCAGAGCATAAATCTTGAGTCTTGGAATGCGGATTGACCGGCCTGTTCTGGTGGGACAACGAGTTGTAAATGCCGTACTAGTAGTGGGGTAATATTCTCACATCAACGTTGACTACACGGATCGTGTCATGGGAGTCTCTTCGGTCTTGTCCCTATTCTGCGAGCCGATGTCGGAACACCTAGCCTTGACGCTGTCATTTCTCAACACAACTCGATCTTCGGTGCGAAAGTTCTCGGTCAGCTCCGCACCACACACACCCCGGAGATGAGAAATCCTGCATCAGTCGCCATGTTGTTCGCGAGGCTGCAACTGGCAGTTTGCCATTCACAATTGCGACCGAGGTGTATGGCGTTGTGGTTTACGGCTCAACCTCCGGAGCCGTCGCGACAGCCATTCAATCTTCTCGACTCGGAAGGTCTGTTGCCTTGATCTCGCCAGTGGAGCATATAGGTATTCTCACTTACCAGTCATGGACACTCCAAGTGGAACATTTACACTGGTAAAAAAGTTCAAACTGAACAAATTATAGGTGGCATCCAAGTCAATGGCCTCGGATCATCAGACATTGATAACCAGGCCGAGTTCCAGAATAGCGTTACACTGGGAGGGCTGAACCTCGAGCTTCACCAGAGGATTAGCCGACACTATGGACGCTTGGAGAGGTTGAACCAAGTCGTGAACCAGAAGCTCAAAGATCCTGATGTCTGGAGGTTCGAGGCAAGGGTTGCTGAATAGATCATTAGCGAATGGTGGGCCGAGAACCCGGCTATTACAATTGTCAAGGTGAGGCTTTTGTGGGCTATAAGAATGCACAGCATTGACAATGATCACCATAACTTAGTCTCGACTTGCCGCAAACAATTCCGTTCAGAAGGACGGCACAGATATCAAGAGCATACAGCTGGAAAATGGTCAAAGCATTACTGGAAAGGCAAGGGCCGAGGTCGTTCTGTATCTCATGACCCTCGCTCACACCTTCAGACTTTTGTCGAAGCAACCTATGAAGGGGACCTCATAGCTGCTTCCTCCGTCTCTTGGACTCGTGGCCGCGAGTCATCTGCAATGTACAATGAATCCCTGGCTGGTATTCGTGCCGAGACGCCGTACCGCCAGATCGAGGTCGACATCAACCCTTACATCACCCCGAATGACTCCTCCAGCGGTCTTCTTTACGGCATTTCTCCCGAGCCTTTCGGAACCCCGGGCGGTGGGGATCTGCATCTGCAAGCATACTCCTACCGGTTGCCTCTGACAGATGACCCCGAGAACTTGGTGCCGCTCACAAAACCTGAAGATTATGATCCTGCATGGTTTGAACTGCATAGGAGGTTTGCACAAGCAGGAGGCGAATTCTACCTACCGAGCAAAAGATTACCTGGTAACAAGACGGATTTGATTGGGAGTGAAGGTGCACTCTCGACGGATTTGCTGGGAATGAATGACGAGTGGCCTGTTGCTGGTTACAACGGGCGGGAGAAGATCCTGCAAGAGCTTCACCAAGGGCTTCATTTGGTTCTTGGCAAATGACGAGTCTGTGCCTGTCAGGAAGTTTCCTTTGTTAGGTCAATTACACCTGCTAATAATAAGTTCCAGGAACCCATTCGTAAAGAATGGTCTCGATTTGGCTACTGCCGCGACGAGTTCCCGGACAACGATCACTTCCCTCGCGAGCTGTACGTGCGCGACGCGCGGCGTATGATTCCGGACTATATCATCACGGAGGCGACGGCTTCGCAGAATGGTGACCTTGAGGTCTCAGATCCGGTCGCCGTGGCGTACTGGCCGACGGATACGCACAGCGTGCGGCGGATACTACGGGATGGGCGTGTGCAGAATGAGGGCTTCATCTTCAAGGATGGTCATCGGTGGCGGCCGTTCGGTATCGCATACCGGGCCTTGCTGCCGAGGAGGGAGGAGGCGACAAATCTCGTCAGTGTGACATGTCCTAGCTCGTCTCATGTTGGGTACGGTGAGTATAAATTCTGTCCTCTTTGTTCTCCCATAAACCCCAGGTGAATTTGCCGCAGCCCACTTTCTGTCTCTCCATATTGCCTTTTTCTTTTTGCTGACTAGGCGTTCTAGGTGCCGTGAGGCTGGAACATCAGTTTTACGCACTTGGGCAGGCGGCCGCAAATGCCTGCCATATAGCCATAGCGGAGGAAGTCGGTTTGCATGATGTGCCATATGAGTTACTAAAGGCAAGGTTGATGGGCCAGGGAGTTGTTTTGAATGCCTCTTTAGTGGGGTTGCCGTCGTTTCCTGAGTCATAAATGTACCATATGATCCAGCGTGACAAATTCTTGGAGAAAGAGGGTTCCGGAGAGGAGAAATAGACATAGTGACCTCAAGAGGTCAGATATACCTCCTCTTACAAAAATAGATCTTCCACTCCCTGCCTTCGTCCCCTCATTCCTTTAAATTCGAGCCAAAGACCTTCTCATAATACTTTAACTCAACCAGAACTAATGTACACTTGCGTGTCTCCAAGTGGTAAGCGACAATTTTGGCGCCGAAAGTCTGTACCGACGTGTCATAGGGTGGCACATCCACCAACCAGCCAGTCATGAAAGCGTGAGATGTCCTCTGCTTCCAGCTAAGTAAGACCGTAAATCCGGAATATACTGCGCCTGTGGTTTGAATACGCTGCCGCCGTTGAGTATCAAATACCATTCAGCCTCGATTCCGGCAAAGAAAAGGAGCGCCCCGTCACTATCCAGCCCCATCAGTCGCACCACCTTTACCAAGATGTCCTTGCGAACATGAACATCGATCCCGTCACGTTTGGCGCCCTCTGGTATCCATTGCTGCTATTTTCCCCAGAGCAGCATGTGAAGGGCCGCCGCGTCTTCCTTCACTTTCACGGCGGCGCCATGTAACAGCTCATGGACCATCTCTCGCGCTGGGTCTATCATCTCCTGGCTGAGTTGGCCGCAAGGAAGGCCTGGTTGCTGAATGTCTTCGGTTTGGTCCATCGCGCCAAAGTGAATGTTTGTTCTCCCCGATTCACCCACTGAAGCATTGATCATCAGATATGGCGATCTAGCTCTTCTTAGAGAGTAGGGTAGTACTAGCCAGAATTAGGGCATAACACCCCTGTAGAGGGCATATGCCAAGATTAAGGTTTTTCCTAATTGGGGACAGAACCCCCTTCTGGATGGTGCGTGTCGTGGTCTACTGTTGATAGCTTGAATCCTTCAAGTCATCCCCTATTGCTGCCAAGCACAACTTGAACCCCGAACCCCGGCCTTTTTCTGTCTTCTTTACAGGTGAATCCAACTCGGAGTGAGACCCCGCCACGACAAGCCTACCACAGGAGGATTGTTTCTGATCGATCATACCAGCACATCTCTCGAAAGAGACCGAAAGCACATCGATGACGCGGATGCGTCGGGGCACATCGCATCGCACCAACACCCATAAGCTCGTAAGATCCCTGGTTGAAATCTTCTGATGAGACCGTATTGGTCTATGGTCAAAGAAAGGATGATGGGTGGTCAGCGACAGCAGATGATGGTGGATTATGGGTCCACGCCTCACCGTCCCTTGACACGCTCGCCAGCCGTTGTCTCTCAGTTCACGGCTTCGGACCTCCTGCCCAAGATTGCCATACTGCATTGGATGAAGTGGATGAGCATCGTGTCTATGAACCTTTAACCAATTAGATAGTGTAACAGAGTATCTCACGGCTGTACTATATCATACACTTTACTAATCGACTCCGATCAGGTAAAGCATGTAGGTTCCCAGCAAGACAAACCTTCCTTCTATGTCCAGAGAGCACAAGTTCCCAGTACGTCACTAAGAAGCAACCAGAAAACAGCAAAGAAGGTACAGGAAGGAGAGAAGTCTTTCTTCGGGGAAGTAGTGAGCTTTACGTAAAGTCTCCACGAAGAGCTGAAAGAGTACCTTGGTAAGTAGCATAAAAGGCATCCAGAAAGTCATTCTAGGATGAATGGGATCTGTCCGAAGTAATATAGTCTGGTAGCAGGATCTTACGACGGTGCTAGGTTTTGGTCTGTGTGCTGTGGCATTTTCGATTGGCTACGGTCAATGAACGCCATGAGCTTCCGCTATAGTATCTAAATTATGATATTTTCTTGGCACCATCCTGCCGAGGCAGCAGTATCACGCATCAATATAAATAGAGGGAATGATTTCGAATTCAAAGGTCCTCGTCAGTCCAACCAGCAAGCAGCCCTTCCGAAAATCACATATTTACACCATCAGACACACACAAGCACAATATCCATCCTCACCTCATCACCATGAAGTCCGTCCTCCCCTTCCTCCTCCTCGGCAGCAGCCACCTTGTCAACGCCGCCGGGAAGCACTTCTGGTCCTACTGCGTCATCACGGCTACCATATGCCAGGACGGCGACGAGTGCGTGATCGAGGAGTCGGTGTGGGCCGCCACGCCGACTGACAACTACGCGGACTGGGACCGCAAGCAGGAAGACTACGCCTCTGAGAACTCGGACGACGGCAGTGCCTACCGCCCCATCGATACAGACGACTCGTGCCTGGGGGGAGGCGGCGATGTCTGTGTCAAGCTGCGCGACAACCAACTCTCTAACCCCTACGATGGCACCTCCTTGGGCTCGTGTCGCGAGGTTGAAGACCTCAATGGGCCGAATGTCAGCGGCGATAATGGCTTCAGGACCGGCGACTGCACTGTTAGGCTGGAATGCTCGTGAATAAGGAACATGTCTGATGGAAACGGGTGGGACTGGTGTAGTCTAGCCAGGATGACCCATCATCCTTTCATTTTTATTCCGTAGCCTCTGCGGCGGTACGGACTCAGCTTTCTTCTTTTCTGCAACCAACAGTAACAATATTATTCAATTTATTTCTTGAGCACGCTGTGAGCCCAGAATCTAATAAATTTGATGGCTGAAGTGCTTTTCACTGTCAAGATAGCTTTCTCCCTTCTGTATTAGTTGAGAAAAAATCCTTGAGTAATCAAAATCAATGCCTCCGCGCCTCGACTTCGGCGATCCCTTTTCACGGTTGAACAACACCTGGCTTCGACGAGCCAAACGTATGAAATTGGTGTTTGAAGGCCGGCGCAAGCTGCAAAAGTGCGGGGATATTATATACATGTATGAGTTATTTAATTTATAAACGAAAAGAATCAAGACTTAGGCTACCTTGTGTTTTTATTATAATGAGTTTTAACACGGTCTTATTTACAATACTTGCGGCGATATAAGTACCGCAGTGGATGGCGGCAGGGGCCCTTGATAGCTGGGGTGACCATGGCCGACTCCAGGAACTCTAATTTGCTGAGGTCTGAAGGCGGGAAGTAAGCCTGCCCAGGATGGCTGTCTCCAATGCTACAACAGGTAGGTAAGAAAATAGTCCAGGACGCGAGCGCGATATTGCCTCCCCAGTGGGCATTCCCACGGCAGGCAGCCTTTCCTTTTCTCCATCATCGACTTGGCTTCGCGCTGGATCACATCCCCTCGCACCACGTCACGTCCAGACCTAATCTTCTGCTTCTCCGGAGCTTCCGCCCTTCCGGAAAGAACTCGCTGCCCCTATCGCGAAGATGGTCAAGCCAAGCGACCTCTACGCCGCCATGGCGAGCACAATCACCACCTTCTTCGCCGACTACAACCGGGCGCCCGACGCCGGGCCCTCGGTGCTCTCCAACACGCTCACGCCGGACTGCCGGCGCTACCTGCGCCCTTACACCTTCACCGACGCGCTCGGGTTCCCGCGGGACTTCTACTTCAACAACACGGCGTACGAGAATGGGATCGCCAGCGAGCTGACTGTCACCCAGACGGCCAACTGGACCGTGCTGTTCACGTCGATTGATGTGGAGGCCCTCAAGGCGTCTGCGTATTCAGAGTATCGGGTTAGCTTGTGCGGGATGGACGAGTACTTGATCGAGGTTTCGTGGTTTTGGGACTTTGCGGAGGATGGCAGCAAGATACGGAATATTATTGAGGTCCTTGAGCCGATTACTACCCTGAACTACTCGGCCAAGGCTGTGGAGATAGCGGCGACGGGTCAGACATGTTAGCTTGGCATGCGGAAGGCCCGCAGTCCTTGATATATACCAGGGGATACACTATGAGAGAGTCGGGAGCGATGCTTCCTAGCCTTGTCTGTGCGGCACGAGGCTGAGGCCACGTGCCCACTTCTGCACTGTTACCGACATCGTGTTTTTTTAAACGCTGGGTCTTTGAGCGTTTACCACTGTGTGAAGGGACCGTACGCCTTCGGGACGTATACGGATTAAGAGCGAAACCCCCCTATTGGCCCCTTTGTATTCCATTGGGCTTTTTATACAGCCACTCTCACTATAATTAGATATTGCTGCCCAGTTCATGGGTGATGGACTCTCGCAATGACGTGGATACATCAAGTGAATCAACGTGTAAAGGACAATAAGCATTTTGTGGTATCATATTAATGCATTACAGGACGCTTGTAGCAAATAGTAAGGAAAAATGGTGCCAGGTAAGCCGCCATCAATGTCCACCCCCCCCCCTTCATTTCCAACCCCCCTCACAATTTACGCCCCAAGCATCGGCGCAACGACCATCACATTCTCCTTCTTCCCATCCTCAGCCGGGCCCCGAGTGATCGCAGCCCCCTTCCTCGCCTCATGGTGCTCCTTGGCCTTGTCAATTAGGTGGCTGACGCGCTGGCCCAGCGCCTTGCGTGCGTGCGCGAGCCCACCGTGCGCAAAGTCCGTCGAGGGGATCGCCACCGCGGCGCCGACTGCAGTGGCGGATGTTGCTGCCGCGCCGGGGACGTAGGTCATCTTCGAGTATGAAGAGGACGACGAGTGGCCCTTTGGTGACTGGCTTCGCTTTGGTGGTGGAGGGAAGGCGCCTGGCATCTGGGCCGGGGTGTCTGGCTGGGGGCTTGAGGAGGTCGATGATGCTGCTGGGCGAGGGGGAAGAGGCGGTGGTGCAGCTGCATCGGACGGGCTTGAGGGCTCGCTTGCTTGCTTTGGTTGTTGCTCTTCTGTTGTGGGCTCCTCAGTCTCTGCTGGGATCTCTGGCTTGGCCTCCTCCGTCGCGGCCTTGACTACCGCCTCGTCGGTGTCGACTCCTGCAACTGAGCCACCGACCTTGGCGGCGGACATGGCAGCACTGCCAGCGAGGGTAGGTGTGCTCGCGGTCTCCTCAGACTCCTGGGGCTCTGTGGCGGCTGGCTTCTCTGGCGGCGCCTGCACGCGCTCGGATTCGTCGTATGCAGGAGGCAGATCCGAATCAGACTCCTCGTCCTGCGCCTTTGTCTCGGGCTCCGATGCTGGAGAGACCTCAGCAGGAGGAGACAGCCGCTGCGGCTCCTCGAGCTTGACCTTTGGCGGGAGCGGTGGGGAGGCGCATCGCTGGATATCTGGTGATGCCCTTCCGGAGCTGGTGGTGGATGAGCTGGAAATGGTGTCCTGCTTCTTGATCTGAAGGGGCTGTATGTCGAGCGCTGTGAAGAAGCCCTCAATCTCCTCGGCTACTACCGAAGCACGAGGGTCCTGTGGTGTTGCTGGGGGCGAGTATGCCTTGTATGTAGGCTTTGGCGTTGTGGATGGGCTCCTCTGGTGGTGCTGAGCTGGTGTCTTTGGCGCCTCTGAGCTTGATTTCCGGGCGTGGTGGTTGCCAGCGCCGGGTCTGAGTACTGTTGGGTGTCGCAAGGGCGATGCATGTCCACCGGGAATCAGTGTCGAGGGGTGACGTTCGGGCACTTTCTGAGTAGAGGACACAGTGCAGAAGAGTTCTGAGTCAGGGTTTGCGGTGGTGGAAACCATGATGGCGTAAGGGATAGATGCGAGAATGTGATAATGTTGTGATATCCCTAGGAGTCTAGATAGTATCCAGTTGAATTTGAGAGTATTCTAGTGATGATGTGTGAGAGTTACAAAGTCAAAGTCGGATATCATGCAGCAACTCGTCGGTGGCTAAATAATGCAGATGGGCAACGCAAGATGTGTTCAATCCCAGCTGAAGGACTGCTGAAGATCCACTATGATAGGACGGGTTCCAGGGATCGCCAAACGGTTGCCTCAGTGCAACGCTGCCGAAAAGCCACAGAAACCCTTGGGATTTGACGGTGAGCGGAAAAGAGAGGGGCGGCCAGGGGTAAAGTGGGTCGAGTCCGGGGCGACGACAAGCAACTTTTAGAACACAGCCACGAGAGGCGCAGCCACTTCTCAACATTGACTGCATAGGAGACCTCCCAATTGCACGTGACGGCTCGTAATGACGATGAACTGCATTGTTCACTCGTAGTGATTGGAGCTCGGATCACATACTAGTTTGTCAGATACATGGAAATATGATTGTGTATTCATGACCTCGTTGCAACCACTGCCAGTGGCATCTCCGGAAGAGCTGCGAGTGTGAGGGGACGGACATTCAGGGCTGCCAAACCACACCGCTCAATTCTTGGCCTCCAAACGAGCTGGTCAACACGGCACCCTAGCTGGTGGCCTCTCGACCATGAGGTCAAGACATCTTCGCTCTATACATATAAAAACTAACGACCCACATTTCAAAGGGCTGACACTTTACCTCACTATTACTAGTAGATTTTCAATTACATGCATTTGTGACATGCATTTCTGAATCTCTGCTAGACTGTTAAGAGGCCATGGGATACAATGATTGATTCAACACATTTTCAGGTGTAAGGCACGTAGCACTTGAGGACCATTCTAGCAACACATTGAGATCATCAATCTTTTTTTCTTTCCTACCCATCTCATTCGGAGAAGGGACATCATGCATCGCTACTCAAATGTACCTAGGGTATGCAATCAACAACAGAAATTATTTCTCCGACTCGAGTGTATGCAACCACGGAAACTATTTCTCATCTTTGAACTCGGTCGCACGTCCTGCCCGAAGCTCGGCCCACCAGACTCCAGCCTCGACGATGCGGACCACGATGTCTCGCCCAGCCTGGTCCAAAGGAGCATAGACTATGACGCTTGTAGAGGGCACAGGTGTACTCGTCCATAGAACCCAGTGGTACAAGAACCTCCAGAGCCACGCTTCGTTCATCACAGCCAGAGGGTCCCTCTGGCCCCACGCACGCCGGACGACCTCGTCTGCATTGGCGGGATGAAGGGTAACTTGAAGTCCGCCATCAGGTCGAACATGGGCGATCTCGCCTCCCCACTCGAGCCAAGTGTTCTTGGCACCACGCCTTGGAGCCGGTACAGCTTCCAAGTTAAGCTGAAGCGTGGGCAGGCCAGTGCGCTCACCGCGTACGGATTGCAAGGTGTCCGGGTGTGTTCGAGCCAAGTCGTGGTCGAACACTCGCTCGAAGAAGACAGCGATGTGGCGGTTGGTCTCGGTTGCTTGCTTGATGGGTCCGAGCCCGAGGATTTGCGGACGCGGCTGCGTGCGCTGTGGCAGATCTAGCAGGTGACCATTGTATGGCTCCTCGTATGGGCCAATGAATGGCTTGGAGAGGACGTCGATGCGAAACGCATTCACAATGACCTTCAGGAATTGGTGTCTTAGCCAGCCTCCGACGGTTGGGGGGCGCGCTCCCCTGCCCAAGGCGAGATATCCAAGATAACTCAGGCAGATTTTCAGGATTAGCATTGTGCCGAGGGCGATGCCATACGCCGAAATAAAAGCGAGAAGGCTATACCAAGCAAAGCGATAAGGGTAGACGTAGTCCTGCCAGAACCACTGACTCAGCAGTTGGACATCCTCCAAAACCCAGGCCCAGGGCTCCGTCAACGGATCTGCCATTTCGAATTTATCCCAGAACTCACTCCAGGCGAACAGAATGGCGACGAAGGCGGCAATTCTTTTAAAACTGCCGTACAAGGCACACATCGCAAAACCTCGCCTCGCGACCCAGGTGGCCAAGGCAACTACCCGCGCGACTTGCCGCGCGAGCCAGTTACCCACGGCAATTATCCGCCGAACTTGCGGCATGTACCAGTCCATGAATGCGAACATGGCTGCGCAACAAACCCCGAAGCACAACTTTGACGTTGATGCCGTGGCTCTCAGAGACTTATGTCTGGGGTTGTTGCAATGCTCGAAAGTGCCTGAACCGATGCAGAAGAATTCATTTTCGATTTGATACTGTCCAAGGCTGCTCTTTTTATGGTAGTGCTATTGGTGTCCTGAGGACTCATCACGGATTAAAGTTCCAACAATACAATTCAAGGCTTATCCCTTTGTTTCATTTGTAGAATTATATTGTCTCCAAACTGACGGAATTTTCGGGTAGTAACCTGTACAAAGAGCTGCGAATCCATTGGTCTATACAATGCAGATTGTCCTAAGACTACCTTTTTTCCAGGATCAAACGGAATAAATCTGGTAGCGAAAAAGATCTTTGTTCAGCGCACGCTGCTCTTCTTTATTTGGTACGCCGCTCGGAGAACAAAGCACCCTAGCAAGGAATCATGGCGTCCAAGCTTGACCGGGGTCATCTCATTGCATTCCCAATGAGATAGAGCCTCTCAACATTCGCTCAACTCGTCATCAATATTCTCATTCTAATCATTGGCGGTCGATCTCAGTAGAAGCCTTGAAACTCTCTATAAATGTTTGTTTAGATTGTCTTTTAGTACTATTGAAAGACTGGACTAGTAGACCAACCAGGGGACGTCATATAATGCGAAGTGACTCTTGACTTGAGATACTCTACATCAGTCGTCTATCATACAAGACATCGCATCAAACAATAAGTTTTCTGGTTTGAAGTGATTGACAGGAAATTATGATTTCTGATTATGGCTCTTGCTAATGTATTCTGCCCAAAGTATCTTAGTCTATTTACAATCGATAATGAACAGGAGATACTACAAAGTAATCTGTAATGTCTTGGCCACACTCGGAACACCACTAGCAGACAAAGCAAACAAGTAGTAGAATCCGGGGAGCAAGACACCATAGTCATCCGGCAGGACAACCGTGTACTCCGTGCCGACGGGGTGTGCGTTGACTAGGCTCCCATCTGCGGCAACCTCCCCAACCATCTGCGTCCCCGTGTTGGTCACATCAAGGAGCGGCACGCGGCGCTGGTCCGTGTTGATGGAGTGCGTCACAGAACCGAGGCGCACGAGGACCAGCGACGAGTTGCCCGAGACCTCCTCGTTCTGAACAACAACCTTGATCGTACCACCCGCGGTGGCGTTGGTCGCCGAGACAGTGTCGATGGTGGGCCGGGTAGCCTCGGACCCGTCCTCGTTGAACAGGTACGGCGGGCTGAAGATCTGGCCGTCGGGGTGGTCCACGGTGCGGTCACACCCAGAGTCGTCGGCCGTGATGGAGGCAACATAGCAGAGACCGCCGCCGCCGCTGAAGACGGTGGCGTCGGGCAGCAGGATGGAGATGGAGTGGTAGTTGCGGGGCACGGCCTCGGGCGCCATCTGGGCCCAGCTCTGCTTGACCGGGTCGAACAGCTCCGGGTACATGATGCCGTCTGTGTCTGTGAAGACGAGGGACCGCTTCTGGCCGCCTGTCACGAGGATGGTGCCGTCGGGCAGCACGGCGGCGTTGGCGAAGCCGCGGGGGTAGGCTGGGTCCGGCATCCTCTCGACGGTGGAGGGTTCCCATGGCTCGCCGATGGTGGTGATGTGTGCGCGGTTGTTGGCGTCGCTGTCGGTGTAGTCGGGCGAGCCCACTGCTGAGAAGACCTTGCCGGCGATGGCGTCGTACATGGCCCAGACACCGCACATGGCATCGGCGTCGTCGCGGACACCAGCCTCGAGCACGGAGCCATTGCCCTCCATGCCGTACCAGTGCTGTGCCTTGGACGGGCCAGCTTGGAAGACGGTGCCGTTCTTCCAGCCGAGGAGCCATCCGTGGTTGTCGGTCCTCCAGATACCACCCACGTCGTTGGTCAGCATGTCCTCGACGGCGGCGTCGGGCAGGTAGGTCCACTCGTTGGTGTCGGCGTCGTAGACCTCACCGTTCTTGCCACCCCTACCACCGGAGTATGACCCGCCGATGGTGAAGATGCGGCCATCGGAGAGTGTGCAGGATGACTGGTAGCCACGTGCAATGGTCATGTTGGGCCCGCGGGTGAACTCGTTGATCTCTGGGTTGTAGATGCTGACGGCCTCAGCGTCGGAACCTCCCTGAATGACAATGCGACCGTCCTCGAGGGAAGAGATGGCAGGACAGAACATGTCATGGTGGGTGTTGGCGACTTCACGCTTGGAGACCTCACCAGTGTTCAGGTTAAGGTCGCCGAACTGCGTCTTGCCTGTTGCTCCGGTGAAGTCGAGCTCTCTGAAGGATGAGAAGAAAAGCATACGCTCGGGTGCTGGGAATGCGGGCACGATGTAGGCGGCAACCGGGATGAGTGGGAGTCGGATGAGGTCGGACCACTTGCCCTTGGTAGCTGGGTTGTAGACTGTCTTGCGCTTGATGGTGCTGTATCTCTTGTTGGTGTACCAGATCAACGTGTTCTGGTTCTGGTCGTCAGCAGCTTTGATATGGCAGACATTGTCAACCGTATCGAAGACAGCTTTAGCACAAGCCTCGATTGTCGAACACTGCCTGGCACAGTCGTCTGCATTTTCAACGTTGTCTATTTCCCGTAGGTCGTTACCGCGGAGGTCGGTCGCTGGACAGATGAAGTACTCATCGCCTGACTCCGCTGTGTATGTTGTTTGGTTGTAGGGACATGTGGCAATGTCTGTCGTCTCTGGGAGCTCATTGCTTATGTAGATCACGTCGAGGTACTTGTCTTCCCTCCAGGTCAGGTCGTCATTGTTCGATTTGATATGACATATATTCCGTGCGGAGTCGTAGACAGCCTTTAAGCATTGGCCATCTTCTGCACATAATGAAGCGCATTCTTCAAGTGTGTTGATCTTTTTGATCTGTTGTGATGATCGTCCGACGTAGTCCGTGCCGGGACAGATACTATAGTTGATGCCGCTGGTGGTGTTGAGGTTGGTTTGAGTGGTGGGACAAGCATCGAGGGCCGCCTCTTCGGCAGCAAAAGACAGCTGGAACTGGCACACCATGGCCAGTGCCACGGCGCTGGTGAGATATGACATGGTTGTTCAATGCTTTGTTTTTAGTATAGGTGTTGATTTGGAAAGAGTGTATTTGGCAGAGGTCTTTGCTGGGACCGAGTAGTGAAGGAGTGTAATTATGCTTCAGCCTTAAAATGAAGGTAGTATTAAATTGCACAAAACGATAGTGGGTACGGATTTGGAGAGGGAATGACTACTAGCAATGCTAGAAAATGAGTGACAAGACTAAAAAGTCTCAAGCGATGACCTGGCACAGAGGAAAGGCTGTGGGATGGCGACAACAGAAGAGCCAGTGAACAATTCGTCGAGGAGCGTGTCGCTCTTATCTCATGTCGAGGGCCAAGAAAGAATACGGGCGCCGGGAGCGGGACGGGGGGAATTGTGGACACGGCTTGAGTCGAGATGGGACGAACCGGATCAGTGTTCGGGATACGGCCATCCTGCTGTGAGCCGGACTCGCACCACCCGACCCGGCCGAGCGCGACGCATGATACACATTTGTAGTTGGTTTTCTATTCTGGTCGCCATTATCGACGAAAAATCAGAGTATAGCACGTTAAAATCGAGATACGCGAAGGCGCATTGACTATGCTAGTGGAGTGTTGAGGATCGTCATCATCGACGGTCGATGCTGTGTGTGCACCTCCATAAAAGATGTTTTTGCGGATCTTTTGTGGGTTGGCTGCGAAAGGGATTTCTGTTTTATTTGCCAAGAATAAGGTTCATAAGCCAAGGATTGACCTAGTGCATTTGCAGCCAATGACTTATTTTAAGCATCACGGATCGCTTCAGGGGTTCATGTCTGGGTCCTTCATACACACATTCGGATAAGGCTGAGTCATTGTGCACTGCGTTTTGCAGGGATTGTAGTCTCTCTGGAGATTTGAGGCTCGGGGAATTGTGGGGACAGTCCACACCAACATACTCTTGATGACGACGAACCAGTGACATAGCGCGCTCAACATTCTTTTGAACGACTCGAGTGGGAGCCTTGGCATAACGAAACAAATGAACTTGAGCACTAACGCTAGACAGAACAAGGTCTCGGTCTCCTAGTGAACCTCACTTCTGCAGGACATGGAATCCGTGTTGGGGACAAGACCGCAGTTTCCGGCCGCCATTCTCACGATAAGTCGCCAATCGGACATGGATTGTATAATAATTGGGCCCTGAGTGTGCCTGACGCTCCGCCTATATAATTCGCAACACGTGTGTTATTCTGTAGATCGTGTAAGATGACCTGGCTCGGCGGGTACGAAATCTGGGACAAGGAATCGTCTTGAGGCCCATAAGCTAAGGGCATTTCCGTGATGCGCTGAATACATGTAATGACGTTAAGATTGGCTGAAAGATGGGCGGTGTGGCTCAAGCGGTATGGGTTGGACCATGTTCAATTCTCCTCCCAAGCGGTATGCGAGAGAAGTATAGTAATCGCTAGCACACTACAATCAGGCTAAACCTTTGCCAAGTTCATCTCATGCACAAAAAGAAAAGGAGTCAATTAAGCCAACATTTGAATACTAGTGTACGAAATGATGCTCCTGGCTGCATACTGTTGACAGGAGGCCACGGCGTTTTCGTCTTGACGATCATATACATTTGTCAATCCAAGCTTCTGCACAAGTGGTCTTGTGCAAGGGAAAAGAATGTAAGGCATTCAAGTGTCACTTGCTGGAAGAGACTTGATTGAGGTCCCACCTACATCGGACCATGAACCTCAAGGGCGGTCTGGCCGCAAAGTCGGCAGCAACTGCAGTCATGAGTGTGCTCATGTTGATTGAACCGAAACGAGGCCTCCCTCAGGTCACTTATACTCGAACTTTGCGCCCGAACTAGGGAACAGACAATGTGTCTATCGCTGTACCTTTCTGGCTCAGCAGCGGTTCCTCCCCCATTGCCGAGAGAGAAGGAAGTCCAATGGTGGCAGACACGGTGCACACATGCACAGCTTGCCAATCAATAGTGTACAGATGGGCAAAAGGGGGGATGAATAAAACCAAAAAGGTCCTGGTAGTTGAACTCAGCTCCTCCCGTCATTCCGTATTCTAACCGTAATCCCTGTAGGCCACACAGTGGTCAGTGGTTAGCGGTAGTCGTTCGACGGAACCTTGAAATGTTCAACTGTGCCAGGAAGGCATTGAGTTTCTGGCTGTGGCGTTTGTATATGTAGTAGGTCCTGGCCTGGTGCGATTTGTTTACAAGCTCGTCGACCGTTCTGGAGCTACCAACATGCAGGCAGTGACTCATCTCATCTCATCCCATCTTCAACAACCGGCTCGAGGACCAGGATCTCTTATGAGCATCGGAGTGGCAACAGAGACGTGGAATCATGACGTGCTGGCCTCAACCGTCCTTTCCAGGGCTGCAGTTGACCATCATGGCACGCACGCATCCACACTCCAGCACAACGCTGCCACTAACCACACTTTACCAGGATGCTTCGATGTCACTTATGCTCAAACCCGCGACGTGACTAATGATGATGTACTAGTATTTTCCGTTTGTCTAGGTAGTATCAACAAACATCCCCTTACTAACCACGCAGCTCACATACCTCTAGATTCCACCCCTGGCTACAACAAATCGCACTCGGTGACAACGTGATAAGCTTCATCTGTCTCGCACAACCCTTTCAATTCAATTGGGCACCTCGCTTGCTGTCCACGCCTAGAGAGAATTCCACGAGATGCCTACGTCTTCTGGCCATGGGAGTACCAGGGAAGATAATTGAGAATGTGAAGTTAACTGTGTGAAGGGACCGCACGCCTTCGGGATGTATATGGACTAAGAGCGCAGCCCAGCGAAGTTGACTACACTGTAAGCAAGGTCTAGGCTAACGGCCCTAATGCCCCCCGGAAAGCTAGCACATTCCATGCGACACAGATATTTGCGCATGTGCAGAAGGCCTGGTCTTCTGTCGGTGCTTGTGCCTAGTGAAAAGGTTGCTAGGGGGGCCTGGATGTTGTGGAGTGGTGGACAAATGCTAAAGTGGATACGTCAAGGTACGTCAATGCAAAAGGCACTGACCCGCATAAAAGTACTTTTGAGCCATGCTGGTGAAGCTTTTTGAAGAATCCTCGTCGTAGATTGCGGGCGTAGGCCCCATTAGTGTAGAGGGATGTAGTATGGTCGCCGTGCAAATCTCGAAAGCAAACATCCTTGAAGTTGTACACCTCCCCACAGGCGAGGTACACAAATATCATGGCTGCCGATTGATGTTATCAGGATGGGCAAAAAACAAAAATTTACCTGGGATCGAACTCAGCCCCTACACCAGTCCGTTCTAGTCGAGGCCCCGTGCACGACCACACAATCGGGGCAAGCTAGCGGTAGGTGGTCTATGGAGCCTTGAAATGTTCGACTGCGCCAAGTGGGCGTTAACATCTGATATTACTTTTGTAGCTCGCCGTTATGTAGTTAGCTTTTGCTCCTGGTGACTCGGTTCAAAGTCTCCAGCTGTCGGCCAGCTGGGCAGTCAGTTGGTCGCCCGAAGCAACCCCTCCGCCCTCCCCAACTAGCACCAGGCAGTTGTCGGGGGGCTCCAGTGAAGCTCTGCGATTAATCCGATCTCCCTCAAGCAACTGCAGGATTAGAGTTCTGTATGTGAGAGTTCTTGAGCACGACCTCGCCTCAACAGTCCGCTCGAGCTACTGCTGCCCACACCCACACGCACATGCCTACCCATACATTTCAACACAGCGTCGCTAGCTCACAATCAACTGGTAATTATGAATGCTCGCAGCTGATTCAGAAAAATTTCAAAATTTATAGCTCATCAACCGTCTATATGGCGACCGACTCGACACCTCGAGGCGCCGAAGCTCGATTTGTGAAGCCACGTCCTGCCCAGGCCACGATGTTCTCCGCCAGCCCTGTCATCCCCCAGCACTTAGGTGCCCTGCGTTCACATGGCCGTAGTAGTGCAAATTCTGCACCATGTCAACCTACCAGCATTACACGTTTAACCAGGCACCATCAAGTTGCCCGTCTCCCTCCCCCCCC